>OZ025289.1:408172201-408747320 GCA_964019185.1 Maratus speculifer | reverse complement strand
AGTGTAGAGGATTCGCTTCGCTCATCCTAATTATTAAATGTGAACAGGGCCAAAACCGTCTTTTTTTCCCGAGGCAAACGTGGATTTTGAAGGTACCCCTTCCCCCCTCCTTCGCAAAGCATATTTACAAAGAAAATTTTTCCAATTTATTAATAGCCGACTTATTTTAAAACTTAAAATATGTAATATAAAATAACGTATTCTGCTTTATTAAAATACTCCAATTTGATACTTTAAACCGAATCAAAAAAATTCTACTTTCAACAGGATCTTTAAGGCCCTTGTCCCTGCCCGCGAAGACACTGCTGAGTTAATGCTATTCCTGTGGGGAGGCATTTTTCTAATAACTCTTTCGCATTTTGAAATTTTCCATTTTTTTTTTATTGCATTGGATAGCGGAAGTCCCTCTCAAAATCGCTCCTTGACTACTTTTTCGATTTGAGTCATAGATATTTTTTATAAAGTTAGTTTCACTTTCAGAACCGCTTTTGGAAGTGAAAGAAACATTATAAAAATATCTACGCCAAAATTGAAAAAGTAATCACGGAGCGATCTTGAAAAGGATTTCCGCTATCCAATGCAAAACATATTATTTAAAAATGTCCAAATGCAAAAGAGTTAGAAAAATGCATCCCCATAGGAATAGCATTAGCTCGTGAGCATCTTCGCGGGTAGGGGCAGGGACCTTAAGCCATCATCATTAGATTTTTTTATGCTTTAGCATAGCCCAGATATAATAATTTTAACAATATTATGCTAAACATAGCCATGAAAAAAATCGCCAAAAAAAAATACATTTAGAACACTTTCATCCTAGCGCCCGGAGCACTTGCCCTTCTCCCCCCCCCCCTCTTAGTTTTGGCCCTGAATGCGAATAAAGCTCTTTTTCTTTTCTATCACAATTGTCAAGTACTTATTAGCAGCAATATTGTATTAGATATTGTATTAATTCAATACTAGTTTTTTTTTTCAAGTCAGTTATTAAAAAATGTCAATTTGTGGAGAATCCCTTAAGATTCAGCTGTTTTTAGAGAGCAGAGTAAAAACATCTCACTAAAATAATGATATCTTTTTGAATTTTCACGATATTTGATTGGATTTTTTTTATAAGTCACTCCATAGAATTGACTATTAAATGATGTAAAAAAAATGTTTTTCTAGTTCGCGCATGCGCAGATAAAAATTATTTTATTCAACTACTCATATTTCATAAAATATTTAATATATTTATATTCCAATTGCGCTACATTTTTTCTACTGCATTTTGCCAATTTTTCTGAAATTTGCGTTAAATTTGGTCAAAAACCCAGCATGATATAAACAAAAAACATACCAGAATTTTTTGAATTTTTCAAAAAAATCGCTCTATCGCCATAAATATACATGCTATTCTCACAAAAATTAGTGTACATATTCTACTGTATTCATATATTTGTATTCTAAAGCGATAAGTCGTTTCGTGCATTTTCATGTACAGGGCGATCCCAAATATTTCTATTATTCTTTGTTTTTTTGCCGGCCCCCTAATTACCCGCTTAACAAATGAATGTAAATAAATATAAAGTGAGACATAATCTTTATATTTCTGAAGTTCCAGAAGAATCCGACCAGTATATTTTTAAATATTTGACCAAATGTCAAAAACTGAAACTGTACAAATACTTTTTGGTAGATAGTGTATATAAATATATATATAATCGTAAATAAGAAATTAAAAATGTTTTTTTTTCAATGAGTAAATGTTTTTTTACTCTTATTTATCAAAATTGAAGTAAAACGCATAATATGAGAGTAAGTATCCACAGGCATCATAGATTGCAATTAATCATAACCTAAACCACAACACATATCAATTTATTCATTTGCGAAGGAACCGGAATGCCCGTGTGGAATTCTCCAATTGATTCTGCTGGCAAGTAAACGCAAAGAAATCATGTGATATCGTTATGTATTTCGTTATCTGAATTTTAATCATCCAACTTTTTCATTGACTTAAAAAAGATTTTTTTATGGCGTATTTCTGTCAAATTTATATTTTTACGATAACTTTTCTAGAACAGCATACAGAAATTATTTTGTTAAATAATAGCGATACACGGTAAGATGACTATTGATTATTATGATTTGCCTTTCTTTCTCAATATCTTGTTAATTAATAATGTAAAATTTTAGAAAATTTTAGATATAAAGTAAAATTAAAAAGAATAATATGTTTTTATGATATTGAAGTACTTCTTCGTTTACCGTGATGAATGTATAAAATGTATTATTACACTGTTTAAAAAAATCTGTAAAATTACTGACCACTTTTTACGAAACTGGCATTCAGAATCTAAATTTTTGTTGAAAGTCTGTGCATTTGTTCTTGAGATAGAGCAACTGCGATAATCACGAATAATGCACTATGGTAGTGCCACCTGTTTTGCGATTTGAATCAAAACGATATTAGCACCATGTTATATTAGGTACTAAGGTACCCTGGGGTAATAACGCCTCATTAAGATTTTACCAATTTTCACGGCTCAGTTTTAGTTTGTATTTTTCAAACAAATATATGATTTGATACAGCAACTCATTGGCTATCTATATATAAAAAAATTTAACAGATATGTATTCATAAAATGTAATGGCGGGATTTCTTGACCAATGCTATTTGGCGTTATTACCCACCTATATGGGTAAAAACGCCATGCAAACAAAACTATGAAATAAGATGGAATAATTGCATGTAGATTGCCCAATTCTAAAAATACAAACTCTACAAACTTTGAAATTCACAAATTGCATTCTAAGCTATTGAAAATGTTCAATTTTTTGTGAAAGTGTAAGAAAAATAAAGGGGTGGTGTGGGGGGGGGGGATGAGGCAAAAGAATATCAGACAGTGAGCTTCTTTTTGCTTAAAAAAGGACCGCTTAAATAGAATTATTAGAAACATTGCACAGTTTTAACTGTGTTTATTTGAATCAGTATTTAGGATGTTGCTCGGCCACTGTAGGGAATCATCCGGGGTGTTAATGCCAAGGATTGGCGTCATTACCCCGTTATAGTTATTGCGCTGTACATTTTATATTACAAATTATCTCAAGAAGATATCCAAAATCTTCAACAACATTTTGAAAGTCCAAGAAATGTACTACAAATTTAAGTAATGAACAAAGTATTTCCGGATAAAAAATAATCTTCACATCACAAAACTTATCTCGCAAATTTTAGATCAAGCGTTAATTTTATCTGCTTGTAAAAACAATAAAACCTAAAAATGAAACAAATTAACTTGAAGCTGTTTTTTGCGATTTATATGACTCAAAACCCTTCTGCGCAGAGCACATGGGTGTCATTTACCAAATTATTGCATAATTATGCATAATATTAGCACTTGGCGTTATTACCCCGCCTGGCGTTATTACCCCATACCACCTTAACTTAATCTAATGTCTTATGAAAATCCATGACTAAAGTTGATACATGGCTATTGTAGAAACTGTGAGTAAAGCAGTATAGCATCGTCACCGTTTGAGCGATATACACCAAAAACTCATCAGATCTAGTTTATATCAAGTTCTAACAGAATCTAGAGTTTTGTGAAATTATCTGCATAAGTTCTTGAGACAGAGTGCCCACAAAATATTTGTCACATACCAAAAGAAGGACAGACTGACATACTAATAGACAAACATTTTATAAAACATCTTTTTCGAGTTTTCTGACCCCTAAAACGCGTGAATCCATCTAAAATTAGATTTTGAAAATTTTAATGGTTTCTTTTACAAAGAGCAAATATTATTTACTCTTTTATATGAAAATTGCAGTTCTATTCATAATATAAAAATAAATATCCACAGGCATCATAGATTGCAATAAATCATAACTTAATCCACAAAAGTTACAATATATTCAGTTCGGGAGAAACTGAAATGCCCGTGGGGAATTATTCAATTGATTATATTAGCAAGTAAAAGAAAAGAAATCATGCGATATCTTTATGTATTTCGTAATCCGAATTTTAACTACCCGACTTTTCCATTGACATTAAATTAAAATTTTCAAGACAGATTTCGGGAAATTTGATTATTTCTCAATAATTCAATGCGCGTCGAAAATAATCGCGGCAAATACCAGTCCAAAGCCGAAACACACCAGGGTACCCTTCACTAACAAAAAATATCACACACACATATACATATATATATGACGAAAAAAATTATGAGATATCATATAAGCAGATTAATCATGACTACTTTATATGTCTATAATATTATATTATATTGTATAATCAATTGTATTAGGTTTTTCGTAATAAGTTTCATTGCAGCCTGATTTTTTAGTTAGTAATTTTCTTTGTCGCTTTTATAATACTATCTTAATATTTTATGATAAAACTTGCAGTGTCTTACATCATAACATCGATTCGGACCATTCAATTGAAATCATCAATGGATATTTACATAAAAATTAATTTAAAGTTTTAGCGATCACTTTGCATTTTATCTAACTAATCTAAAATAAGCGTGTTTTGTTACTTTTTGTGATGCGTTATTGAAATTTATTTAAAACGATAAAAAAAAAAAACTAACATTTGTAATATAAATTAAAGGGATGAAAAATTTTTATCTTTTACAAAGAGCAAACGTTATTTATTCTCATATAAGTACTAACCCATAATATGAAAGTAAGTATCCGCAGGCAACATAGATTGTAATAAATCATATCAGTTGGGAAGGATGCCCGTTGGGAAATTACTCAATCGATTATGTTTGCAAGTAAATGAAAATAAATCATGTGCCATTTTTAAGTATTTCGTAGTCTAAATTTTAATCATCTGACTTTTTCATTGACTTTAAATAAAATTTTTAATGAAGTATTTCGGACAATTTTATTCTTTCGCAAAAACTCTTTTTAAAAAGCATACATTAATTATTTTGTTAAAAAAAAGCAATACAATAGTAAGATGAGTATTAATTGTTATGATTTGTATTTCATTCTTACTATAGTATTAAATACAAGTGCAAAATTTTAGAAAATTTCAGATAAAAGTTAAACTTTAAAACAAAGGTTTTTATGTTTCTAAGATATTGAATTACTTCCTCTTTTACAAGATAAGGGGATACTATGTAGTGTATTATCAGTCTTATGAATTAAGTCTCAGATATAAATTATAAATCAAATATGAATTATTAAAGTTGTGAATCAAAATAATAAAATTGTTATAAATAATTTTATTTCTATACAGTATTCATTATAAGTTTATTCAGAAATGGGTTTGAAGGCAATCACATAAAAATTAATACATTAAATTTAATCAACAATAAAATATAATAAAGTATAATATATTGAAATATGCTTACCTTATTATTGAAATCACACATGATATTTCTGAAAAAATAAATTTTAAACTTTGATGACATATTTCCATTTTTAGGTGCGTTCGTAATTATGTAAATAAGTAGCACCTATTGTTGTCGTTCAGTCCGTCCGTCCGTCCGTCTGTCTGTCTGTCTGTCCGCATATAACAGCGTAAAAACTACCCAACTGAATCGTTTGAAATTAAAAATACATAATTATTACATAATTTTGTCGCTTCATTTCAAATTTTATGAAAATCGAATGCATATATCAATTACAGGGACAATCAAAAGAATTCCGTTACAATACGGTCAAAAGTTTCGAATGCATTTTAATCATTTAAAATTTTAAATACATATTTATTAGATAATTTTGTCGAGTTATTTCAAATTTTATGAAAATCGGATGCATAGTTCAACTATAGGGACAATCAAAATTGTTCCGTTACATTACACTCAATGGGGAAAAATGTTTCAAATGCATTTTAATGGTGTCACACTCATTCGAACGTAATAAAATTGATATGCATCTATAAAGTACATAGTATAATATACATTTTGCATAATCTGTGGTGCAAAGAATATTTGTTATTGATTTACAAGGCCACACAAAAGTATTCCATTGCATAATGGTATAGGGAGAATGTTGTTTGGTGAGCATTTTAATTGTAATTATTTACAATTTTATGAGATTGATATATGAGAATGATATTTTTAAAACTTTGTTATCGTACGAACGCACCTCCTTTGCTACGCTTCACGTGCAATTTACAACTTGTTTTTATTTCCGAATACTCTAAAATAATTGCGTCCTGTTACTTTTCTGCAATGTATAACAGGAATTTCTATGAGACGAAAAAATAGCGAATAACAATTGTAATGTCAATTTAACCCTTTCGGATCTAGTACACTATTAATAGTACATACATTTTAACGGAATATTACTTTTTTTTAAGGAAAGCTTTTGCTACTATTTAAAAATAACAATATTAGTGTTATGTCTTTGCATTTACTACATGACTTCATTTATGTTTAGGTATTTAATAATAACAAAAATAATAATAATTTGTTTATTTCTCTTCGCGTCGTTTGCGATTCTTTTATTTTAAACATATATTTCACTCTTTAAATTTAAAAAATAAAGTTACTTTCCTGAAAGAATCGTGTGTAATAAAGCACAAAAAGTATTAGAAATTTGTAATATAAGTTAAATCTTATTGTAATACCATATATTCTAAACGTCTGCAAAAATTCTTCCTTAGCCTATTGTCAAAAAATATGAATTGAATAGTACACAAAACAATAACATTCGTTACAATTCAGACAGTGAAATATTCGTTAAATACTAATTAACCAATTTGTAAAGCTTGTGTTAATGTTACTAACGTAAAAGTAATTTTATCTAAAAACTGAAAAAAAAAAATTCACATCCGAAAGAATTAATAATTTTTTTTTTTTTTTTTTTTTTTTTTTTTTTACTAAAAGAAAGAGCAAATGTCATTTACTCTTATTTATTAAAATTGAAGTACTACACATAATATGAAAGTAAGTATCCACAGGCATCATAGATTGCAGTTAATCATAACCTAATCCACAACAGACATCAACTTATTCATTTGGGAAGGAGTCGAAATGCCCGTGGGGAATTATTCGATTGATTATGTTGGCAAGTAAACGCAAAGAAGTCATGTGATACCGTTATGTATATCGTAATCTCAGTTTTAATCATCCGACTTTTTCGTTGACATTAAATCAAATTTTTCATGACAGAATTCGGGATTTTTTTTACATTCACAATAATTCAATGCGTGTCAGAAATAATAGGGGTAAAAACCCTTCCGGATCCGAAACACATCGAGATATCATCCACTTACAAAAAATTTAGTCATATATATATGCATGTATATGATGTAAAAAAAAATATGAGATAGCATATAGGCTTGCTATGATTACTTATACAGGGTGTACCAGAAGTAATGGATCAAACTTAAAGGGGAAGTACAGGACATCACAAGGATTCAGAATTCCATAGTAATATATGGTCGGAAACGTTTTCTTGGAATGGTAATTACGACACAAAATACAAGAAAGAAAGGACACGAACCGGCACAGAAAACATATTTTTTTTTTACTCTTCGTTCTTCAAAAATGCCGTGGAAAAATACTAAAATGTAGTGAGTATTTTGTTGCATGTATCATGACATTTGTTGAATGAAGTTCGGGACATTCCCAGTATTTTCGGAAATATTAGATTTTCCTTGCTCCGGAGATGCACTTCCATGCAACACGCCCCAGGGTCGTAATTTCGAACACCCACTTTGATAATGCTCGTTGTCTTTTTAATGTTCTTTTTACTTATATTTTGTTGTAATAAGGATAATAAAAATGATTTCTCCTCTTATTCTTGTCCTATCTTTCTTGCAATTTTTGTCGTCATTACCGCTATAGGAAAACGTTTCCGACATGGGTTGCTGTGCAATTCTGAATCCGTGCGATATGCCCTACCTCCCCTTTAAGTTTATCCTGTTACTTTTAGGACACCCTGTATGTCTATAATATTATATTATATTGTATAATCAATTGTATTAGGTTTTTCGTAATAAGTTTCATTAGAGCCTGATTTGTTAGTTTGTAATTTTCTTAGTCGCTTTTATGATACTACCTTAATATTTGATGATAAAACTTGCAGTGTCTAAATTGTAACATCGATTCGGACCCTTCAATTGAAATAAACAATAGACATTTATCTAAAAATTAATTTAAAATTTTAGCGATTTCTTTTCATTTTTTTTAAATAATCTAAAATAAGTGTGTTTTGTTACTTTTTCTGATGCGTTATTAAAATTTATTTAAAACGATAAAAAAACATAACAATTGTAATGTAAATTAAAAATACTTACCTTTTTCGAAAAGCAAACGTTGTTTACGCTCATACGTACTACCCATAATATGAAAGTAAGTATCCACAGGCATCATAGATTGCAATAAATCATATCAGTTGGGAAGGATGCCCGTTGGGAAATTACTCAATCGATTATGTTTGCAAGTAAACGAAAATAAATCATGTGACATTATTATGTATTTCGTAATCTGAATTTTAATCATCTAACTTTGTCATTGGCTTTAAACAAAAATTTTCATGGTGTGTTTCGGATAATTTTTTTTCTTTCGCAATTACCCTTCTGAAAAAACACACATGAATTATTTTTTAAATAATAGAGATACACTAATAAGATGATTATTAATTATTATTTTTTGTCTGGCTTTCTTATTAAAATGTTAAATACTAGTGCCAAATTTTAGAAAATTTCAGATACATGCAGTAAAATTAAAAATAAAGATTATTATGGTTTTATAATACTCTTTTAATGTTATAAAAGCAAAAAAAAGAAAAAAAGTTATATTACTAAACTTTTTCTATGAAACTGGAATTCCTCGAACTTTTTATGTAACTTTAATATAAAAAACACATGCAATCGATTATGTTACACTAATTTTTGCCGTTACCGTTACATAAACATTTCTAGGAATCTCGGTTTTCTAGAAAAAGTTTAGTAACTTAGCATTTTTTCTACAATGTAGTCTTTACAGATGAAATAAATCTCAATTCTAAATGCTTAACATTCTTAATCACAATAATAAAATTGTTATAAATTAACTGTATTTCTATACAATATTCATTATATTTTCATTTAAAAATGAGTTTTAAACAATACAATGACAATAATTAGTTCGAATTTAACCAACAATAAAATATAATAAAGGAGGAAATAATGAAAGAAGTTTATAGCAATCATTTTTAAATCTATCGAGATTCATCATTATTTACTATTTATTATTTTCCATTTTCATTTAATATTTTCTCTTTATTTAAACTTTTAACATACAATGGCTCTTATCAAAAAGTACATATTTAATCGTTTATATCAATTATAATGCATATTTTCTTGTTCTGTGATTTTTTTTAAAGCATAAGTAAAAATTTATGTTTTGCATTTGGATAAAAATTTTACAAATTGATCCAAACATTCTTGATATTAAGTAATTTTACTCACACATTTTGAGTTCATAAATTTACCTGTAAGCGGTACCTCTATAAGCGATATCATCGGATACTATATTAACTAAAATTAGTATTACACTAGATGGAACCCGTCAAAACTTGACGGCACCGAAGAAAGAAAAGGGTATTTTCCAGCTATTAAAGGATTTTTTAACGACTAATCTTCAGCAAAAATTTCAATAAATAAAAGAAAAACCTGCATTTTACATCCAGGCAAATGACCCGCAATTGGCCAAGTTACATTCATACATGCTGTCATAGAATTAGAATCTCTCTCATTTGATAATTTTCCATTTAAAAATACACCACCAATAAATTGTACATGACATGAATAAATCATAAATTACTGTCATTACTCATTTCATACAAAATATACATACTTCACTTACTTCGCAGCAAAATAAGACAGAATTTATAGTTTGCCATTTAGCAACAACTATAACAATGATCCTCTCAGTGGTTAATTTGTTGTCACATTACCCACCCTATTCAACAAATAAACATTTGTATTTTCAACTACTTTTCTATTACCTTTTCATAAATCAAAAATACATGTAAATTTCACATATTAAAAAAATTAATGATAATATTTATTCTGGCTAGGTGAAACCCGTCAAAACTTGACGGCAACAGTATGAAAGAATCAAAGCAAAAAAAAGTATTTTGCCACTATAAAAAATTTTTTAAAGAAAATTTTTTTTAAAGATTAATATTTATTAAAAATTTCAATATGCTTTTCCATTTACCAACGTAACACCAACATGACATGATCCCGGGCGCAGAATTGGTGCGACGCTGCGACACACGTCACAGACTCTTGAAAATGTTTGAAGATTATTTTTCAACTGTTAAAGTTTTAAAAAAATGCTAGAAATCATTTGCTATGTACCAAAGTTTGTCTAGGTACCATAAAAAATGCAAATTTTGGCGAATAATCACAAAAAATTTAAAATTTCATCAAAATACCCCCCCCCCCCAAAAAAAAAAGAAACACTGTTAAGAAATGATAATCATCATTTTCTATGTACCAAACTTTGTCTAGGTACCATAAAAAATGCAATTTTTGGCAAATAATTACAAAAAATAGCAAATTTCATCAAAATACCCCCCCCCCCCCAAAAAAAAAAAACATCGCCCGGAAATTTTATAAATAGATGTGGGAAAATAAAACAGCAAATTTCGTCAACAGATTGCAAAAAACAACAAATTTCTTCAAAAGACTTCTAAAAAATTTGTCAAAAAACTGCATAAAAAAAAGAAAAAATCTAGATATTCCAAATAAAACAAATTTCGCAAAAGTATTGCAAAAAATCAAAATTTTGCCAAAACGTCTAAAAAATGGCAAATTTGGACAAAAAAAAATCCCTAAAAAATGGCAAATTTGTAAACATATTATGAAAAAAAATTTTAAATATTGTGAGAAAACAACAAATTTCGACAAATGATTGTGAGTAAACAACAATTTTCGTCAAAGGATTGAAAACAAAGCAAATTTTATCAAATAATCACAAAAAAGATAAATTTTTCAAAAAGATCTTCAATAAACGGCAAATTACATCGAAAAATCATGACAACATGACAACTTTCATCCAAAGAACTCGAGAAAAACGATAAACTTTACCGAAAGACCTCAAGATGACGAATTTCGTTCAGTTATCATAAAAGACGTGAATTTCGCCCAAAGATCTCAAAAAGCACATAAAATTTATCCAGGTAATCGCAAAAAAATTTTAAATTTTCGCAAAATTTAGCTAAAAATAGTGGAAAAAAACGACAAATTTCTAAAACAAATAAAAAGAACAAAAATTTCGCAAACAAAAATCACGAAAAAGGGATAAATTTGATAAAACAGCAAATTACATCGAAAGATCGCGAGAAAAAATGACAAATTTCACCGAAAATCCCCGAGAAAACAAATAATTTTGTCCTGGTACCATAAAAGATGTGAATTTCATCAAAAGATCTTGAAAATATTTTAAATTTGTCTAGGTACTTCAAAAAACGGAAATATTGGTAAAAAGATTTTGAGAAAACAACACATTTTGTCAAAAGATGAAAAAAAGAGGCACATTTCATCAAAAAATCGCAAAACAGATAATTTTTGCAAATAAAAAAAAGCGAAAATATGATAAATTTCTGAAAATAACGAAAAAAAAGGACAAATTTCATTTAAAAAAGCATAAATTCGATAAAACGGCAAATTACATCAGAAGATAGCAAGAAAAAAAACGACAAATTTCACCGAAAATCCCTGAGAAGACAAATAATTTTGTCCTAGTACCATAAAAAATGTGAATTTTGTCAAAAGATCGTGAAAATACCTTAAATTTGCCTAGGTACTTCAAAAAATGCAAATATTGGTAAACTGATTGTGAGAAAACAACACATTTTGTCAAAAGTAGAAAAAAAGAGGCACATTTCATCAAAAGATCGCAAAACAGGTAATTTTTGCAAAGAAAAAAAAGCGAAAATATGACAAATTTCTGAAAATAACGAAAAAAACGACAAATTTCACAAAAAAATCACGAAAAAAGGATAAATACGATAAAACGGCAAATTACATCGATTACAATTATTTTTCTTTGTTGATTGCAATGATCTTCATATTTTCAAAAAAACATTGTTGAGAGACTGCATTTTTGCTATCATTGTTTAATGCAATGATATGATAATTATATTTTTTTTCTTTACTTATCTTATAATGATCGAAAAACATTGGTTTTTTCACTTTAAATAAGTTATTTTATTTCCAAGTGTTTATTTACGTTCTTGGCCGATAAAGCATTTTCTATATTGTAATTTTCAAATCGTCTAGGTACCACAAAAAATGCAAATTTTGCCAAATAATCATTAAAAAAACAACAAGCGATGAATATGGTATATAAAGACTGCTTTATCATGATTGAAAGCTATGCAAAAAGAGGGATCTCTTCTGATAGTTTTATTTTTCTTTGTTGATTATAATGATCTTCATATTTCTGAAAAAACATTGTTGAGAGATCAAGATCAAGCGATTAAAAAAAAAAAAAGGCAAATTTCATCAAAATATTCCCTCCACCTTCTCTCCAAAAAAACTCAGCAAATTTTGTCACGGGAACACTTTTTAACAATGTAATGTAAATACTTCCTAAACGTTATGAATTTACTCAAAAATGAAATTATAAGAAAGAAAAAAATCACCGTTTTTTGACATGTGTATTATAAGAAACTGAAGCAAAAAATAAATAGTGATTTGTGAATCTGTTTACATCCATGAAGTCAAAATATCCGTCGAAAATGGCACCATCAAAACACAAAACAAAAAACAATGTGATTTCCGGCCTTTTTTTTTATACATATTGAGTATAAAATTGAAAATTACAATATAGAAAATGATTTATCGGCCAAGAACGTAAATAAACACTTTAATCATTAACTATTGAATGTTTCAATTTCATATGAAACATCTCTACAATTAAGCCTAAAATTGCCGGCAATAACATTGCAAAGTTTGGAGGGAATAGCGTTTAACATGAAAAAAGAATACAGATGGAAATAAAATAACTTACGTTAAGTGAAAAAAATAATGTATTTCGATCATTATAAGATGAATGAATATAATTATTATAGCATTGCATTAAACAGTGTCAGCGAAATTCTTATCCCATATTTACAAACGCGCTTTGCAAATGCTTTTACAGACAGTAACTACACTCTCTTCCGATTAACCAATAGGAGGAGACTCTCAGATATAGGCGCAAGTATCAATGCGTAGAGACCAATTTAAAACGTGGTTACTTTTTCGGCTATTCTTTTAATATATAAGATAACAGCTAATATTTATATCGAAAGTCTGCTTTTTCTTATTTTCAATATGTTTAAATAAGCGATGTTAGTTTCAATGGATTATCAGTGAATAATATTATAAATTCGTCATATTTTTATAAAATTTATTTTTAAAAATATATATATCTGCGTTCGATATTCATAAACGATGTAAAACGAATCCAAAATAATCATTTTATTAACTCATACATAATGCTGTTTATCGATGAAAATAAATTGCTCACGGTTTTTTTTTAAGAATTTATTCAGTATGTCTAACTTTTCTTTTATAGTTTGTTAATCTTTGTATTTTATACAAACTTGATTATTTAGAAAAATCGTTTTACTTAAGGTTTAAATAATTTCCATGCCTATATAATTTAAATAAAATGTAGTGTATTTAGGTTTTTAAAAAAAATATCACCATACATATGTATTTTGAAAAAAAAATTATTAATGTGTTGTGTACATATGGTTAAAGCTATTATATTATCTATATAAATTGCATAATTATAAAAACAATATTTAACATGTATCTACAGTTATTTTTTTATGTAACTATTTAATTTTAAAAATTTTTTTAAGGGAGAATGTTTTATAGATTTCTTAATTATCTTCAGTTTTTTTTGTTAACCTAGTTATTTTATTTTATTTTTATATTTGGATGTACGGTATGTATATATTGATTAAATCATTACCATTTCTACTTCATTTGAAAAAAGACAAAACAGAAAGTGCATTGCTAATGTATGCTTCAAAACATATCACCCTCAATATTTATTTTGAAAATAGTAATAATTATATATTCTGTATCTAAAAATAAAATTATTAATTTACTTATATAATTTGAAAAAATAAAAAATAATAATTTATACAAGGTGTAGCTTCGATTAAAATTATAACTGTAACCCTATAATTAAAAAAAGACTAAACATATTTTTTTATTTATATTAGAAAAATAATTCAATTATTTATAATTTAAATTAATATCGAAATTATTAACAAAATGTATAAACACTATGCAGCTACTGAACATAAAACCAGTAAATGCTTTTTTTAAGGTCTACGCTTTAAATCATTCCTTATTGACAGGAAAATCTTATGTACTCGAGTGCTATTATCAGAGATCATAGAGATATATTTATCTGCGAAAGAATCAACTGGCATCAGAAATTGCAATAAATCATAATGTAATCCACAAAAAGCCATTCATTTATTCTGCACTGTAAGTACCATATGATCCTTTGGGATTTATTCAATCGATTTTGATTGCCGGCATATCTCAGAGGAATTTTTACGGGAATCCTAGTCTCCAATTTATTGTTAGATTTTAATCCTGTGCTTGGTTCAGTATTTTTAAAGAGAAATATTTCAAGCATAATATTATCTACAGTTAACTTTTTTAATGTAAGTATTTAATTTTACAAAAGGCATTGGGTTGTATAAAAGGAAGAATGTTTTATAGATTTCTTATTCTCTTCAGTTGTTTTTTAACCTAGTTTTTTTTTTTTTTTTTTTTTTTTTTTTTAAGTCTTACATTAGAAAATGAGGTGCTCATCTATGGTTTAAATTATTATCCTTTCTGTATAAATTAAAAAAAAAAGCGTTGTGCTGCAAAACCTGTCCCATAAATATTTATTTTTAAAAAGAAAGAAATTAATGTATTCTGTATCTATAATTAAAAATATTAATTATATAGTTTGAAAATAGTACTTAAAAATTTAATTTTACTATAAGTATCAACGGTTAAAATTATTTCTGTAACTATATAATTAAAAAAAATATTTGAAAAATGGATCGGTTATGTATAATTTAAAGTATTAACTAAAACTAGGACTTCCCTCAGAGGGATTAGTCTGAGCGATATTGCTGAGAATACACATTCAATAACTTGCGATAAGTAAAGAAAATGAGATGTTACCTTTAATTGGTTATTCATTGTGATAAAATATAATGATGAAAACAAGCATATCGAATCGTAGAACTACAAAATCTTGTTGCATATACTATTTTTATAAAAGAAAAGCAAACCATGCATGGATATAAAATTGGAAATATGCAAAATGTTAAAAGCAATACAGAAAATAAAACACCAATTTTTTTTTTTTATATTGGAAATATAGCTCTTTGAAATGATGTCATAAGCATAAACAGAAACTTCGCACCGATTTGAGAAACTATAAATAACATAAACTATTATGTTTGAAGAGAAATGGAGTGTATTTTATATCGTGTGAAATCCGTCCGAGTAGTTTATAATGTTGAATATCTGTTTTCCACGGATGCAATGAGGTTGTCGATAAGAGTTAAGGAATCCTTTTTTAAAAATTTGTCCTAAACGAGCACTTACATCTTATAAGTTACTGTGATGCCAAAGTTATAGTTTCTGACCCCAACAGTATCCTAGAAATTGCAATATTCTCAATAAATTGGGTTTAAAACTTTTTCTAGAAAAAAAAATGTTTAATATGTGAAATTAAATTGTCGAATGTTTTAGAAATCGTTCATAACGAGAATATTATATCTTAAAAGTTGCCACCGAAAAAAAAAAAGATTTTAAATATTTAGTCATATCAACATCAAAGAATTCTCAATTTTAGAACTTTTTTTGCTCGTGCATTGATGGTGATTATTGTTCCTACGCAAAATATAGTATATTTTGCAGCAAAGATGGTTACCAACATTTTTTGCCCACATTATTTTTTAAATCGGCTAGGTACTCCCAATGCTAACGAAAAACACACAAACGTTAATGCTTTATAGCATAGAAATACAGAATCAAAAGCTATTCATCTCCTATTATATACACATGACATAAATTATTTAATTAGTGCTAGCAGATGAATTTTTAAATATACATAGATCAATATAATGCTTCATTTTTCTTTTATTAGTATTTCTTAGTATTCATTTTTCATTTATTTGTATTATTCAGTAAAGAACTCACTTTCTTAAGCCCGAATTACGTCAGACTTTTTATAAAAGCGCCTAAGTCCATATAACAGCGAAGTATTGTGAAGAGTATTAAATACAAGGTAGTAAGACACTTAGCCAAACGCAGGTAATAAATCGCCAAATATTGTCCTTTTCGCCCTCTCTCGAAATGCATTTTTTTTTTTCGTATATTTAAAAAACACGATTTTGAGTCATCTTATTTAAAATTCAAATAAATAAATGAGAGGAAGCAATAATAGCATAAGTCAAAGCATTCATAAGTCAGCATCAAGGAATTGTATCGTAGTTACACATGTGGAAAAAAGCTGCTTTCGGCCAAAAAACGTTGTCTTCACTAAATTTGAATCCGATTAAAAAAAGTACCGTGATTAATTAAAATGTTATAGGCAGAGCTGCCAAGTTTCCGGCATTTTGGGTACCGGTATTTTAATACAGAAAATGTTTTATTAAATTGGAACATTCTGCGGATTTAAAAAATAACTTTTCCTATAAGAAAATTCTGCTATGCAATAAGCGAGGGTTTGGCATCTCTATATAGGAATATTTTGTAATCTACTTTTTAACCTTAAAAAAGCAACTACCATTTTTCGGGTACAAAAAGTATTGCTAATTGTTCCATTTTGCATACAAGGTACTGATTGTAATATTGATACATCTATGGTGATAAATTTCCAATATTTTTTCAAATCCCATTTATTTCATTAAAAATATAAATCTTTTATTCATTTAGTTTAAAATAAATGGTTTTTAACTAATTTCATAATACTTTTGAAATATCACTTTTCATTGAAATATTCATACTTAATCCATAACGCACATAATATATGACTCTGTTATTACATAAGTCACCTTTTTATTATCATAAAAATTGTGTTTTTACTGATTTTTATTAACTCAATAGGAAAAATTTTGTGTTTTGAGCAATAGATGTCCGCATTTCCTATTATTTATTTATTTTAACAAAATTCTTTGTATTTCGAAGAATTTTTATTTAAATAGGAAATCCAGATGTCGCTGTTAATAAAGAAGAAAGTTACAAAAAAGGGTACAAAACGAGTAGACACATACTATCAAATATGGGAAAACGACGAATCCCAAAAAGACGTCGTATGAAATATCATCTTTTAAATAAAAAAAAAAACGAGGTCTGATTATCGAGCCTACTGATTACAAAATGTGCATTACATTTAAAAAAAAATGCTGCAAATATTGATTATTTTTTCTTTTGTGCAGTTTTGGCTTCGAAAGGTGCGCTATGTTGCAAAAAGATATAAGCGCCTATGAAAACACACCTGGTAAATTTTCATGCTCAGTTTTACAAATAAATATGGCACATATATGCCCTATATACACCGAGGTACCTAATTGGTGCCAAAATGGCGTTTAGTTGCCTAACATGCTGGTTATCATATAAATGTTATAATAAACTGTTTGTTCTAAAAATATTATCATTTATTGATTGTTATATCTTTTTTAATAACAGGAAATGTTTAATTTATTCCTTTTTTTTTCATTTTGAAATAAATAAATGTGTTGTTATAGCATGCTATACGCATCTGGTAATCAAAACGATGTTTTCGCCTAATTGGCATAAAAAATCTCGCCAAACCCGGTGCTTATATCTCTAGTATATTATCTCAAGTATTTTATCTAGACACACGGCAGTGCGTCAGCCAAGTTCAAAAAGTAAAAGTCGACACACCGGCCGTGGGTTATATTACCCGAACCATTTCGGGCCACTTTTGACCCCTCAATAACTTAAATTCTATTTGACCTACACAATTGCAATTTTTTGTGTCGTGTAAGACCATCTTCTAATTTCCTAATCCTATAAATTTTTTAAAAAATCTTTTACCGTTCACGAGAAATTGACGTCTGAAAACCACTGTTTTTCCCACTGACTCACTGACTCACTCACTCACTCATAGAAATGTTTGACTACTTCCAGGTGACTTAGGAAATTGAAATTTGGTGTGGAGGTAGGTTATTGGATCTATAAATAGGAAAAAATCAGAAATCACCATTAATTAAACATTAATGGTTGTTAGAAGATAAATTATTGGATTACAATGGGAGTTTATGAGAATTTCACAAAATACCAGAAATAGTGCCAAGTTGGCGTCACTTTTGGCGAGTATCGGGACTAATCTCTGAAACTACCGAACCGATTTCAAAAGTAATGGAACCAAAATGATGGTATTCGCCCCGGTTCAAACGCAGACTATATCTTATGTCTGTGCCACTAACCAAAAGAGGGTTCAGAAGCAAAAAACACTCTAAAAATGGGATTTTAGTTTTAGTGAAGGGCCTAGAAGCAAAAAATTTGTCATGTTAATTATTTATAAGATATGAATGATCACTAATGACATTTGCTAAAAAATACCAAATTTAAAAGGGGTGGAAATTCGCGAAGAGCATTCTGAAAACGTTCTGAATAGCGATTTTAAAACAATCTCAGCAAACAACAAACCGATTTTAAAAGTAATGATATCAAAATGATGATGATAGTCCTTGCTCCAACATAAGCTATATCTTATGTCGATGCCACTAACCCAAAGGGGGTAAAAGAACAAAAACGTTCTAAAGATGCGATGTCTGTATGTTAAGGGACTAGAATTATAAAGTTTGGCATTTTAGAGTTCACGGGAATTTCGCGAAATATCAGAAATAGTGCCAAGTTGGCGTCTTTTTTGGCGAGTATCGGAGCTAATTTCTGAAACTATGAACCGATTCCAAAATTAATAGTACCAAAATGATGGTATTCACCCCGGTTCAAGTATATGCTATATTTTATGTATATACCATTAACCATAAGAGAGTGAAGAAGCAAAAAACATTCTAAAAATGAGATTTTTGTTTTACTAATAAGCATAGAAGCACTAAATTCGGCATGTTACTTATTTATAAGATAAAAATGATCTCTAAGGGCATTTGCTAAAAAAAAAGAATTCAAAAAGGGTGAAAATGCACGAAAAGCATTCTAAAACTGTTCTAAATTGGGATTTTTAAGCAATCTCAGCAAACAACCATCTGATCTTAAAAGTAATGATCTTAAAATGATGGTGACATTCCTTGCTCCAATATAGGCTAAATCTTATGTCAATGCCACTAATCCAAAAGAATTAAAAGAGCAAAAAAAATTCTAAAAATGCAATGTCTGTATGTTAAGGGCTTAGAAACATCAAATTTGGCATGTTCATTACTTATAAGATATAAATGATCACTAAGAACATTTGTTAACAAATACAAAATTTAAAAGGGGTAAAAATGCGCGAAAAGCGTTCTATAAACGTTCTAAATAGCAATATCAGCAATATTGGAAAGTTAGCGAACCGATTAAAAAAAAAAGAAAAAAAAAGTCAAAATGATGGTGGCAGTCCTTGCTCTAACAACAGTATTGGATAAATTGCCAGATTACAATGGGAGCCTATGGGAATTTGGCGAAATACCAGAAATAGCGCCAAGTTAGTATCACTTTTGGCGGGTAATTTTTGTCGTCAATTTGGCGATATATCGCCAAGTTAGAGACAAACTTTTTTGGTCGTCGAGATAATCAAGTAGTACCCAATCACATAAAAGAAACATCCTTATTAGTGGAATTTAATGGAACATAAGCAATCCTAATGTTAAATGTTTTAAATTTGATTCAAAGAAACAGTGAATAAACGCAGGAAAAAGCTGTAAGATTAATTAATATTAAATAAAACTAATTTAATATTAAGCCAATTTATTTCAAAAAGGAAACAAATACCGACTTATTTGACAAAAAATAATGATATCCTATCAAAAACATGAATGTGAAAAAATGCCAAGTTCGTTAAAGATTTCGCTAATAAAAGAAGTGATTTGACAAAAAATAATGATATCCTATCAAAAACATGAATGTGAAAGAATGCCAAGTTTGTAAAAGGTTTCGCTAATGAAAGAAGTGAGATCTAACTGCAAACCAAGTTCTTTTGAAGCTCCTTAAATCATAGCTCCTGTCATGCATAATAGTCTTCAATTGTTTAAAATGAGTTGGTATGTTACTTGTTATTCAATAGAGCGACTTGGTAAGTTTTCAGCCCCTAACTTTAATGTTTGAGTAAGTACTTAATGTTTGAGTACCTAACTTTAATGTTTGAGTAAAATTTAATCTAGAATCTGATTGGGAAAGATCTAGTCATTCAATTGTTCGAATAACTACATTGAAGTTAAGGTATCGATAAATTAATTAAGTGATCAACTTTAAGTTCTGATCAATTAAATAGAGAAATTTGAATAACAGAAAACTTGTAAGTCGCTCTATTGAATAACAAGTAACATACCATCTCATTTTAAGCAATTGAAGAATATTATGCATGACAGGAGCTATGATTTAAGGAGCTTCGAAAGAACTTGGTTTGCAGTTAGATCTCACTTCTTTCATTAGTGAAACCTTTTACAAACTTGGCATTCTTTCACATTCATGTTTTTGATAGGATTTATGTATACTATAATTGTTTTTACATACCACTTACTTCTTCTGGTATATAGAAATAGGTAAGTGGCTCCTTTATGCAGTATAAATTGTATAAAACTTTAAAAAATAGCCCCGTTGCCCCTTTTTGGATCGAATTAAAAAAATCAATGTCTAATTCCAGTATTGCTCCCAGGTATGCATACATACTCCATATTTCAAAGTTGTATGCCAACAGGAAACGGATGAAAAATGGGAAAAAATGTCACATATGCACCAGGGTACATAATTGGCGTCAAAATGGCATTATTTTACCTGAGATGGTAACCCGGCTTTATTTATTTATTATTTGTTTATTTACTCATAAAATGTTTATTTACTTTCACTTTCTTCTTTTAATTATAAAAAAATATTTCTTTATATAGTTATTAATTATTATTATTATTTTATTTACTGTAAGTTCTTTTTGAAAATAGAAAATAATTTAAAAATGTGTATGTAAGCGTTATTTGAAAAGGAAGTTTTCGCCAAATGGGCTTTGAAAAAAAAATGCGCCAAATCTGATGCTCTTGTGGTATCCGTGCCGAAAAATTAGTGACCAGAATTGACTTCCATACACAAACAAAATATAAGTTAAAAGAAAACATGCAATGAAAATAAATATAAAGGGAAAATGATGTCATAAAAGAAACTTTTTATTTAAAAACGTAATTGTTTCTAATTTTCACACGTGAAATACGTAAAACATTCTTTTAGCGATCAAAAAGTGCTGTTAAGAGATTATCACGAAATCTCAAAATCAAAGTTTTTATGACATTTTTTAATATAAAAAAATAACAGTTTTATTTTCCTGCATGATTAAATTTTAAAATGTTTTATTGCATTCAATATTTCTGAGTGCGAAAATGATTACTATTTACTCCATGTACTGATTCGGTTATCTACGAAAATGTCCAGCCGGTGAAAATCACGCTCACCAAATTTCTGTGACGTATGCACATAAATTGTGCTTTTTTAACAGTTTTTTTAATATAACTTTTAAACTATTTGGAATTAATTTTTAAAAGTAGGTGCATTCACCAGATTACCTTCATAGGTACCTATTAGTACAAACAGAATCAAAATCCGACAAGTACTTTTTGAGATTTGCTTGACGAAAGAATTTTTTTGAATTTTAATATCGTTACGTATCTCTGAGTATAAAGACTTCGCTTCGCTCAGACAATTATCGATAAACTTTATAAATATTTGCTGTAACTGAACTTAAAACCATTCAATTATTATTTTTATAAACTGTGCGCTTTAAATCATTCCTTATTGACAGAAAAATCTTATGTACTCGAGTGCTGTTATCAGAGATCATAGAGATATACTTATCTGTGAAAGAATCAACTGGCATCAGAGATTGCAATAAAACATAATGTAATCCACAAAAAGACATCCATTTATTCTGCACTTTAAGTACTGTATGATCCTTGGGGATTTACTGAATCGATTTTGATTGCCAGCATATCTCAAAAAAAAAAAAAAAAAAAATACGGGAATCCTGGTCGGCAATTTATTGTTAGATTTTAATCCTGTGCTTTTTTCAGCGTTTTAAAGAACAATTATTCATGAAAAAATTATTTTTCTTTAATTTGACGGAACATTTTTTTAAGTTCATGATAAAAATATGGGAATACTATAATACGATGATGTTAAATGATATGTCTCTTCAAAAAAAATAGTTTTTAATTTTCTGCATTTTATATTAAAAATTGCTAACTATTATTCAATGGAAAATGAAACCGAAGGAGAGAGAAATGGTTAGAGGAAAAAAACAATATAAGGAGGTTTTAACGTAATATTTCCAGCAATCTGATAATGGGGGAGTGGTGAATTCACAATTGACAATATTGTCAAAATAGTTATAAACATAGAATGAATCAAGTAATTTATGTTCCTAAATGGATGTAGATTTGTATCAGTAAGTGATTTTCTTTAAACTCTAAGCTTTAAATCATTTCTTATTGACAGGAAAATCTTATGTACTCGAGTACTATTATTACTGATCATAGGGATATATTTATCTGTGAAAGAATCAACTAGTATCAGAGATTGCAATAAATCATAATGTAATCCACAAAAAGACATTTATTTATTCGGCACTGTAAGTAGCATATGATCCTTGGAGATTTATTCAATCGATTTTGATTGACTACATATCTCAAAGGAGTTTTTACGGGAATCCTAGTCGGCAATTTATTGTTTGATTTTAATCCTGTACTTGGCTGAGTATTTTAAAAGAAAAATATTTAATGCATAATTTTGGCCAATTTATTATTATTAAATTTTTTACCTTCATTTTTTTTTTTCAATTGATGGTAAAAATGTAGGGAAATTATAATTCAACGATATTAAATATTATGTTTCTTTGAAAAAAAATATTTTTTAATTTTGGTAATTTTACATTAAAAATTATTATATTATTATTAATGTCATAAAAAGCATAACCAAAACATACAAAAAAGTAACTATTATTTATTTGTTTTTTTAACAGTAAAAAAATAACGAGAAAATTGCTATTATTTTAAATTTATTTAAATTTTAAATATTAAATATGATTATAGTTTGTGAATTGTATAAGATTAGTACTACACACGAGCAAGAGCACTTTTGTGACAATAATATCATTATTTTAAAAGTTACTAGATGGAACCCGTCAAAACTTGACGGCACCGAAGAAAGAAAAAGTTATTTTCCAGCTATTAAAGGATTTTTTAATGACTGATCTTCAGCAAAAAATTCAATAAATAAAAAAAAAACCTGCATTTTACATCCAGGCAAATGACCTGCATTTGGCCGAGTTACATTCAAACATGCTGTCATAGAATTAGAATCTCTCTCATTTGATAATTTTCCATTTACAAATACAACACCAATAAATTGTACATGGCATGAATAAATCATAAATTACTGTCATTACTCATTTCATACAAAATATACATACTTCACTTACTTCGCAGCAAAATAAGACTGAATTTATAGTTTGCCATTTAGCAACAACTGTAACAATGATCCTCTCAGTGGTTAATTTGTTGTTACATTACCCACCCCATTCAACAAATAAACATTTGCATTTTCAACTACTTTTCTATTACCTTTTCATAAATCAAAAATACATGTAAATTTCACATATTAAAAAAATTAATGATAATATTTATTCTGGCTAGGTGAAACTCATCAAAACTTGACGGCAACAATATGAAAGAACCAAAGAAAAAAAAAAGTACAACAAAACACTGTTAAAAATGCTAGAAATCCTTTGCTATGTACCAAAGTTTGTCTAGGTACCATAAAAAATGCAAATTTGGGCAAATAATCACAAAAATAGCAAATTTCGTCAAAATACCCCCCCCCCCCCCCAAAAAAAAAAAAAAAAAAAAACATCACCCGGAAATTTTATAAGCAGATGTTTAAAAAAAACAGCAAATTTTGTCAACAGATTGCTAAAAACAATAAATTTCTTCAAAAAATCTCTAAAAAATTTGTCAAAAAACTGCCAAAAAAAAATTCTAGGTATCCCAAATAAAACAAATTTCGCAAAAGTATTGCAAAAAATCAAAATTTTGCCAAAACGTCTAAAAAATGGCAATTTTCATGAAAAAAATTAGAAAAAAAAGTCAAATTTTGACAAAAAAATCCCTAAAAAATAGAAAAATTGTAAACATATTATGAAAAAAATTCAAAATATTGTGAGAAAACAACAAATTTCGACAAATGATAGCGAGTAAACAACAAATTTCGACAAATGATTGTGAGTAAACAACAAATTTCGTCAAAGGATTGAAAAAAAAGCATATATCATCAAATAATCACAAAAAAGATAAATTTCGCAAAATAAACAACAAATTTTGCAAAAAGATCTTCAATAAACGGCAAATTACATCGAAAAATCGTGACAAAGTGACAAATTTCATCAAAAGAAATCGAGATAAACGATAAACTTTACCGAAAGACCTCAAGATGACGAATTTTGTCCAGTTATCATAAAAGACGTGAATTCCACCCAAAGATCTCAAAAAACACATAAAATTTATCCAGGTAATCGCAAAAAAGGTAAATTTAGCTAAAAATAGTGAAAAAAACAGACAAATTTCTAAACAAAATAACAAAAAACAACAATTTCGCAAACAAAAATCACAAAAAAAACATATATTCGATAAACGGCAAATTACATCGAAAGATAGCGATAAAAAAGTGACAGATGACAACGAAAATCCCTGAGAAAACAAATAATTTTTTCCTGGTACCATAAAAGATGTGAATTTCGTCAAAAGATCGTGAAAATAGTTTTAATTTGTCTAGGTACTTCAAAAAACGCAAATATTGGTAAACAGATTGTGAGAAAACAACACATTTTGTCAAAAGATGATAAAAAGAGGCACATTTCATCAAAAGATCGCAAAACAGGTAATTTTTGCAAAGAAAAAAAAGCGAAAATATGACAAATTTCTGAAAATAACGAAAAAAACGACAAATTTCATTAAAAAAAGCATAAATTCGATAAAACGGCAAATTACATCGGAAGATAGCAAGAAAAAAAACGACAAATTTCACCGAAAATCCCTGAGAAGACAAATAATTTTGTCCTAGTACCATAAAAGATGTGAATTTTGTCAAAAGTTCGTGAAAATACCTTAAATTTGTCTAGGTACTTCAAAAAACGCAAATATTGGTAAACTGATTGTGAGAAAACAACACATTTTGTCAAAAGTAGAAAAAAAGAGGCACATTTCATCAAAAGATCGCAAAACAGGTAATTTTTGCAAAGAAAAAAAAGCGAAAATATGACAAATTTCTGAAAATAACGAAAAAAACGACAAATTTCACAAAAAAAATCACGAAAAAAGGATAAATTCGATAAAACGGCAAATTACATCGATTACAATTATTTTTCTTTGTTGATTATAATATCTTCATATTTTCGAAAAACATTGTTGAGAGACTGCATTTTTGCTATCACTGTTTAATGCAATGCTATGATAATTATATTTTTTTCTTTACTTATCTTATGATGATCGAAATACATTGGTTTTTTCACTTTACGTAAGTTATTTTATTTCCAAGTGTTTATTTACGTTCTTCGCCGATAAAGCATTTTCTATACTGTAATTTTCAAATCGTCTAGGTACCACAAAAAATGCAACTTTTGCCAAATAATCATAAAAAAACAGCAAGCAATGAACATGGTATATAAAGACTGCTTTATCATGATTGAAAATTATGCAGAAAGAGGGATCTCTTCTGATAATTTTATTTTTCTTTGTTGATTATAATGATCTTCATATTTCTGAAAAAACATTGTTGAGAGATCAAGATCAAGCGATAAAAAAAAAAAAAATAGCAAATTTCATCAAAATATTCCCTCCTCCTTCTCCCGAAAAAAACTCAGCAAATTTTGTCACGGGAACACTTTTTAAAAAAAGGGTACTTTTTTTAAAAAGGGAACTTCGAGTCAACAAAAAGAAAGTGAAACATTAAATAAATATTAATGATTTACAGAGCTGTTTATAACTGGGATTCTTTTCATTTCATAAGCAATTCTCTATTATTCGGCGAAAGCAATGTAATGAAAATACTTCCTAAACGTTATGAATTTGCTCAAAAATGAAATTGTAAAAGGGAAAAAATCACCATTTTTTGACATGAGTATAATAAGAAACTGAAGCAAAAAATAAATAGTGATTTATGAATATGTTTACATCCATGAAGTCAAAATATCCGTCGAAAATCGCACCATCAAAACACAAAACAAAAAACAATGTGATTTCCGGCCTTTTTTTTATACATATTGAGTATAAAATTAAAAATTACAATATAGAAAATGATTTATCGGCCAAGAACGTAAATAAATCCTTTAATCATTAACTATTGAATGTTTCAATTTCATATGAAACATCTCTACAATTAAGCCTAAGATTGCCGGCAATAACATTGCAAAGTTTGAAGGACGGAATAGCGCTTAACATGAAAGAAGAATACGGATGGAAATAAAAAAACTTACGTAAAGTGAAAAAACCAATGTATTTCGATCATTATAAGATGAGTAAAGAAAAAAAAATATAATTATTATAGCATTGCTTTAAACAGTGTCAGCGAAATGCAGTCTTATTCTTATCCCATATTTACAAACGCGCTTTGCAAATGCTTTTACAGACAGTAACTACACTCTCCTCCGATTAACCAATCGGAGGAGACTTTCAGATATCTGCGTTAAGCGCCTATGCGTAGAGACCAATTTAAACTATGCTGACTTTTTCTGGCTATTCTTTTAATATATAGATAAGTATAAAGATAAAACAAAGTTGGAAATACCTGTAAAACATTAACTGTAAAAACATTAAAACTGTGTCACTCATAAGCTTTTCAATAAATAAGCATAAGAATATTCTAAGTTTATAACATTCATTCTTACAACGTAATTTTTCAACAAATTTTACGAAAAAAGGATTTTTTTTTTTTTTTTTTTTTTTTTTTTTACTTTTTTCAACTTTATTTTTTTTCTTAATTCGTTACTATGTTTTTCTCTTAACTCTACTTTTCTCTGAAACTCATTTGTTATGCAAATAAATGTTAAATAAACTCCAAAATATTTAAATTCACCATCATTTTTTATGTAACAATAAAATTTTAAATCAAAATCTAGATCCAAATTGACATTTTAATACTTTAAGAAATTAAAAAAAATCATTTTTCATTACAAAGTTAAGATTTAACTTAAAAATATAATTTCGCATGCGTTATTATATTATAAATATTAATAATTTAATCGATATTTCTTAAAAATTTAAAGCAAATTTATTATATTAACATATTGAACTTTCAAAATAACATTTCATTGTTTGAACGCAGTCCTACTTATTAGTAAAGCTGTCATACGAAATTAAATTCCACCTACTTCAAGAAGAAGCGTCCAGCCTGACAGTATGCCCTTTTAAGGACGTAATCCTTTAATAGGTTACCGCACGCGCTGGAATATATTTCATCCCAATCACACTTTTTCTTCAAATATATATTCAGGGTTCGCACTGTACCTAGAATTTTCATACTTTCCTACCACAATTTTTAAACGGTAATATTTATTGTATAATTCAATTGTACATGTTAAACGAACCTTCCACGAAGATTTATAATTTAAAATACTGGTAGCAACGTCTGAAAACTTTAGGAACGGTGCGAACCCTGTATATTATTTTTCCTTCAAATAGGATATTTGTTATCGGACGCTTAACACGTGCCTCGTATTTTTCAAAGTGAAAGTTGAGAAAAATTCAGTGAATGGATATTTTTTCTTTGTTTACTAAGAGAGGTGAAATATACCTTTTAATAATCCCGCGCGTGTACAATGCTTCATTTCGATGCAATCTTTCCTTATGTGATAAGAAACATAAAAAGCGATTTTGATGAATCGATAATATAAAAGCTACTTGCATATATTTTTTAAATAATATTAAATATCATTAATATTAATTTGTTAAATAATTCATATTTTAAGATGTAAAACAAAACGTTTATATGTTTTGTAAAAAAAAAATAATAAATAAATAAAAAATAAAATAAAAAATAAATAAAAAAAGATTTTTTTTTAGAAATTACTACAAAAATATGAAAATAAATATGAAAAACATGATTTTTTTGCCGAAAAAGAAGTTGTATTGGTATATTTTAATACAAACAGCATTAGATTTATTTTTAAAACATATTTATCTAAAAATATAATGAGTGACATAATGGGGGAGAATTCTACTATGCATGTGCTAATGTTAAAACTATTTGCTTGCTTGCGTTAGGGGTAATGGATTTAAATTATTTTCGATAGAACTTAAAGATTCTGATATCTCTTGATATGCGCTAAATTCCTAAATATGATTTCTTATAAGGAAAGGGTATGTTTACAAACATACACCAATCCACCACTACATTTTTTTTCGTTATGATCATTGTAGGATTCATCTTGGTGACGTTGGCCAATCATATCATAGACCTGTCGAGCACAGACGAATCAGATCGCTGTAACTCATGTGCACATTAGGAGTTGTAGAGCACGAACAGGCGTTTCTTGCTTATCCACACTTATTCGCCCCACAGTGACGCCAGATGCCCTTTTCTTACAGAGAAAATCGTTAAACTTCCCCTTTCTTATTTCTAATTTCATCATACTAATTATTAAAAATAATACTCACATTGTTCTAAAATTTTAAATTACTGAATTTTTGTTCAACTTGACTAAGAAGAGAGTGACATGGCCTAAAACAAAATGAAATTTTATGCCAATTTAGGCGTTAAATAAAAAAATAGCAGTTTTAATTTCCAATAAATAAAGGTAGGCATTTGAAACTTAATACAAAATTTTATTTCCTCTAATTAAATATGTATATGTATATAATCATGAAATTAAGGATAAATGGGTATTTCCATGAGCACTTGTCGTGTAAATCCCATTTTTAATACCAGCTAAATTGTTTGCCACCGTTTTTTTTTTTCGAAAGTTTTGCATGGCCTTATTCAGTTAATGAAATATATCTGATAAAATAAGTCACATTTTTTCCTTTCTAAAATAGTGGTATCCAAAATCGTAATATGTGACTTACACGACCTGTACTAATGGGACTACCCAAATATATTAAACGAATAGAAAATTTCAAACTACGTAAACAAGTTTAGATCCTTAAAATTGACCGTTTGTTGGACGCATCTATAGTTACATAGAGTTTATCACATGCATTATATTCTACTGAGCTGCTTGAAATAAATGCCATACGTTATTTCCAAAATATTGTCTTAGTAAAATATGGCGTCTGGATGTATGTACAGGTTTCTTTGAAAACCTGGAGCTTTGAAAATTTATACAAAATGTCTTGAAATTGACTCTTAGATTTCTTTTCACTTAATCGGCAAAAACTAATATTCAATTTCGCATTTTATTTTCTACTAAATAGCCAGTTTGCATTCACAATTTGAAAAAGTCTGTCGCTGTGATTGTAATTTAAATTGTGCTATTAATTGTTCGAATATAAGAAACAATGTTTTACTTTCAATGGTTTACAGCAATTTCGATAATTAATGCTTTTTTCCGAATGTAGGGAAAAATTCTCCTATAAAATAAGTGCAGTTGTTTTCAGTTTTATTTCATTGCGCACTTTATACGTCGTTATATATTGAATTCATAACAATATTTTTTTATTAAATATATGAATATCATTACAAATGACAATTAAAGAAGCAAGACAAACTAAATTGAATTTTTTGCGTCTTTTTCCAGCCAATATTTGTGAGCATATATATATTTTTTTTTATTTAATACTCAGTTTTGCTTTATTAAAATGGGACATTTTTTTAAACAATTGAAAAAAATAACCATAAATATTAGAAGCGCAGTAATTATAGTTGCATTAGAAAAGAAAAACATTTTTGTTGACATAATAACATGCAAAATCATGTTTATTATTTTTTTAGAAACGAGTACAAATTTAAAAAAATGAAATAAACGTATTTTTTCTCTAACTATACAAATGTTTACAATTCAGGAAAATATCTTATTTTTAATTTATAAATTTTATTTTGAAAAATATTTTTATTCGTATCATTCGAAAATGTAAAACACATTTTTCATAATACATACATGACAGAAAAAAATATGTAAAAGAGTTTTCGTCTTAAATAAATTCTAAAAGTTATAAAAAAGAGTCGCAATATAGTTTTATAATATGTAAAAGCTTAGTAAAATATAGTATTGCTAAGTGAATTGCGATATCAATGATATATTCCTTTAAAATGATTTTTATGAAGTTAATATTTTTAATGTAAAAAATATAAATTGAGCTACACTTCTTTCTTTTCATTATTTTTATTTGTTATATTATTTTTTGATGCTTTCGTTTTTAGTGCAATAAATATTTTGTAATTTATGTTAAAATATATATATTAATATATTTTTTTTACTAATAATACTTTTACCTTAATAACTAAATACATTTATAAAAACACTAATTATACTAACATTTATTAATTTTTTTTTCAAGTAACTGTTCACTTATATGTGTATATATGAATATTGATAATGCTTATATATCTAATGCAGTGTTTTCATTGCATCAACTTATCAAGTATATTAAATGCAATTTATATTCTGAAGCTCACTTAAAGCTCTACTAATCTTTATAGTGACACAATTTTGATAACTAAATCCATCTTTATTAGTTTATTAGATATCAGTCTGCACGTATTTCGTAAATAATGTAAAATGAATCCCCAAACATTGGATATATTTATGTTTATATTTATATGTAACTAAAAATGATTTTTGTTTGAATATACTTATTATACTATGTAGAAAATTAACAAGATATTTCGTTAATTAATGAAATTAACTATTAAGTAGTTTACATTCAATTTTTACGCATATACTGTATTTATCATACTATCATCTTGTGCAATGATCGTGTTATGAAGGATCTTGAGGAAAACGCTACATTTCTCAAATAACTAATCATTTAATAAACATGTTGATAGTAATGCATATGTTGATTAGTAATAGCCGATACTAATTAATACTACATTTAAGTTGTTTATAGATAGTGTACCTTACTTATAGACAACTTATTGACATTATAAGAAAATTTTAAATTTTAAATCCATAATTTTGACATCCTTTTTAGTTTATCCAATAATTTGAACCTTGAATAACTAAACTTCAAGTTATCCAGACAAGTAGGTTTAGACGTATTAAAGATTTAAAACTTAGAATTTTTAATGTTAGTTTAATTTAGAACCCGAGGATAAATGCTTTTATTTTACAGATCGTGATTGTTTGTGCCCGGTACCTTTGCCGTCGAGAAAAAGATGAATGGAAAAAGTTGAATAGGAAATGGTAAAAAATTAACAATTTTACTATAATATTCGAATATAACTTAAAATTCCCCTAAAATATTTTTTTTCCTTGAACATTAGAATAATTGAAAAAGCTTAAAATGAACTGTCAAAAGGGTTTGCTTCGTAGTATTTTCCACACATTTAAAGTTTACTTTAAAATGTAGCAGAAGAAAAAATCCTTGGCAGCTAGGCCTATAGGCCGAGGAAGATTTCAAGTTATTTTATTATTTTACAAACAAAAACTAAATTAAGATTGTAGAAAAATCAATTTAACAATTTTATCTGGACACTTTTGACGAGTTTTTACGCTGATTTTTCTGTGAAAACTGTTTTAATTAGAATTATCTTAATACAATAATTGTTTGATCCATATTTTTCTTATTAAATATCAAGTTTGAACATGCATCAAATTTAACACATCACAGTAAAAAGTTACCGAAATTAATATATATATTTTTAATGTATGCATTAGAAGTTCAAAAGGAAAAATAACCACATTCCATATTTTTTACATTAACGGTTTATATTTTATGCTTCGGCCATCCAATTAAAAGCAAAAATTCTTATTTGAGGTAGTTTTGTGTTTTAAATTTCACCTCACCGGCATCCTAATATCTAGCTCTCACTGTATAAATAATATATTAATATGTTCTGTCACATTTAGATGAATGGATGTTTTTCAAGCGACCTCTTAACACGTTTACCTTAATTTTGGTCTCGAATATACACAGATATTATATTTCTTCATCAATATGCTTTAAATATTATAATGCAGTTTTTAATTTATCATCTGTTACGATGACACTGTTTTAAATGTAGTGCATTATTACAACATTCTTAAAGCTTTTATCATAATTTTTCATACATCATGAATAAACATTTTAATTATATGAAAGATCATTTCTTCACCGACACTTTTGGATCAATAGCGGGCAACTTACAGGAGAAAGCTGTTAGATATGACAAAACAACAACCCGTTGCGCGTTATCATTGCATATATTACAATAATTAACGCCTAAAAGAATGCCTATTAAAAGTTAACGGGTAAAAAAAATTTATGATGTGATTCATATTATCAAAATGCAGCAAGTGAGTACATCTATCTCGACTTAAGTGTTGATTTCGAAATTAACGCAGATTGACATTTTACTTTAAGAAAAATTATCCGGAATAATTTTCTTCTTTAAATGTGAAAAGAATTTCGGGATATGTTATAGAAATAAACAGTATTATTTTGTTTATCTATTAACACATGATACGGTTCTTCATGTGCTAGATATCTCTATATTTATCTTTATGCTTTCACATCTCATGACTAATTATTAAAGTTTAAAAAAAAATTACGATTCAACTACAATGCATACTTCGCAAAGCCATTTTTAAACATTTAACATATCATTCTGATTAGATATCGAGTTGGAACTTGCATCATAGTTAACATTCCACCACCTAATAGTACAGAAATTAACCTTCATTAAGTATCAATAAATTTAAAACTACTGAAAGTGCATGAGAATCCTCCCCCTCCCCCCCCCCACACACACTTCTCAAATAAAAAATCACACACTATATTTTTACTATTATTAATTTTTTTATAATTCAATCATCCTATTAAAAGCAAAAATTCTTATTTAAAGTTGTTTTGTATTTTAAATTTTAACCCCACCACTACCCTAATATTTAATTTCCATTGTCTGAATTATGCGTTAATAAGTTATGTTGCATTTAGACCAATATATGCTATTTAAGCGATCTCTTTACAATTTTATGTTAATTTTGGTCTCAAATACATATATAGCTTTCTTCTTCCACATACCTTAAATATTATAAGTAATTCTAAATTTATCAATTGCTATAGTGTCACTGTTTTTAGATGTATTACATTCCCGACATATGAATTAAAGTTTTCTTTATATTTTTCAATACATCATGAAGAAGCATTTTCATTTTACGAAAGATCAGGGAGAAATATGATAGATATGACAACAACAACGAACCATTGCGTGTTATTGTTGCATAGATTACACATTAAAAATTAACGGAGATGACTTCTTTATGGTGTGATTAATATTATCAGGATGCAGAAAGTAAGTACATTTTTCTGAACCTAAGTGTAGCATTCGACATAAACTCAGAATGAGATTTTACATCGTCTTTATAAGATATAAGTTGTTTGGGATTTGTTATAGAAATACTGGATATTATTGAGTTTATTGATTAATGCGGTGACACGGTTCTTAATGTACTGCGTATTTATCTCAAAGCATTTATATTAGTGCTTGCATGTCTCGTGGTATCTCGTGATTATTTTTATTCAATTTTTTTATTTCTACACAGATATATTTTGATCAATAGCGGGCAACTTATATAAGAGAGATGTTAAATAACAAACAAACAAGATAACAAAAATCCTTTGGGTGTTAATGTTGCATAAATTTCAATAATTAACGCCTAAAATAATGGCCATTAAAACTTAACGTGCATAAAATATTCATGTTGTGTTCAATGCTGTCAGAATGCAGACATTGTGTCACCTCTTTTAACCCATGTTGTTACATTCGTAATAAATGCAGGATAACGTTTAATTATATGAAAAACTGTTCGAGAAATTTTTCTCCTTTAAAACATCAGAAGAGTTCGGGATATGATACACTGTTAAAAATCTTGCAGCATTTTGTACAGTCATTTCACTGTTTTCTGAAAACCCAGTAACATAACCGTAATTTAACCCTATTTTGACCATAAAATTGGTAATAATAAGTTCAGAATAACGTAAAAAGACGGTTATTTTACTTTTTTTGTAGAAAACGGTCAAATGACTGGATAAAATGCTGCAGATTTTTAACAGTGCATAGAATTAAAGGGTATTATTCATTTTATCGATTTATACAATGACACGATTTTTAAAGTTAATTGATGTCCCTATATTTATCTTTCTACTTTCACATTTCATGATGATTTTCCATTATTTCCGTGATTGTCAAGCTGTCCATAGAAAGTTTTTTATCACAGAAACTTTTATATATATGCTAGTTTAGAAAATACCGTGTGATTGAAAGTGCATTAGAACAATAACAAAAAAAAGTAAATAAATGATCCTTTCCATATGGTAAGGCATTTAAACGTATTCAAGCATTAAAATTTAAGATTCCTGATACACTGTGTCTACCCGATGGATTTTTTGCCGATTGTATCATTCGATAGGAAATATTTTTCCGAAGGTTTATGATTCAAATTTACAGGGATAACTCTAATTTTTCGTAGTAAATTTCGTATTTTTCAGTTATTTTTGACAAAAGGGTTGCCAGTAGCTGTTTTTGGCGAAAATTATAATTGCTAAAAGAACTAAAATGGCTATATCTATTTGAAATATTACAAGTATCTTGCAAATAATAGCAGAAAATAACCACTGATAATATTAATAATAATAAATACAGACCGCTTAAATGAGCCGTAATATTATAAAAATATATTTATCTTGAAAATGAAAAAAATATTTTTAATGCTTAAAAAATAAATAAACGCGAAATATAAAAACTGGTTCAACTTTTGGCGACTTATCCCTGGTGTTAGAATAAAAACATGAATTTCAGAAATTGATTAAATGAATTTTGAATGATAGTTATTTCCCTTTTTATTATTTTCTTTCTCTTTTTTATCGAATTTCCGTATAATATAACTTACAGCAGAAAAAAGCAGATCTGATTGTAAAAGACACTGTAAGTTGTGAGTTACAATTTGTTTCTATACCATTTTCATCTTGCTTTTGTCGCCAAAGAATGTGTTTTTAAGCCGAAAATGCACTACTGACTTAATGCCTGACTTAGGTTCTTAATGGTCGCAATAATTTTGTTTTATTTTTCAAGTGAAGATAATTTTTAGAGTATATTTTAATATTCAATCGTAAATTATATAGATATGAGTATAACTTTTTTATTTCTTTTTGCCAATGTTTTAATTGTTAATTTTATTTTTCTTGCGCCATTTCGTCAATTTCACTTACAGGAAAAATTTCAGTTTTAAAATTTAAAAACCGAAGAAGGAAAGATTACCCCATTGATTAAAAATCTACCCCCAAATTCCAAGATTAAACGTCAATAATGGATGATCGTAAATGTCACATTCACTTGACATTAAGTATAATATAAATACTAATTATGTCATCAAGTGATTTTTAATTCGACATTTTATTTCTGCTTTTATATATGTTCTGCTAATTTGTTTTTCGTTATTTAAATGAAAATTTATGCTAATCTATATAATCTGGCTAATAGTTTGGCGATTTGTATAATTTGGCGAAATTGGTCGACGGTATAACCAAGTATTACTGAAGGAAAAATTTTGCAATTCAAAGTAAATTTATGCAATTATGCGTTATTACTATAGATAAATTCAACATTTTGAAATGAAAAATTCCCGCTGAATAAAATTTACAAGTCTTTTTTAATTGACCATTTCTTCTTCAATATTTTTTCAATCAAACTTTCGCTATTCTCTTTCGCGCAGGCTAACAAAAATGTATTTTAAATATTTTATTAGATAAAACGTAAATAACATTTTTCTATTAAAAAAAAAAATAAATAAATAAAATAAATCTAATTCTACCATTATGTGTCTTACAGGACAAAATAGCAGAATTACTTTTAAAAATGATTTTATCTGTTAATTGTATGTTATATGTTTATTTGGGTGTTTGAATTTACTTTTGTCATCACACAATGCGATTTTATACCAAGAAGGCATAATGATGAACATAGGCGGAGCGATGTTCACAATTACTAAATTCTCTCACTCTCTTTTAAATGTGCGAGAGCATTTTTAGGATATTTTTTATGTTTAATTGTAAATATATATATAGCAATTATAGCAAAAAAATGCGTATAATGTTTAAATTTTAGTATAAATGTCTTCCTCATCCAAACTGTAAAATAGTTTAATTGCAACTTTTTAAATTTTGGCGCAGATGTCAGATATGCATTACATTCGCACAATTGCAACAAAATGGCGATTTTATGCCTCACATGGTAAACCGACTATGGTTGTTTATTTATTAATAAACTATTTATTAACTTTCATTTTGTTTTTTAAAATAATATAAATAATTTTGTTCTATAGCTATTAATTAAACTTTTTTATTTATTAATTTTTTTTAAATAATAGAAAATAATTAAAAAATACTTATGAAATTTGTAATTAAAAACCAACTTTTCTCCAAATTGGCGCCAGAAAAAAATTGCGCCAATGTGGTGCATACATGACATCTGTGTCAAAGTTTTTTCACTATACAGAAGTAGGAAAAATGCAGTATAAATACCGATTAAAGTTTTTTTCAAATATGGAAATTTTGTCACAGATTTGGTCATAAACTCAGCGAGGTATCTCACTGGCGCCAAAATGGCATTATTTGCCTTATATGGTAACCCAGCTATAGTTGTTTATCTGATGATAAGTTGTATATTTACTTTCATTTCCTTCTTTGAAATGATATTTGTTGTTTTGTTCTACAGTTACTTTTTTACTTATTGTTAATTGCTGTTTAAAATGATAGAAAATAATAAAAAATATATAAATTTCTTTGGTATTCTAAAACGAGGATTTTGGCACATTGTAGTTGCAAGAAAATCGTGCTAAACCTATTGCGTAATGATGTCTGTGTAGGAATCTTTTGTGAAATATGAAAAGTGTATATTGGCTATTACTTGATTATCACGTCAACCAATTTTGCCAAATCGTTCGCCACATTATACAAATTTACATAATTTTATCTTAAATAACTAAAGAGAAAATGCTTAAATACGAAAGAGCAAATAATTTTGTTTTCATTTTTCAGGAGAAATTTTGCAATAATAAAGTAATTGTTGTAGTGAGAATTTTAATGTGTGTTTTTGTTGTTGTTGTTGTTGTTGGCAACTTGCAGTAACGAAAAATGTTTATTTTTTTTTCCTGCCATTGTTTTGTAAGAGCTGGTTTTGTCAAAGCCATGTTAAGGTGGTATTCACATATTTGAACCCTTCCCAATTACCACCCCTTGGATCGATTTTGCTCATTTGCAATTCCCACTGAGATATTAACCATCTCAATGTACTTGACGAGTTTGAAGATGATTCTTGCATAATTGTGCCTTTTATCGCCCGGACAAAATTTAATATACATATAAAGTTTTTAGGTGGGAGTAGCTTTTGGATTCCTGGCTTCACATAATGAAAGTTGTGAAGAAATTTTTCAGAAGTTGTACCATGGTAATGACTGTAATAATTAATATTTCCACAGATAAGGGAAAATCCTCTTGCTATAATGGTCTCATTTCGCTTCCAAATGTGCACTGTTAGTAATAAACTAAAATAGTTACTTCTAAATAGCTGGTTTTTGCGCAACGTTTAAGATAATTTAATATCACAATGGTGTCTAAATCGTTTTCAGCAATGAGCAAGGTGCTGCTGGATGTCCAAATTATTTAAAATACAAATTTAAATTCACCAGTTCGTTTCATCCACGGTTGATTTTGAAATATTGACCAGCGCGGCGGGCATAGCCTGCTAGTTTTAAGAATAAAATAAAGGAAGGAAAAAACTTACATAAAATAGCTAGGCATAATTTTGTGACGGTGAAACTCAAAATTGTAACGAAATAATTAAAACTGAAACTAATTTCTTTTTCATAAACGCTATAAACGAATTAAGCTGTTATACTTAAGTTATTAATTGTATTATTGACATAAATAGTCTTTTTGTATTTCTGATACAAAGTATATTTATTTTTTTGAATCTGAACTAAAATAATCTAGCCTTACGTAAACAGATTAATATTTTAAGGTAAATTTTGTGTGCGAGCAAAAATAGAATATCACTTCCAAACGTATAAAGGTAAAAAATTAAAAACAAAAATAATTATGCACTTACCTTGAATATTTAAGAATAATATCCCAACTTCCGCAAAACTCAACGAAGCGAATTGACTGCATGGACATGGAAACATAACGTGATCGCCGCCATTAAATATTGGCTGGTTCGTAGGTTGAAGGTTGAACCGTAATTCCAGAGCTTTTAGAATTTCGATGATCGAATAGTTTTTCATAAGTATGATTAAATGGTTCTTTCTCTGGGAGGTTCCTTAAGTAACCACAATCTTCGAGAAATATTTACCCTTTATTTTTAACAATGTACATGAAAATTATATAAAATATAATTGTTCATCTACACTTTTACCAAAATAGCGGACCATTTATACGAAAAATAATAATCCATTAAGTGTTATTAATGTATATATTACAGTAATTGACGCTACAAATAGCGCCCATTAAATTTTAACGAGCATATTTTTTTTTTTTTTTATGGCGTGATTAATATTATCAGGATGCAAGAAGTGGTTACATCTCTCTTGACCTAAATTGTTGATTTATAAATATACGCATGATGATATTTTACTTATATATTAATTTAGTTCATAAGTTAAAAGCTGTTTGGTATTTGTTATAAAAGTAAAAGGTATTGTTCATTTTATCGATTAATGCGATTACGCGGTTTTTAATATACAGCACGCTCATCTTATCCTTTTAAGACCCGAGGTACACAAATGTATACCTCCTTTCTTTTCCTCATAAAAACTAAACTGCTCGTTTTTTTTTTTTTTTTTTTTTTTTTTGCATTTTTACTTTACTTCTATACAGCTGAGTGTTATTTTTTTTAAAACAAAATCAATAAATGTCAGCACTCATGAATATTACCTCATAAAATAAATGTTATTTTCATCCGTGTTTCGAAAATACCTTCAAAACATTGTGGCCAACAAAATAAGACATATTCATGATTATTTAATTTAAATGCTTTACACTGTAAAAAAAATCTGTAAAGGTACTAAACATTTTCTAGGAAACTGGGATTCCATGAACTTTTCCTGGAACGGTAACAGCAGAAATTCAAGTTTCAGAATCAATTACATGAATTTTTCTTGCTATCGTTACATGACAAGTTCTTGGAATCCCAGTTTCCTAGAAAATGTTTAGTACCTTTACAGATTTTATTTTTTTTTTGCAGTGTACAGTAAAAAAAATTTATAATTTGCTGAGAAGGATTTTAAAGACCTTAATTTTGTTATTGCGCAAATTTAAATTACTGATAGTTAAACAGATTATTTAAGGGGATTAATACTTTTATATACATATTTTTAAACCTAAATTACCGGAAGCAGGACATTTCGGTCCCGCCATTTCGGTCCCGCCGTTTCGGTCCCGCCGTTTCGGTCCCGAGACATTTCGGTCCCGAGACGTTTCGGTCCCGAGACATTTCGGTCCCTGGCCATTTCGGTCCCGAGACGTTTCGGTCCCGAGACATTTCGGTCCCGAGACATTTCGGTCCATGGCCATTTCGGTCCCGAGACATTTCGGTCCCTGGACTTTTCGGTCCTCAGACATTTCCAACCCTTCTCCAGCAAACTGAAATTTTGTGCACGGGAAATATCTGACATAATTTTATAGGGAACATTTTAGAGTGTTGAATTCAGGGGCGGATCATTTCCCCCGGAGCTATCAAATCCCCCCCCCCCCGGAAATTTTGAGATTTTGTGCTTTCAGTGGTAAAAAAGTGTAATTCCCCCCCCCCTTTTTTTTTAAAGGGATCTTAACATGGAATTGTGATAAAGCCACATTATTTTTTAAATTCTGCATAGGGACTGACTAAAACTTTTTTTATTTTTTAAATAATTATTTTATTTCGCTATTAAAAAACTGTTTAAAAGTTTGCGTTAATCTTTTTACATATAACAATTATTGCTACGAAATAACTTTTTACGTCTAACAAACTTTTTACATATAACAATGCAGGTATTACAAATCATTTTTAATACATTAAAGACTTTTTATGCTTGTTACATTCAAAAACTACGAGCGAAATAAACACAAGTCAAATCTTTAAAAAAAAAAAATCATTTGACACCACTAGAAATAGTGTTAAACAAATGACTTATCTGTAAAGAGGCTACTTCAGTCAAACAAAAAGGCCCGCTAATCCTTTGGTAGAAATCTTTGAAGGTAAATTTGCTGCATTTCAATATTTTGGAATGATTTTTTTTTCAATGTATAGCTAAAATAAATTTGTACAAATACTATTTTTTTATTTTTTTCCGATATTTTTAATGAAGACACTTTTATTCTCGGAACTGGTTTCGAAAATGAAAACATCCCCACAAAAATAACCTGCAATCAAAGTTAAAAAGTAAAAAACGGTCGGCATACAAATCGATCTCAGCAATTCAATGCAAAAAAGAATTGTTTAAAAATATTGAAAACGACCAAGAAATCTTTATAAATTTCTTCCATAGGATTAACATTTGCGAAAGGGTCTTTAAATATCACTGAAGTAGCCTCTTAAATTGGGATACAAAAGTTAAAATTTCTAATAAACATAAACTGTTCTTTTCGCTTTTAAAATTATACTAGCAGGGGAGACCGAGCTTAGCTCGGTCAAAATTAACTTTGTGTTCAACTCGATATAGTATTTTCACTGTGTCATTCACTCGGTATTATTACTGTAAAACATGTTGTTTATTTAGAAAAACAATCAATAAGAAAACTATGTTTTTATGCGCATGTTTATAAATTTTACTTTATTTTAAAATTTACAACGAAAGGACATCGACCTAAATCAATTTTTTAGCTCGACTCTGATTGGTTTAACCATGCATCTCGAATACTCGTAAGAATGTATAAAAAAATTCTTTACATTCTGAAAGACAATATTTTCTGCTAGATATAGCCAAATTTGGAGGCATTCTTTCATTTGGCTCCAAATACGTGTTTTGGTTTTCGTAATTTTCATAGTCGATTTTTTAGCCATATGTCGCCGATATTTTGTCAAATATCACCAAGTTAATGGCTTTTGCCATATTCTCGTGACCCTGAGTCGTATTACCCAAAATGAGCCACTAATCAAATTTGATCAAGCATGTGACATAGCTCAATCGTCTTCAGGTAATGAAAAACAGTAGAATATAAAATTGAATCAAAATCGTTTAAGCCATTTTTTAGGTAAAATTAGCTTGGCAGCATTCAGCAATGAAGCGAAATGACTCACTAATATAATTTTGTTTAACATGCGACTCAGCCCAATAGTCTTCTCGTGACAAAAAACGTTTTGTTTCAAAATTTAGGTAAAATTGATTGAGTCGTTGTTATATATAATTAGAATGACCCTAGCTCATTAAGACCCAAAATGACCCACTAATCGAATTTTCGCGAGCATGTGTCCATCCAAATGGTTTTCTCTTGCTCAAAAACGATATAATACAAAGTATAGTCAAAATGGTGAGTACCATTTTCTATATAAAATTAGCATGACCCATCATGACCAACAAATGATCCTTATAATCGAAAACTCTCGAACGTGTGGCCTAGCTCATTAGTTTTAGCATGCCGAAAAACATTAGATACAAAATTTAGATAAAATCGATTGAGAATTTTTTAGATATAGTTAGTTTGACCCTGACCCCTTATGATCCAAAATGACCCGTTGATCGAATTTTCTCAAAAATCTGTCATAACCCAATGATTTTCTTGTGCCCGAAAACGATAAAATACAAAATTTAGTCAAAATTGCGCGAAACGTTGTCTAGATAAAATTAGAATGACCCAAAAGTGTTTTCGAAATTTCTCGAAAGTCGCACTAATCGAAATTTCTCGAACATGTGACCTACCCCAATGATTTTCTCATGCCAAAAATATGTTGCATACAAAATTTCGTTAAAATCGACCCACCCATTCTTTAGATATAGCTTGACCTTGACCCATTAAGACCCACAAATGACCCTTTATAATCGAAAGCTCTCGAATATGTGACTTAGTCCATTAGTTTTCTCGTTTCTAAAAATTGTTACATACAGAATTTCGTTAAAATTGATCCTGCCGTTCTTTAATTATATATAGCTTGACCCAGACCCTTTATGATCCAAAATGACCCATTAATCGAAATTTTTCGAACATGTAATCTAGTCCAATGATTTTATCGTGCCAAAAAATGTTGCATACAAAATTTCATTAAAATCGATCCACCTGTTCTTTAGATATAGCTTGACCATGACCCATTGTGACCCATCATGACCCACAAATGACCCTCATAGTCGAAATTTCTCAAACATGTCATTTAGCCCATTAGTTTTCTCATGTCAAAAAACTGTTACATACAAAATTTCGTTATAATCCATCACGCCGTTCTTTAAATATAAATAGCTTGACCCAGACTCTTAATGACCCAAAATGACCCATTAATCGAAATTTTTCGAACATGTAACCTAGTCCAATGATTTTATCGTGCCAAAAAAATGTTGCATACAAAATTTCATTAAAATCGATCCACCTGTTATTTAGATATAGCTTGACCATGACCCATTATGACCCATTATGACCCATCATGACTCACAAATGACCCTCATAGTCGAAATCTCTCAAACATGTGATTTAGCCCATTAGTTTTCTCATGTCAAAAAACTGTTACATACAAAATTTTGTTATAATCCATCACGCCGTTCTTTAAATATAAATAGCTTGACCCAGACCCTTAATGACCCAATATGACCCATTAAAATTTTTTTTTTCGAACATGTAACCTAGCCCAATGTTTTTCTCGTGCCCGAAAACCATAGAATGCAATTTTTAGTCAAAATTGCGTGAGAAAATCTCTAGATAAAAATAGCATGACCCACAATGACCCCAAAAATGACCCACTAACCGAATTTTCTCGAACATGTTACCTAACCCAATGGTCTTCTTGTAATCTAAAACGATACAATATAAAATTTGGTCAAAATCGTTAGAGCCGTTTTTTAGATAAAAATGGCTTGACCCATAATGACCCAAAAATGACCCACTAATCGAAATTTTTCGAACATGTAACCCAGCCCAATAGTTTTGTTGTGCCAAAAACGATTGGATAGAAAATTTCCTTAAAATCGATCCAGCCGTTCTTTAGATATAAATAGCTTGATCTTGATCCATTATGACCCAAAATGACCCAATAATCGAATTTTCTCGAACATGTGACCTAGCCCAATGGTCTTATCGTGCCCGAAAATGAAAAAATCCAAATTTTTGCGAAAATCGTTAGAGCCGTTTTTGAGATAAAATTTACCCACGCAGACACACACACACACACACACAATTTTTGCTCGCATTATAGTATAAGATATTTCAAATATTCCTTTATTCTTTATTTGACTTAAATACGTAAAATTTAAATAGCCTACCTGTTTTAATATGATAAAATTAAAAGCTAAAATTAAAATATAATAAATAATATAGAATCTAAAAATATTAATGTGTAGTGAATCATTTTTACGTAAAATTCCATTTAAAATGGGGAAAAATTATAATTTTATTTTAATAAAGAAATCTTGTCACTTAGAGACCATATGTGTTTAGCATACATCTGTTATATTTTCTAAAACCAGCTTAATGACACTAATTACAAAATTATTAATGTAATGCGTATTGAAATTTGCCATTTCATTTAAAGCTGATATTATTATATAAAATAATTATTTTTAACATTAAAATATAAAAACTCATATAAAAAATATGAAAAAAAGCCTTCTGTCAAAGTAAGTTAAATTAAAAAGTAACTTAAAATATTATTTCTAGGTGGTAAATATCTTATCTATCAATCTCATTTAGTTATGTTATAGACTTTGTTTTGAGTATTTCAATGTCATTCATAAGCTGTAATAATCAGGATAAAAAATACTCCATTCTACTTTTTATACTGGTTTAATTGATACTAAAAACGTTTGAAATGAAGATAACAACAAAAGGAATAAAAAACACCGAAAAATGCTGTTCTTTTCAAAACATTCATATTTCTTCTAAAAAATGCTAGCGACATGTCGGAGGTTCGTCTGCATTTGAACTCCAGAGTGAAAAGGACATTGTATAGAAAATAGAATGAGGGATTTCATCTGACAAGTGTATAAAGATCAAGATAAGTAGAATAAACCTTTGTATAAAGATGACCATTTGTTCAGATGGGCGTTGACAATTGATTGACAGGCAGAATTTTTGCTTAAAAGAGGTTAATAATAGTACTTAGCTGGTACTTATATGCATATATTTCAAATTTTATAGGAACACCAACATAAAAAATTATAAGTGTTTAAAAATTCCCGGCACACGGTTTTGATTTGTTATTTACTTAATGTTATACATTATTTTATTAAATGATTAACATCATCTTAGAAAATTTGAAAGCATTAATAATTATGTTGTTAAATTAAAAAAACTCTCAAAAATTAAATTATTATTATCAAACATATTTATTAATAAGAATTCAAAATTATTTTAACTATTAATTGTTTAAGTGACTTATTTATCAATTACTTGTTTAAAATCTAGTACAAGAACTATATAGAAGTTATTATAGCAAAAATTGAGAAAACATATTTTTAGCTCACAGGCTATCATAGCCTGAGAGCTTATGTGCCCGTCCGTTCTGTATGTATGTACGTAACGCGATAACTCATGATAAAAATATCCGATCCACTTGAAATTTTGTATGTAGGTATATCCTGACAAGGCGCTTCCCTGATTAGTTTTTGGAGTTCATTCGATATGTATAAGAGGGGGAACGGGGGGCTCATGCCCCCCGTTAGTTGGTATAGATGGGATTTTCATCCAGAATTAAGTTTTCAAAATTTAGATTAGGATCATTCTGATGAGGCGATTCCGTTACTGTTATTAGGTGTTCATTGAATAAGTATAAATAGGGGGAACATGGGTTCTAATGCCCCCCCCCCGTTAGTTGATATACATGGGATTTTCATGCAGAATTAAGTTTTCGTTCAAAATTTAGATTAGGATCATTCTGATGAGGCGATTCAGTGACTGTTATTAGTTGTTCATTGAATAAGTATAAATAGGGGGAACAGGGGTTCTAATGCCCCCCCCCGTTAGTTGATATAAATGGGATTTTAATGCAGAATTAAGTTTTCGTTCAAAATTTAGCTTAGGATCATTCTGATGAGGCGATTCCGTGACTGTTATTAGGTGTTCATTGAATAAGTATAAATAGGGGGAACAGGGGTTCTAATGCCCCCCCCCCCGTTAGTTGATATAAATGGGATTTTCATGCAGAATTAAGTTTTCGTTCAAAATTTAGATTAGGATCATTCTGATGAGGCGATTCCGTGACTGTTATTAGGTGTTCATTGAATAAGTATAAATAGGGGGAACAGGGGCTCTAATGCCCCCCCCCCCCGTTAGTTGATATAAATGGGATTTTCATGCAGAATTAATTTTCGTTCAAAATTTAGATTAGGATCATTCTGATGAGGCGATTCCGTGACTGTTATTAGGTGTTCATTGAATAAGTATAAATAAGGGGAACAGGGGTTCTAATGCCCCCCCCCCCTTAATTTATATAAATGGGTTTTTCAAGCAGAATTTTCAGATTTCGTTCAAATCTCTGAATAGTTTTGGAAGTTTAATGGTTAAGTATAAAAGAGGGGGATAACTCTTTTTAAATTATATAAATGCTAAATGGGTTTTTATTAAGAATTATCTAATTTGCTCTGAATTTTGGATATAGATTTTTTATATGATAAAGCATGTCTTTGATAGTATAGGAGGTTCAAAGATTAAGTATAAAAAAAGAGAAAAGGGGAGAGCTGTTTCCCCTTCTTAATTTTTTTTTTTCGAACGGAATTAACCCTTGAAAATATAAAGCTTTAATGTGCAATTAGTATTTGTAGCCTGTGAGCTCAATGCCTTCAGTTTAACTGGGCAGTATTCTTTATTTAAATTTCAGCTACTACAATGTTATTAGTTTCATTAGGATGTATAAAAATGAAAAGGATTCTCAAAATAAATATGTTATTTATACATTTATTGGTTAGTTTATAATATTTTTCTTACTCTTTAAATGTAATTAATTAATATATGATTGCTTTTTGCGAACTGTAAATTATAACTTTGTTTCAGAAAATTTAAATCTGCATCTGGATAATAATGTTACCTAACACTGTTAAGAAATATTTTTACGCATTGTTACAGTGTTGCATTATTGTGTTTAATTAATTATTACGTTACGTTACTAACTGATTTTTCAAAAAAAAATTATTAATAATAATAATTTCCTTTTTTGAAATAATTAACAATTTTTGAATAAGAACTTATGGTGATGAATAATTGCTACAAATTAAATCTCAAAACAGTTAGTGATTTTAAAATGAAAATTAAATTAATATTTTATTAAATACATGTATTTTTAATTTAATGAATCTTTATTTAATTAAATTGGTGAAATTATTAATATGCATTTCGAGTTTTACTTTAAATAAACTCAATAAATAATCTGTTTTATATTCTATTTATCATTATGTTTTGTAGTAGTTATAAATTGAAGCTTTTTGTTTACCTGTTTATTTATTTTATATTTAAAATTACTGAAATTTAAAACTATTAATTCAATTAATAATAAAATTAAAATAAGAATTATCAATTTTTTTCTCTGTGAAAGTGGGAGCGAAAAGGTAATGCAAATAAATAAATAAATAAATAAACGATAAATTAAAAACGCTTAGTTTTGTCAGTTAAAAATTGAAAATAAAATTATTTAAAATTATAGTTACATTATTATATAAAATTAAAAAATAATCATTTTATTACAAAGAAATAGGCCCACTTTCAATAAAATTAACTCACAAAAATTGTCTTCATAAAGTGGGAAAACTGTAAAAAAAAAAAAAAAAAAAAAAAAAAAAAAAAAAATTGCAATCAATAATTATTACATAAAAAAAAGATCGTTGGAGCATTTTTATTTTTTTAAACAAAAAATTTTCGTAGCACGCCTAGTTACGAAATCACTAATTTAAAGATTCTAAGAAAGTGTGCGAAAACATTCAATAAAATAAGTATTTTAGTTTATAGTATAGATAAAATACCTAATACAAAGAATATATGATAAAACTTAAAATATTCATTCTGTTAAATAATAATAATAAAGACAGTTTAAAATTTTATAACATTATTTAATCAGATTTTCAACTCGCTGCGATTTTATTATCACGAGTTACAGTAGATTAAACTTATTGGACTATTATACTCAGCTTTGTATAAAATTTGAGGGAAGGGGGGGGGGCAGGATAATAAAAATATAAAAAAAAGCCCGAACAATGTTGAGCTTACAGCGTTTAGTGGGCCTTCATCAATCAGAAACCAAGTTATAAGGTGGCCGGTAAAGAAATAACAAGGGACCGAAATGGCAAGGGACCGAAATGACTAAGGACCGAAATGGCCAGGGACCGAAATGTCTCGGGACCGAAATGGCCAGGGACCGAAATGTCTCGGGACCGAAATGTCTCGGGACCGAAATGTCTCGGGACCGAAATGGCCAGGGACCGAAATGTCTCGGGACCGAAACGGCGGGACCGAAACGGCGGGACCGAAATGGCGGGACCGAAATGTCGTGTACCCTAAATTACCAGTACCCTAAAGTACTGAATTCATAAATATGACTCTTTCTGCCATCTATGGTGTCATTTCAATTATGCAAAAGCAATAAATATATATTTGCAGAATTATTTTAAACATAGCTATGAAAAGGTTAAAGCATTTATATTAATGCTTTCATATCTCATACGAAATTCCCATACAATGTGAAAAAAAAAAGATAAAAATTTGGGAACTTTAAATTTTACAGATTTAAAGTTGCCGAAATCGGTATATTTACTAACATTTTATCTATACACCACACAAGAAAAGATGTAAATCAACAAAACTAGTTTTTGTAAAGCTATTGAAATATGTAACTTTACGAACTAAACTACTAATATTAGAGTTATCTTACTAAAATTTTATGTGTAACCTGGATTGCCGTTACATAAAAAATTCTAGAAATCCCAATTTTCTAAAATATACTTAGTAACATTACCGATTTTTTTTAATTTTAGTGCAAACCTACATCTGTTACATGAATTTTCACTGTTAATATTACATAACAAGTTCTAGGAATCCTAGTTTCATAGAAAACATTTAGTAACTTTACAGATTTTGTTTACAGTGTACTTCATGGGTGAACTTTTTATTATATCGAATATTATTTCTACACAGACGCTTTTCTATCAATAGTAGACTACATACATAATAAAGCTGTGATATATGACAACAACAACAAACCATTACGTGTTATTATTGCATACATTACAATAATCAATGAGTAAAAGAATGCCAATACATATTATTAATGTATATATTGCAATAATTAACGCCTAAAAATTCCCACCAAAAGTTAATGGACATAAAATTTGTATAATCTGATTAATATTATCAGAAAGCTGGAAATAGTACGCTGCTCTTGGGCAATTTGTTGCATTGTAAATAAACTCAGGTTGACATTTTACTATATGAAAAATTGACCGGATTTATTTTCTTTATTATTTAAACTTTGTTTGGGATTTGTTGTCCAGGTAAAGGGTACTATTCAGTTTATCAATTAATGCGTGACTCAGTTTTTAATATAATGTATATTTATTTTAATGTTTTTATATTTCATAATTAAATTTATCTATTGATTTGGTGACAATGATTTTATATACTGCATTCCTTACATACAGGGTGAGTCATAAATATCGAAACAATAGGCTATCTCCTTAAATATTGCCCCTAGACCCATACTTCCAATTGCAAAAATTCATAAAAAAGGATGAATTTTTTGATAAGATAAATTGCAACTCCATGGGGGGTCTGTTTTAAAAAATACGAAAATTAAATTTTTATACGGCCCCCAGAGGATAAAACTTCCACTTAGAAAAAAAATTCTTTATCCCTTCCTGAATTGAACAAAAAAATATTCATCTCGATATCTGCAAATCCCTAAAAGATATTAATATCCAAAATTTTCCAAAATTCCTGACTTACACCACTTAAGCATGCCTCTGAGCGCAGCAAAATCAGTTCATTTGAAGTACAATTAAGGGATCGACCACAAATTTACGTATTGTTAAATGTCGATCCAAGACAACACTTAAACTTTTAGATATAAAATAAAAGGGTATAGGTTTTTGCTCTAAACTTCGATGAAATATGCCAGATGTCTGCAATATTTCGACCCTGCCGCCAACTTCGTAACTGTCACGACTCATTGAACGGACCGTCTTATTAAACACTTATTAAAAGTGTTATCAAATTAAGTGATATTAATTAAACTCTCATTAAAAGTGTCTTAAAAACTTATTGGCGCAGGCAATAAGTTTAGTAAATATAGTAATAGCGAAAATGACTCGTCTATTAGCGGAATCAATGGAAATATATTTTAATAAATTACATAGAAATATTTTCAAAAATCTACTTTATGCTACAGTTAAACCGCTATTACGGACACTCCCGAATAGCAGACACTTCTGTTTAACGGACTATTTTCCAATCCCCATTCTCAAAACCTAAATTTGTGTATGTTTAACATCTGAATAACGAACATTTCGAATAGTGGACACTATTTAAGGCGATAAAGGATGAAAAAGTATTTTGTAAGGAGAAAAAAATGAAAAAAAGTAAAAAGGCCTCTAAATTTATCAGGAAATTTTGTGATAAATGAGCTGGGGAAAATCCCCTCCCCCACGTTCAGAGTTGAATTGAAGGAGTTGCCCAGGAGGGACATCTTCCAGAGCATTGAAATATCCCCTCGGAAAATTGAGATTTTATGCTTTTAACAGCCAAAAAGTGCTATCCCCCTCCCCGACCGAAACTCTATAATGTCCAATAATGTCACTTTGAAAAACAAATTACATGTAATCGCAAGCAAAAATTAACTTTTGTAACAGGGTTTTTTCACAAGCATGTAATGAACAGTGGGTAAAGGTGTGTACAGTTTTATTTAGCCCCATTGCTTAAAAAATAATTTTAATTTCTGATTAATCATATAAAAGAGGTTTTAGGACACATAAAAGTCAATTAATGAAATGTTAAACGTTTCTTAGCACTTTTTGAATATCTTTGATTTTCCCTATAGCGGACACCTCCGAATAGCGCACAATTTCTGCGTTCCTGAGGTGTCTGTTATTTAGAGGTTTTACTGTATTCAGTTTAAAAAATTATGAAGGTTTTAAACCTATTTTTGCTTTCTTTTATCTTTACAAGAAGAAAGTATTGGATTCATGAAAATTTTGAATTCCAGTTTTCGATGGATTCACTCGTTTTAGGGTTCAGAGATACCGAAAAACATGCTTTTATGAAATGTTTGTCTGTGAGTCACAGCGCAATGAAAAAATTTGAAATCGACGTGATAAAAAAATAAAGTTTAAATCAACTGACGCATTTTAACAGTAATTAAAGAAGGTGAAAATGGCAAAACTTAAACAAAATCTGAAATCGAAACTATATAGCATTTAAACTTTAGGAGCCCATCTTTGCCCATCTTAAAACTAAATGCACTTTACTGCATCAAATGTTTTTATTTCAGTATTTCTCATTTTTAAACTGACATACGTCAATAACCGTCCGTTACGGTAACTTTTCAGCTTAGAAAATTTACTTTTAAAAATATGATTTGTTTACAAAAATTCCCTTTTTTTTAATATTGCTATTTTAAATACTTTTATTTTTTAAATAAATATTATTTAAAATGCTGAATTAAAATTGAAAATTAGACATTTTCGTTTAATCAAAAGAAAAAAATTCAACGCGACAAATAATATTACAATTTAAATTTACTAATTTTTTTTTTTTTTTTTTTTTTTTTTTTGAAAAAAAAAATATTAAGAAGTCTTATGATGTGATAAAGCTTACAAATTATACGGTTAACCATCACAAAACATTAAAAATTCCAACTTTATAAATAAATAAATAAATAAAATAAATGTTTCCTGGACCTATTACAGCAACATTGTTTCTTCAATTTCACGCATTTCAATTTGAGTCTGATCCCTTGAAACCTCACGATTTATTAAAATTGTCATAACTTTCTGAGTTTTGAAGATATCAAGATAAAATTTTTTTTGTTCAGTTCAGAAATGAATATGGAAAAAATTTCTAATTGGATGTTTTATCCTCTGGGGGCCGTATAAAAATTTAATTTTCGTATTTTTTAAAATAGACCCCCCCCCCCCATGGAGTTGCAACTTATCTTATCAAAAAATTCACCCTTTTTTATAAAACTTTGCAATTGGAAGTATGGGTCAAGGGGCAATATTTAAGGAGATAGCCTATTGTTTCGATATTTATGACTCACCCTGTGTATCTTGAAGTTTTCATAAAAAATTCCTGCACTTCATGAATAAGCATTTTTATTATATCAAAGATCATTTCTAAACCTGCGCTTTTTGATCTTAGTGGACTATTTGTACAAGAAAGTTTTTATATATGACAACAAAAACAATGCTTTACATGTTATTAATGCATATATTGAAATCATAAACGCCTTAAAAATGGCCATTAAAAGTTAATGGGCATAAAATTTGTATGATGTAACTAATATATTCAGAACGCAGGAAATGAGTACAACTTTCTTTGCCAAAGTGTTGTATTACACAGGTTGACATTATACTATATGAAATATTGACCGGATTTATAAAATTTGTTTAGGATTTGTTAGAGAGATAAAGGGTACTATTCAGTTTATCGATTAATGTGGTGACTCAATTTTTAATGTACTCTATATTTCTTTTAATGTTTTTATGTCTCGTGATAATCAAATTTATCGATTGATTTGGTGACAATGATTTTAATGTAGTGCATTCCTTACATATATCTTAAAGCTTTCATCAAAATTTCAATACTTCATAAATAAGCATTTTCATTATATCAAGGATTATTTCTACACCGGCACTTTTTGATGAATAGCGCACTACTTATACAAGAAGGTTGCTAGTTATGACAACAATACAATGCATTTCGTGTTATTAATGCATATATTACAATAATTAATGCCTAAAATAGTGCCCATAAAAAGTTAAAAAATACTTAATGTTTTACATTAATTTTATAATATATAGTCGCCTATTGTTGCTACAATAACACTCTTTTTTAACTTGTTGACTATTTCTCTTTGTGAATCAATTGTTTGCCATCGCCCTTTATTCTTTCGGAATACAATTATCCTTTTGAAAGCATTTTGAATAACTTGAATACAAATTCTCGCTTCTATAAGTTAATGTTCCCTTTGTTCGTTTGTACGGAGCATTAATACATCAGATGCAGATATAAAGTTGTTGTAAAAGATTCGTTACATAAATTCATACATAAATTCTTAGACTGAAAATAGATCGGTCAATGTCAGATGGAATCAAAGGGACACTTAATTGCATCGATATACTGGAAAATAAAGTAAATGTTTTGATTGGAATAATCACGATGTTACGCAAAATCATACTTTTGTTTTATTAGCCTCCGATGCTATTTCTTTCAGAGAAGCTAAAAAGTGTCCTGTCATCAGCCCTGAATTTTCTACTCAACCGATTTTGATAATTATTTTTTTAAATGAAAGTTATTTATTTGTAGTTGTGCCCATTTTAGCTATTTTTTAACTTAGTTTCATTTTTAGATTTTATTTTTAATTTTAAATGCTTTTTACGGTATTTCTTCAAAATGGTGGCAAATCAGTTTAGCTTTTCTCTCGATAATAAAAATTTATTTTCCATTATCCCTTTCCACCATTCAAAAGCTTAATTTCATCAGTGAAAATGTCCTCGCATTTAAAAGAAAAAAGTTAATTGTTTTCGTAAAATTTAACCACAATAAAATGATTGCGTATAATTATGCCCTAATTAAGCTAAAAACATATATTTACCGAGAAATAATATTAATAATGTAAATAATATAACAGAAAATAATTTATGATAAAAATTAATGTCTAAAGCAAAATAAGAAAAATTTCAAATGAGGAAAATGATGTCATTCAGCAACCAGATAAATGGGAATTACAATATTATTACGGATGCCTTTTTCATATTACTAATTACGGTAACATATAAAAACATTTGAAAAGAAAATGAAGTCACTATTTAAAACATCGCATTTTTACTCATAACGATATTGCATTTCAATATTTCTTTTCATTATGAACACTGAGATTGAGGTTTTACTTTCGGATGACTTCAATTAGTGAAAATAATATCATAGTAAAAATAAAATTAGTTTTTTTTTTTTTTTTTTTTTTTTTTTTTTTTTTTTTTAATAAATCTATTTTTCTGTGAGTGCAAAAATAAAATTTCTGGATTTCGCTGGCACTCAGATTACAATTTTAACTGAAGATGTGAGATTATTTGCATACAAAATTGTAACTGGCAAACTTGACATTAAGTTTAGAAATATATTTATTATATATTGATTCAATAATGTAATTACTTTTGCTTTTTTTAAACCAAATCCATCGAGGTCTTTTAAACATTTCATTCGTCGATTTCAACGGGATTCCACTCGTTTTATTATTAAAATGCATTTCCTTTTTCTCAGACTCTATAAAAAAGCGTTTAAATTAAAGGAAAAATCCGTCTTTGATGAATCTAGTCAATTAAGAAGTAGCACGTCAAATTGCATCGCTTCATTATTCTGCAATCCCAATGTCTCAGAGAGAAATTGCTAATCAATTGGGTAGTTCAGGCCGTTCTGTTTGCTATTATATTGATAAACTAAAGAAAAATGAAGTTAATTCATTGCATTATAAACGGGTCGCCCTTCTAAAAGACCTCTATCGATATTTTTTTTTCTAGTCGGAGGCGAAACTGAATTCTGCAATGATAGAATCTGCATTCAACTTGTATTTATTTTTAACTGTTAAGGAATCACAAAATTACACGTTATTTTATTACATAAAATAATTGTAATTTTTGTAAATAATTGTAAATAATTGTAATTGTAACACATTTCTCGTTCAAATGTGTGAAATAACTATGTAAAATTTAATTCCGTCAGTTGATAATAATGGGAACAATTCAGGTAATAATTAACTTTCAAACAATAATAATGAAATTAAAGCTTCTGAAAAACATTAAAGAAAAAAAATGACAGAAGATTAACTAATATATCCAACAAAATACAATTTTAGCCCGGGTGTTGACTTTTACGCACTTATTCCATCGTTATAATAAAAAAAAATGTAAGAAATTAAATTATTAACTTCTTGTGATTGTTTGGGATTCAGAAGACTCAAAGCCTTTCACCGCAGAGGCAGTAGTAACCGTTAATTGGATTCCTTGACAACTATTCCTAATGTAGGTTTTGGCGTCAATATCCCAAAACACCATACTAAAAATTACTTTAATGTAAAATCAATTCATTTTTGAAAGCAAAAATAATATTATACGAGCTGTAAATTTCAAATTGGGTAGAATATGTACGAGGATTTGCAATTATATTAGATTAATTTTTCATACTTTTTTTACACTGGTAAAACAACACTTGTAAACAAAATAATCATACGAATTATAAATTTACAAGTGACTGAAAACTGTTTGTGTTAGGATTTCAAACAGTGATTTCTTGACTGAAGTGGCGAATATCGCCAACTTATCTAATCTAAAAAATAACATTTCTTTATTTATGTAACATATTCCAAACTGCTTTCTTCTTATATAAACAATTTATTCCGTTTAATTTTTCAGAACTTTTCAATGCGAACAAGTTTAATTTTACAGATTATTTCACAAAGTATCAAAGTTATTCCCTATTAATTTAAAATGCGATACATTAGATCAAGTGAAATATTTTTACTTTCTGCACTCTGATAACATAATAACACCATAAATTTTTTATTCCTGCTAACTTTTAATGCAGATTCTTTTAAGTGTTAATTATCGTAATAAAATAACATTAACAAGGTGTAAAGGATTACTTTGTTGTCGTACCATTAAGATCTCATGTGTCTTATCATGTGTCTCATGTGTCTGCTATCAATCTAAAAATATCGAAGAACAAATGATCTGATACAATTAAAATGTTCATTCATAAATCATGGTAAATTATCATGAGATGTCAAAGTTGGGATGTCACAATTGTTAGGAGATGCTTTACATTAAAAACCTTGTCAATGAATGATTTATTAAACTGGAGATGAAATATTTAAAGCTACTTTTAAATTATAAAAAAGAAAATAATTTCGGGCAATTATTCATGAAGTAAAACGTTATATTGTGTTTATTTATATATATGCAATAGTTTATATCAAGAGAGATGTACTCACTTCTTGCATTCAGATAATATTGTAACATTATAAAAAAAATTATGCCCGCATTTTTCTAATGGGCGTGCCTTTAAGTGTTAAATATTTGAATATAAACATTATTAACATCTAATGAATTTTTTTTTTTTTTTTTTTGTCATATCATACAACTATTTTGTATAAGTACAAGTAGAAGAGATCTGTAATCCTTATAGAACTGTAATCCTTAAATCATTATGTAGTTGATCTGGAATATTTTATAATAAAAAAGTATGATTTAAATTAAATATACGTTCTTTACTGTTATGGTTATGAAAGTATTTATATATATGCAATAGTTTATATCAAGAGAGATGTACTCACTTCCTGCATTCAGATAATATTGTTACATTATAAAAAAAATTATGCCCGCATTTTTCTAATGGGCGTGCCTTTAGGTGTTAAATATTTGAATATAAGCATTATTAACATCTAATATTTTTTTTTTTTTTTTTTTTTTTTTTTTTTTTTGTCATATCAAACAATTATTTTGTATAAGTACAAGTAGAAGAGATCTGTAATCCTTATAGAACTGTAATCCTTAAATCATTATGTAGTTGATCTGGAATATTTTATAATAAAAAAGTATGATTTAAATTAAATATACGTTCTTTACTGTTATGGGTATTAAGGTATATAGCCGACAATCATCTGTTTACAAAACATAAGCAGGAATTCTTTTTGTATCAAATCTTAGGTAATATTTTATTATATTTTTAGTTTGAATTATTATTTATATTATTTCTGTATTACCCACTAACAACATCGTGATTGGAGTTTTACATGAGAATATCAATTAAATATTTAAATAATGGTTTTGAAATTATTGTACATTTGTGTAGCAATTTTATTGCAATTCATAGCAATTTTATTGATCAACTGTTGTGATTGTGACAATTTCCTTTCATTTTAATTTATTTTTGTTAGATATACTCGTTAAACTTGTATCATTTTCACTTTAGCCTTTTTTCAGAAGATTTTGTTTATTATATTTTAAACGTTACTAATAATTACCTGAATTCTTTCCATTAATCTGTTGGCGGAATGAAATTTTGTAAAGTTTTTTTCCCACTTTTCAACAAACACACAGTTGCGACCATCAGTTAGGTTACAAATTTTTTATGAAATAAAATAAGGTATAAACTTGCGATTCTTTAACAATGAACAATATATTTAAAATATCTGTTGGATTTTGCCCAAAATTATGACTATTCTTAACAAAACAATTGATTTATTTTCCAGTGTATCGATGCAATTAAGTGCCCCTTTAAATACATCTGGCCTTGCCAGGTCTATTATTATTGTAAGAATTTAAAATATCAATGGGATTTTGCGCTGCATTATGACTATTTTAAACAAAACACTTAATTTATTTTGCAGAGTATCGATACAATTAAGTGTCCCTTTGAATCCACCTGGCATTGCTTGATCTATTATCATTGTAAGAATTACTGCATAAATTTATGTAACGAATCTTTAATAGTAACTCCATATCTGCATCAGATGTATTCACGCAGCGTACAAACGAACAAAAGGAACATAAACTTATGGAGGTGGAAATTTATATTCAAGTGAATCAAAATGTTTTCAAAGGGATAATTGTATTCCGAAGGAATACAAAGCGGTGCCAAATAATTGACTGACAAAGCGAAATAGTTAACAAGTTTAAAGAGAGTGTTATTCCAGCAACAATAGGTGAATATATATTAGAAAATTATTACTTGTACTTCGTTATAAAAATTAATGTAAATTATTGAGCAGTTAATCTATTTGACACACTTTTTTTCCCATTTCGACGGTTCTAAAATTAAAATTTTGAGCAATCAAAATGTTAGTTTATAGAACTATATTTTAAATGTATACTTCTTGTTAGATATACTAGACAAACTTGTGTTATTTTTTACTTTAATTTTCTTCAGAAGCTTTAATATTTTTATTAAAATTTTTAAAGTTAATAATTACCAAAATTTTTTTGCTTTAATGTGTTTGTGTTTATTTTTTACGTTATTGTGTTTAATAATTTTTGTTTTAATTTTTTGGCGGAATTAAATTTTGCATACTTATTTCGCACATTGCAGCGAGAACACACATGCGACTGTCAAATAGATTACTATTTTCTATGTTATAAAGAAATGTATAATCTTGCGTTTCTTTATTAAAACACAATACATTTAAAGTATCAATATGATTTTGTGTTACATTATTACTATTCTAAAGAAAACATTTATTGCCTTATCAATTATCATTATAAATATCACTCTATGAATTTATGTAGCGAATCTTTAATAGCAATTCTATATCTGAATCAGATGTATTAATGCAGCGTACCAACGAACAAAGCGAACATTAACTTATGGATGCGAGAATTTATATTCAAATGCTTCAAAATGCTTTCAAATAAATAATTGTATTCCAAGGGTATAAAGGACGATGCCAAACAATTGACACTCAAAGAGAAATAGTTAACAAGTTAAAAGAGAGTGTTATTGTAGCAACAATAGTCAATTATATATTAGAAAATTATTGCTTGTACTTCTTTATAAAATTAATGTAAGTTATTGAACAGTTGATCTGGAATATTTTTAATAGTTATCAAATCATATAGCCCGGTATTGTCTGTTTACAAAACAAAAGCAGGAATCATTTTTTTTTCAAAGCTCTTGTATTTTTTATTTTATTTTTAGTGTTAATTATAATTAATTTTTATTACCCACTAACAACGTCAAAAAAGTAGTTTTAGATGAGAAATATCTATTAGTTATTTAAATAATGTTTTTGAAATTATTAAAAAGTATACATTTGTGTTAGACGCGTGCTAATGGATTACAATAAAAGATATCGCTAAAAAATATTTAATATATATGACAATTTTATCGACCAACTTATTTGATTGTAACAATTTCCTTTGATTTTTTTTTTTTTTTTTTTTTTTTGTTAAATGTACTATTTAAGCTTCTGTCTTTTTTTACTTTAATGTTCTTCAGATGTTTTTATTTCATTATTAAATTTTAAAAGTTGATAATTACTTTAAATATTCCCATTGGTCAGTTGATGGAATTAAATTTTGTATAGTTATTTTACACATTTCAGCGCGGACAAAAATGCGGCCTTCAGTTGGCTTGCAATTTTTTATGCAATAAACTAACGTATTCCCTTGCGATCCCTTAACAATAAAAAATAAATTTAAAATATCAATATGATTTTGAACTACATTGTGACTATTCTAAACAAAACATTTATTTTTCAGTGCACTGATACAATTAAGTGTCCCTTTGAATCCATCGGGCATTGATGTAATTATCATTGTATAAATTCCTGTATTATTTATGTAAAGAAACTTTAACAGTACATCATATGTATTCACGTTCCGTACAAACGAACAAAGGGAACATTAACTTATGGAGGCGAGAATTTATATCTAAGTGATTCAAAATGCTTTCAAATAGATAATTGTATTCCGAAGAAATAAAGGGCGATGCCAAACAATTGACTCTCAAAGAGAAATAGTTGAGAAGTTGAAAGAGAATGTTATTGTAGCAACAATAGGCGAATATATATTGGAAAATTATTGCTTGTGCTTCGTTTTAAAATTAATGTAAATTATTCAGCAGTTGATCTGGAATATTTTTAATAAAAAAATATGGTTTAAATTAAATATAATTTCTTGAATGTTATAATTATCACATGATATAGCCAATTATTTTCTGTTTGGATAACATTAGCAGGAATTATTTTTGTTTCAAGGCTCTGGTACTATTTTATTTTATTTTTAGTCTTAATTGATCTTATTTCTTCACTAATCACTAACGACAATAAAAAACACTTTTACATGAGAAATATCAATTAAGTATTTAAATAATGTTTTCGAAATTATTAAAAATTGTATATTTGTGTTAGCCGCATTCCAATGGTTTACAGTAAAGGATATCGCCAAAAACTAGTTTAAATTTATATCATTTTTATTGATTAACGGTTTACATTCTGGCAATTTCCTTTTATTTATTTTTTTAGATATACAAGTTAAACTTCTGTCATTTTTTACTTTATATTTTCAGAAGTTTTAATTTCTTTATTATACTTCAAAAGTTAATTATTACCTCAATTGTGTCAATTAATCTGTTGACGGAATATAATTTTGTATAGTTATTTCACATTTTTCAACTAAAACACAGATGCAAACATCAGTTAGATTACAACTTTTTATGTAATAAAATAAATTATAAACTTGCGATTCCTTAACAATAAATAATAAATAAAAAATATCTACGGGATTTTGCGCTACATTATGACTATTCTAAAGACTATGACTATTCTAAATTCTTATGACTATTCCAGCGCATCGATACAATTAAGTGTTCCTTTTAATCCATCTGGCATTGCCTGATCTATTATCATTGTAAGAATTACTGCATAAATTTATGTAACGAATCTTTAATAGTAACTCTATATCTGCATCAGATGTATTAACGCAGCGTACAAACGAACAAAGGAAACATTAACTGATGGACGCGAGAATTTATATTCAAGGGATTCAAAATGCTTTCAAAGGGATAAATGTATTCCAAAGGAATAAAGGGCGATGCCAAACAATTGACTCACAAACGGAAATAGTTAACAAGTTAAAAGAGAGTGTTATTGTAGCAACAATAACTGAATAGATATTAGGAAATTATTGTTTGTAATTCGTTATAAAATTAATGTAAGTTATTGAGCTGTTGATCTGGAATATTTTTATGTTTATATTTCATTTTTATATCATTTAATTACATTATAATTAAACGATATGTTATAGTCAGATGTTACGAAATCTAGAATTTAAAGAAAAACTTTTCCCTGAATTTGTAATCATTATGTCACTGAAAGCTTTTTTGATGGGTTATTTTGATATTTTTTCGTGAGACTCTTTAACACACATGTTAATAGGCAATACTGACTCCATCTCCTGACATTTGTTTTGAGGATTTGATCTCCATGGATATTGTGAGAAAAGATCTTGTCCCGTTGTGCGAATTTAATTATTTGAAGGAATGAGATCGTTGTTATTTAAAGCAATATATCTTCGACGTTTACGGTTACAGTAAAAAAAAAAAAAATAAAATTTCGATGCCAACACTATTTTTACGCAAATTCTTCAGAGTGTAGAAAATCAATAAATGACATTAGAAGATACACATATCATTAAAATTGCAGATGAAGTGTCGTGGCACACAAATCTTTTTAGTCCCTATGTAACGGACTTTTCAGCACTCTAAAACAGTTTATTGCAAAATTATTTATACTATGTGTGCACAAACATAACTTCCAAAAAAAAGTTACACTTTTTGAGCGTGATGACTGATAAGAAAACAATTTTTTTTTCTTTTATTGAATAAATGATAAGTTTATATCTTTTAAAATATTTTTATTATCTTACAATACATGTAGGTTAATCAGGAATTTTTATCATTGAAACTACAGGTTTATGGTAATTGAAATAAGAAGCATAAGTTTGAGACGTGATATCCACTAAATATCTGAAAAATAACGCGTCAATCTCTGCCGAAGTCTACCAAAGGATACTGTGCCGAAGTCTGCCGAATTGAAACGACGTTAGCCGGAGTGTTAGTTTTTTTTTCTCATTAAGGAATTTCTAGATTCAGTCACCGCGCTAAAAGCCCGCGATAAAAGCTATGCAATAGCTTAAAAATTACAATATTTCTCAGTTTACAAGGCGAAAAAATTTCGTTATTAAAAAACATGCCTTGATTTCATTCCTTTTTTCCTTGCAAAGGTAATTTTTGCAAGTGTTTTACGCCGCAGTTTTCACTGTACATGTTTCATTCCAACAGCATTCATGGTTTTTAAATGCGTTGATGAATTTGCATATGAAAAAATGTACATTGTTATTTGTAAATTTCGAAATGTGTTCATTTTAACCTTAACCATGAAAACTCTGATGTTTTAAATCATAAGCGCATACTTTCAAATTAATATATCTAACATGTTTTATAAATTGTTTGAGTGCTAAACCGCCAGCGCTTTATATATCGGGATAGTTTTTTATGACCACCCTTTATATACCTATTATTACAATTCTGAAATAGCTCTGTGGTCTTCCAAAATAGAGTTCTATTCATATACACAGATTAAAAAAAGATCGCTTTTCCTCAAAATACTCATTGAAAACGTAAATGTCTAAATTACGAAGCAATTATAAGAATCGTTGCTCTAAATTAATAAAAACCATAAACACTGCAATTTGCTAATTTCAAAGCTGAAGAACTCTACATACCGTAATTTCGGGTGTATAGACCGCGGATCAAACAATTCTTTATGGACCCAGAAATCTTATTTAGTGATTGAAGACAAATATTTACGGCGATCTAACTAGTTATATTTGTTTCTTAAAAAATTCTGGGTCGAAAAAGAATTGTTCGATCTGTGGTTTATACACCGAAATTACGGTACTTTATATCTTTTCTAAATATTTCAAACAAGATTGAAATTATCTTTCTCTGATTCTTGAGTCAATCTGATACCGGGAAATTCTTAATTTGATAAAGAGTTTTGTGTGTCAGCAGAAAATCTACGCGTTCTTGTGACATTTACGGGGTGCGAGGGAAGAGTTATTGCAAATAGACTCTCAGAAATTACAATGAATCTTTTTACAAACCGTATTTAATTAAATTGTTGTATTTCATTTCAGTCGCATACAAAAAAAAATTCATTAATAACAAATGTTGCAGACACAGATTTAGATATAGAAAGAAAATTTGATTGTTATAAGTTAAAATTATTTAAAATATAAGATTAGATTAGTGAATATAATAAATAACAATTAATTTATTTTATAAAATGATAATATCTTTATTGAATTTTTCTTAAACTATATATTAATATTTCTTTATTTTTCTAAATTTTTACTTGATGAATCTGTATAATGGAAGTAAATATTACTAACAGTCGGTTTAATAGGTTCAATTTCTTGCCAATAAAAAATGTTTTATGCCGTCAATTTTCATTGCACGTCGTTCCAACAGTATTTATTATTTTTCAATGCTCTGCTAAATTTATGCATATAAATATGGATGATATTATTAGAAAATTTCGACATTCTTCCATTGTCATCGTAGCCATAACAACTCTTTTGTTTAATATCATGACGATCTCAAACGCAAACCTTCAATCAAACGTATATAAAATTCCTCATACATTATTCGAATGGTTTAGGTCGCTAAGAGTTCATATATCGCGGATGTTTTTTTACGCACAGCCTGTATATACATATGATTACAATACGAAAATAACTCTGTATTTTTGCAAAATACCAATCAAATCATACAACTAAATTTATAAAAAATCGCTTTTAATCCAAATATTCGTTCAAAACATACATGTCTAAATTAGAAAGCAATTATAAGAATTGCTGCTGTAAATTAATAAAACCGTAAACACTGCAAATCCAATTTGCGAATTTCGAAACGGAAGAAGTATGTACACTTCATATATTTTCTAAATATTTCCTCAAAGATTGGAATTATCTTCCTCTGATCCTCGGGGTAATTTCGGGTCTCTGATATCGGGACATTATTTAATTCGATAAAGAGTTTTGCATGTTAACAGAAAATCTAACGCGTGTTTGTTATACTTACCGGGTGCGAGATAAGTGTTATTGCAAAAAGGTCCTCAGAAATAGCAAAAGATCTTTTGACGAACCGTGATAAATCAAATTGAAATATATCATTTTATTTGCTTGCAGAAAAAGTGCATCAATAACAAATGTTGCGTAGATAGAAACTAGATTTTTTTGTTATAAGTTAAAATTATCTGATGAGTTTCATTTTGCTAATTATTATTATTGTAATAAATACTGCTCTTTGTTTTGAAATTAAAATTTGTTCAAAAACTAAATATCTTGTAAAAATCTTCATAATTTGTATTTGTAGAAATTTATTGCTATTTTTAAAATGTGTTTTTCTACAATACAAACTCTTCAATACTAAAATCTTTATTATGTTTGTATTATTATGAAAATGAAATGCAAGTGAAAATTCCGTCATTCTTGACGGGATTATATACTAGTTTATTTTATAAAATGATACCTTCCTCATTGATTTTTTCTTAAAATTTATATTATTATTTCTTTATTTTTCTAAAATTTTACTTGACGAATTTTTATGGTGGAAGCAAAAAATTGCTAACATTTGGTTTAATAAATTCATTTGCTTGCCAATAAGAAACGTTTTACGCCGGCAATTTTCATTGTACATCTTTCCTATAGCAATTATTTGTTTTTCAATGCTTTGCTGAATTTGTGCATGGAAAGATGGGTGATATTATTCGAAAATTTCGAAATTTTTTCACTGTAACCATATCCTTGAGAACTGTATAGTTTTAAATCACCACGAACTCGAGCACATACCGTCAAATAAATATATCTAAGATTTTTTATAAAATATTTGAGTTATTAGACCGCTAGGGGTCCATTTATTGGGGAATTGTTTTACGACCACCCTGTGTATGCATATAATTACGATACAAAATGTTTCTGTAGTCGTTCTGTAGTAATCAATTCATACATATAAATTTTAAAACATCTCTTTTAATGTAAATATTCATTAAAAAGGTACATGTCAAAATTAGAAAACAATTACTAGAACCGTTGCTGTAAAAAACCATAAACACCATGGTTCGTACGAGAACCGTTATTTTCAAGATGATATACCAGCATTTTTTTTATAAAAAAATAAATCCAGTTCAAAAGCACGAAATTTCACTTTGTTTAAGAAGAGATTTTCTGTAAGAAAATACTGGTACCAAACAATTTCCTGTTCATGAAATTCCACGTTCCGTACACTGTTAAAAAAATTCTGAAATTCACGAATATTTTTTTCCTGAATTTCACAGAAAAAGTCCCTTTCTACGACAAAAGGACATTTTCTGTTAATAATCTGAAAATTTCATCATATTTTCTGAAAATAACGAAGCGAACAAAGATAGAAGGAGATTCACCGTTATCTGCTGCGAATTTATTTCGAATGTTTATAAAATGGAGATGTGGCTGCACAGAAATTATAAAACTCAACGAAAGAAGTCTGTCTCTTTTATTTGAATTGCAACTGTATTGTTTTTTGTCATCGAGATTAAAGACTATTATATTTCTTGATTGTAACCCGCATCGCCACGCAGTTTGTTCACAAGTTCATCGCTCGGATCAATCATCTAATTATAGAAGAACTTAATTCTTGCTTTTATGGGATCAAAATAAAAGTTGCTTCATTCCATTGTTTAACGTTATTCACGCCTTGTTTACAGTTTTCACTCAAATTCAGAGGTAAGTATCTGGATTTTTTTACTTTTTTAAATTTTAGTTTTAGACTGAATTTTTGTGATAATATTCTATTATTTTTTTATTGTGATGCCATAATTGACCGTTTATATTTCAAAAGTATTAATTTATATAATAGAAAAGCACGACGGCGCCATTGTAATTGAAGCTCAGAATTCTTATTTTATATAATTCTTAATTTTATTCATATTTGTTTTCTTTTCACTGAAACTTTATGATACAAATGATGGTATTTTGTCGATTTAAGTTTTTAATGAATTAAATTCTCAATATAATTAAACTTGGCACGCTTGAATAAATTTTATATTAGTTGTACAGAATGAGCTTCAGTGTGACATTTTTCTACGGGAGAGGTTTCTGCGGTTCCGGTGGAGGAAAATAGGACATTTTAGCGTTCAAATTTCTTTTAATCCATTAAAGAGCATCAACTATCAAACCTTAGATGTGTGTGTTGTGGTGGTGGTGTGTGGGGGGGGGAATTCCTGAATTCAACATTGGAGCTGATAATCCTCATCAAAAGCATGCTTATAACCCTGTATAAAACGTGTATATGTATTAATTTACATGAAATGTTATCTAGTAAAAACTCCTAAACTACCATGCTTTTAAACATATACCGCATAAGCTTTTCAAAAAAAGGCAGAGTCCAAGTACTGTAAGTCTTAAGGAACTATAAACGAAATTATTTTTCATTAATAATTGTTATTATTGTTTTCTAATATTTTCAATAATATAGCAATCTATTGATAATATATCAATCTATTAATAATATTTAATCATTTGCATAGTCCACTTTCCCATTATTGATCAAATGTTTTTTTGCAAATAACAGAAATATATCAAAAGATCCAAAATGTAGTTGTGGACAATTTCTGTGCAATCCCTGTGTACCTCATCACATACAAACTATATATATATAGATATAGATATACATAGAGAGAGAGAGAGAAAATGTGCCGGTAATGAATCCCTTAAGGATTTCTTTATTTTTCTAATTGTAGAGTAGATGAGGGCAAAGATACGCACGGGTCATCGGTACTCACTGGCTGATTTAATATGAAGAAATCAAGACCACTAGGCAGTAATTTGGATTGAAATGTAATAGTTGTGTGTTCAAATCTTGTGAAAAACATAGCATTCCGTGACAAGAAAATAGGCAAGTTTAAAGTTTTGAATTTTTATCTAATATTTTAAAATTTTCACCTTATTGTTTAGCTAGCAATACCTTGAATTTTTAAAAATCCTTCATTTATCACAAACTCATTTGCTTTTAAATGCTGTGTTGTTTATCTCGATTGCATTTGTTTTAACTTGTAGGTAGCCAGTTAAACAAAAATACTGCAGAATAGAGTAAAAGTACACATACGTCTTGAAGCAAAGATGTTTTTTTTTCTATTATAGCTAGGTGCAAAGCTTTTTACAATTACCTTGCGGAAAGATTTGTTTTTTATATATGTTAGCATTGTATAAAAATAATAGCTATTTAAGTGTTATAAACCAGTTAACATTTTCCTTTTTTTAGTTTGTTTTTTTTGACATAGAAAGTAAGAATCTACCTTCCTACTTTTAAATATCAATATTCTTTCATATAATGCATTTGCTTTAAACATTAACCCTCAACTTCAGCTATAGATCTGAAAGACTTCTATATTCAGTTTTCTCAGATTAACTTGCAATTTTCAGTTAAAATATTCATGTTAGTGATTTTTTTTTATTCATTTGGAAATTTAGCAGTATCGTTAGATTTTTGAATAGGGGGATTTCGTCATGTTTATACGTAATGTTTAACACAGAAACACAATCTTATAAAAAAATTGATTATTTTATTCATTCTACGATCAAGGGGTCTCTGAGATCACTCATATTATTTATGCTGAAATTTTTGTCACAGCAGTTAACTGCTGTCACAGTGGTTAACTTGTATTTGCGATCTCAAATACCACTTTGTTTCTTTTTTTGATTGTTTAATTTATAGTTTTCAATTAAACTATAAATATTAGAGAAATTTACTAATACGTTTTACATAACTCATTCGTGATTTCGGAAATGGGACAAAAGCCGACTGTAATGAAGCAAAATTATGCACTTGCGTATTTTTGCCCCATCACTGCATACTTTTACTCACGCAAAGGAGTAATATTTTCTAAAGAATGCAGTTTCTCACGAAATAATAATTTGACACATTTTCGATTGATGTTGGTACTTGCCTAAGTTTCTAACCTAAGATGTTACTCATTCGTTACATAAATTTAGACCAATGTGTTCGTTAAAAATAAAAATCTATTGAAAATGCGTACTTTTACTCCGACCTACTCTATTTTTGTTTCATAAAGCACTTTTAGATCTTAAAATTTAACTTTTGTTAACAGACTTGCAGACCGCTGCTACATGTAGTTTACATGTAGCAGCAGACTAGAAATTAACTTCTAATTTTCAGTTCAACAACTGCTATAGTTTAATTTTTATTACCCCAACCAATGGGGTGCTGGACCCCGGTTTGAATCCAGCTAGCGGCATGGATGTCTGTGTTGTCCCTGTGATGTGTATTAATGTATGTACTGTATTTCCTGTAATAATAAAGTGTTCTGTATTAGTTTCTGTGTATTATGGATCATTCGAGGTAACAGCCACTGTAGCTACAGACCTCAAAGCATTGTTCATTCAAACCCTCAAACCAATGGGGCATATTTACGCTGAGCAATGCCTTTTTCAAAATTAGTTTCTCAGAAAATTATAATTTGACTGAATATCAGTTGATGGTGGCACGGACCTAAGGTTACAATATAAGATTTTAATCATTAATTACACAAGTTTAGACCAATGTGTTTGCTTAAATAACCAAAATTTATGGAAAGTGTGCATCTTTCCCCTATCTACTTTAGTTATAATTACATTCTGTTTTTTTTTTCAATATTACTCTATAAACAATAATTCACCATTCTCATTTTCATGTTTTATTAATATGAATTAGATTTTAACCTCTTCAGTCCTGAAGCAAATAGTACGAGCGACAACAAGAACCTGTTTAAAATTAATATACACCATCTCCAAAGATCTATCAATCGATGTATGAATACTTATAATATAGCAGAGAGTGGGGTGAAGTGGGACTGTGGGGGGAATGGGACAGAATGTTTTACTCTTTATGTATCATTTTAAACATTGTATCAATCCCACAGAAGATGAACCATTGGTAGTCCAATCTTCAGTTGGAAAAAAAGGTTGATCTGTATAAACTTGCTTGTATATGGGTGATTCTACGATAAGAGGTAATTTGTACGGCAATCCGTTTAAAACAGATTTTTTATTCTATATGTTGCTACTTTTTGCAATGAATCGCATCATCTTAATATACTTTATTAAATAACATCACGATTGAATGCCTAATTAAAACACATTTTTCTGAAACTTCTGACAAAGTCTCTCCCCTGGCATGTCCTCTTGCCGGTTTCAATTTAACTTTCAAACATTACATATATCTTTTCCGTCAGATGCTTTGCTAAATGTTTAATTGGAATTTAAGTAATTATACTTACGTATTATAAAATAAAAAATAAAATATTTTTGTTAATTTCAAATAATTTTTAAAATTATCTTTTGTCCCGCTTTTTTGTGTCTCTACCCTGTCAAATTTCGTTCCGCTGAAACAAATAGAAATTCAAGGATGGCTACATTGGAAGTAGTGCTTGAGGACGTCTATTGGCTTAAAGTTAGCAATAGTAAACGCGCAAGCCATTTAAACGTCGCCATTTTTAGTTGTTGCGACGCGACCGTGCAGTGTAGTGACTGTTGCGAAATCTCCTCCGATGAAAGTGGCGTTTGTTTCTCGTCTGCGAGCGAGCGATGTATTTATAATGTATTTATATGATGCTAAGTGGCAACTAGTTTCGTTGCCTTGACGACCAGTGTTTTGGAATGTTTTTTTAGTTTAGTTTAGTTTATTATGAGAGTTGTTGAATTGAATGGATCTTTGGAATGTTACATTAATTGAATAATAGTGGAAATACCAGAATGTCTGGTATTGTACATATTTGTAAATATTTCATCACATTTTGAATAAACTTAATATGAAGCAAGAAAACCTTCTGATATGGATATAAGTTTTTTTTTTCATGGTGCCCCAAGACCTGATCGTTTATGCTAGAATATAGCTGTTTATGAAACGCCATTTCACGCATTAAGGAATATGAAAAAAAAATTTCTCTGGAAATAATGAGAGCACATACAGCTTTTAAAGAATTTATCTGGCGAATCTGACGGGTTTGAAATTCGCGGCCACGAGAGATTGAGGTAAGATCAATTTGATTATTAATTTATAAATTTGCATGGAATTTTGTTTGAAAATAAATAAATAGAATGTTTTGGTTTCGTTATGAAATTTATTGTTTTAGTTCCGAAATTGATAAATTAATTATTTTAATCTCGGATTAAGAATAGATGATTATTGAAATTTAGTTTTGTTTGGAGATATTTAACGATATTATACTAGGAAATATTTTATTATATCATTTTGAATATGGATCTGGAAAAAATAAAAAAGAAACGTACTTCCGTTCGAGGGAGCACAACGAAACTAATTTCTAAAATTGAATCTATTTTGAAGAATAATGAAATGGAAATTTCTTTGAAAATAGAAGAAATTAAAGATTGTCAGGAACAAATAAATGAAAAATTTTCGGAACTAAAAGAGCTAGATAAAGGAATTTTTGAGCTCACGGATATTAAAGAGGTTGAAAATGAAGTTTCTTGTTGTGAAGAATATATAGAAAAAATTGTTAAATATCGAGGTAGAATGACGCGTTTTATAAAAGAAAACGACATTAAATCTAATGATACTGCCTCTAAGGATAAGCCAGTGATATATAACAGTGATCTTTCACACGCGATCTTGCATAACGAAACCAGAACACTTAAATTGCCAAAATTGAATATAGTTAAGTTTTATGGGGACTGTAGTCAGTGGCTAGATTTTTGGAACTCATATGAGGTTACTGTTCATAACAACGGCTCATTGAGTAAAATCGAGAAATTCACTTATTTAAAGACGTATTTAGGTGGATTAGCATTAAGTGCTGTTTCTGGCTTTTTGCTAACGAATGAGAATTATGATTCATCAATTCAATTATTGAAAAGTAGATTTGGGAGATCGGATTTAATAATTAGTTCCCATATGAATAAGCTTTTGCTTACGGAACCTGTAAGGAATTCTTCGAATGTAGTAGGGTTAAGAAAAATGTATGACGCTATTGAAGTACAGATCCGATCACTGCAATCGCTTGATGTTGCAACTGAAACATACACTAACTTGTTATGTCCGGTAATTTTACAGAAAATTCCCGAAGATTTAAGTTTGAGTTATAATAGGAATCGGGAAACGAGTGAATTATTTGATATTAAGAATTGAATGGAATTTTTGAGAAAGGAAGTAGAATGTCGGGAAACATCGTTATTGTTAGTTAATTCTAAGTGTGGGAATGTAAATGAATCAACATTCCGTAATAAGGAAATAATTCAAAACAGTAAAAATAAATATTATTTGAATCAGAAAAGAAATGATAACACAAGGCTTTCTTCAGCCGCTGTCTTAACAACTGCTACGAATGAAACTTGCATTTTTTGTCGTGATAAGAATCACGCAAGTATGAACTGTCCTCTGACAGTAAATGAAAGAAAAAATTCTCTTAAAAGTAATGGTCGTTGTTTTATTTGCCTTAAACGAAAACACATCGCTAAATTTTGTTTTAAAAGGAATCAGTTATGCAAAATTTGTAAATTGCGTCACAATGAATTAATTTGCGACAAATCGCTGTCCTCCGTTAAAAATAATTCGGATGATCAAAATTCTGACTCGACGCCAGATATTGTGACGTCATTAGCTTCCACCAGATGTTTCAAAAATAAAAGGGAAAGAAAAGAATATTCTCCTGTTTTGTTGCAGACACTCAATGCAATAGCAAAGGGAAACAAAAAATCTAAAATTGTTCGTGTTTTGTTAGATGGGGGATCGAATCGGACTTTTGTTGAAAAACGGATTGTGGATTCGTTAGGTTTAAAGATCATAAAAAGAGAAACATTTCGAATTCATTCCTTTGCGGATAAACAAACTAAATCAGTTCAGTGTTATGACATAGTGGAAATTGAATTGGAAAATACAACAGATTCTCATAAATCCATCAAAATACAAGCCGTGGTGATTGATAAGATTACGCATGGAAAAATTGAAATTCCTTCTCAATGGGTTAAGAATCTTGCACTACGTCAAGGAATTAAATTATCTGATAATGCAACTAGTAAAGATATACACATTTTGATCGGATCAGACTATATATGGGAAGTTTTGTGTGATAAAATTGTTAGATTAAGTAGATGTTTAGTTGCAACAGAGAGTTTGTTCGGATTTGTAGTTCAAGGTAGGGAAGGAAATTCGGAATCTAGAGATATTTTGGTAAATCATGCGATTGTTATGAGGGAAGAGTTAGAATATGAGAGAGTTAAAAATTTATGGGAATTGGAGGCAATAGGAATAAAACCAGATAAGGAAATGTCGCGATCAGATTTAGACATTATCAATAAATTTGAACAAAATACCTTATATAAAAATAACAGATATGAAACTAGGCTGTTGTGGAAGGAAAATTTTAAGGAGATTAAAAGTAATTATGAGATTGCAGAACGGCGTTTGATGAGCCTATGCAATAAACTTCGTCGCGATCCTGATTTGTACATTAATTATAAGGATATTATTGAGGAACAGCTAAAAGAGGGTATAATTGAACAAGTTGAATGTCAATCCACACTTGATAAAGGTAAGGGGTATTTTATGCCTCACCATGCAGTAGTGCGCGATTCTAAAGAAAGTACTAAAGTTAGGATTGTATACGATGCGTCTTCCAAGGATAAACATGAACACTCTCTTAACGATTGTTTAGATAGTGGTCCCAATCTTAATCCAGATTTACTTAACATTATTTTAAATTTTCGCTATCATCGAATTGCCTTTTGCGCGGACATACAAAGAGCCTTTCTTGAGGTCGTTATTGTAGAGGAAGATAGGAAATTTTTACAGTTTTTATGGTATAAGGGTGGGACAGATCTCGATTTCTGTGGCCGTGATGTCAGAATTCTAAGATTCGCCAGAGCAGCCTTCGGTGTTAAATGTAGTCCATTCCTTTTGAGCGGTACTATTAGACTGCATTTGAAGAAATATAAAACTTCGAATCCAAAGACATATAATATTCTGAAAGAACTATATGTCGACGACCTAATTAATGGAACGGACACTGTTGCAGAAGCCATTACGGTAACTAAAGATGCCGTGTCTATTTTAAAAGCAGCCAACATGAATTTAAGGCGATGGACTTCTAATTCGCCAAATTTAACTGAACAATGGAAAAATAATAACCTAGAATGTCGTGAAGATCCTGTTGATTCTAATGTGTCCTTAAAGATTTTGGGTTTAATTTGGAATAATGATTCTGACACTCTTAAAATTGAATTGATACCATTATTGAAAATAATGAATACGACAGCAACAAAATGCCAGGGAACCCTTTTCAAGCGACAAGTGTTTCCTCATCCTAAAGGAAAAGGACGGCGTTACTTATGGAAAGATTTGAATTTGGGTCAAGACATTCATTTGTATGACATTACATTTCGACTTACTGATTGTGATCAGTGGACAAGGGAATATCTAATAAATGCTGGCATTGAACTCAATGATCCTGAAAAAATTCCTCTTGATCCACATACAGTGCAGCGTAGAGCAATGGAGCCTCGAAATGAAACTGTGATTCAGAGCTTTGAAAACAAGAAACTCTTTATTTTTTTCAAATACGATAAAAGAGTATTGAGGTTTTACGGAACATGGGAAGATGTCTTAAACGACCTGCCAGAAATGCGTAGAGTTATTTTGCAGTATTACTTATCTGATGATACTATGGAAATTCTCGAAGACTATCCACCAACCAGCGGACGAGACCCCTATATAGTTCTCATAAAACGACAGAAAATACCAGTAGACAGAAATGAATTACCGGAAAACATCCCATTCAGTTACATGGAAATCAAAGATGAAGACCTAGAATGGTTTCATACAAAGAATTTTAGGATTGGAAAAGACATCTTGGTTTTCAGGAAGAAAATATTCCTTTATGACTGCGACCATTTCACTCGTCATTATTACAAAACCCATCTAGGTGTAGAAGAAATGGAAAGCATTCCAGTAGCTGAAAAACCGAAGCCGCTTCCGCCTAAGATTATTACTATTCATACAGGAATAGTAGTTTGGGACGACTCACTACAGAACTGCTTATCCTTAGTTCCAAAGCCCGTTAAAAAGGATTTCAGGAAGGAACTTCATTTCAACCAAGTTGTACTGAGATTTAAAGCTCGATTGGTTTCTCTAATGGCGGATGATAACCTCAGACGGTTTATGATCTCATTTTATCCGAGCGATGATTCTGGATCCATTAACGAAGAATCAGTTCCTAACTCAGGTTTTCCTGGCGGACTCTTCCACAAAAAGGATAAGATACATAAGAAGCAAGTGGATCCAAATATCCGGCCAGTTTACTACCAAGCGGATGATGTCTATGTAAGATTTCATATTCGAGCGTCCGGTAAAATATTCAAACTGATTGATGCTGATCCGTATGTTTTGACATTCATGAATGATCATCCCGAACTGTACTCACAGGAACTTATTCAAGCACATAAAAACGAAATGTTAGCTTTGCATACGAAACAAGAATATACCAAAGAAGAAGATAAGATTGTTAAAAAATTTAAATCTAAACCTGGCAGTCAAGTGACAGCTCCATCACCACTTAATAGAATCCAAGAATCTAAAACGTTTGAAGTTACTGGTATCGACTTCGCAGGGCCTTTATATGTTAAAGACAAAGACAAAGTGTACATTGCACTTTTCACATGTGCTGTTACTCGCGCCATCCATTTGGAAATCGTTAGTAGCCTTCACACTGAACAATTCTTGATGGCGTTCAGAAGATTTGTTTCTCGAAGAGGGGTATGCAGAACTGTTAACTGCGATAATGCCAAAACATTCAAGGCAGCTGAAAATGAACTAAAAACACTCTACGCGAACGTTGCAGATCCAAATGTCCAAAATTACTTTGGAAAAAAGGGCATAAAATGTATATATATTGTTGAAAGAGCAGCTTGGTGGGGTGGTTATTGGGAGAGGATGGTTAAGATGACTAAAATTTTATTAAGGAAAATATTAGGGAGGGCTTTATTATCATTTGAAGAATTACAAACTATTCTGACCGAAAATGAGGCAATTTTGAATTGTCGGCCCATTACGTATGTATATAACGATGCTTCAGAACCATCACCTCTCACCCCATCACATTTTTTAATCGGGGAAAGGATAACATCTTTATCTCACCACCAGGCTGGTCGTAACAATGAGCAGATCTTCTCCAGCTCAAAAGGATTTTTATTAAAAGGATATTTGTATAGAGAAAAATTATTGAACCAATTTTGTAAACGTTGGAAGGGAGAATATCTGCTCCAATTATAAGGTATACATAATGTACATCCCATAAGTGAAAATTGTGAATTTAATGTAAATGATGTAGTTTTAGTAGGTGACGACAAAGTTCCGAGACATTTGTGGAAATTAGCTAAAATCACCGAACTTTTCAAGGGACGAGATGAAAAGGTCAGAAGTGTAATGTTGAAGACAGCATCAGGGTTTATAAAACGACCCATACAACTGATTTATAAGTTAGAACTTTAATTAAAATATTATGATTTCTCTAAGTAAGTAAAATAATTGTATTTGTTATATATATTTACATTATTATTGTTCATTATTGTTTGCATTTAATTTTGATGAATGTATTCATCGGGGGGGAGGATGTTGCGAAATCTCCTCCGATGAAAGTGACGTTTGTTTCTCGTCTGCGAGCGAGCGATGTATTTATAATGTATTTATATGATGCTAAGTGGCAACTAGTTTCGTTGCCTTGACGACCAGTGTTTTCGAATGTTTTTTTAGTTTAGTTTAGTTTATTATGAGAGTTGTTGAATTGAATGGATCTTTGGAATGTTACATTAATTGAATAATAGTGGAAATACCAGAATGTCTGGTATTGTACATATTTGTAAATATTTCATCACATTTTGAATAAACTTAATATGAAACAAGAAAACCTTCTGATATGGATATAATTTTCTCTTCAGTGACTTCGCACGGTGATCGTATATCTCCCCTGGTAAGTCATAAAACTTATAATATTCATTTAATTCAATTGCATTTATTGCCCTAATTAAACAATACTGTAATAATGAAAGTGAAATACACAATTAACACAAAAACTAATTCCGTTAGTTAAAAAATTTGAATTTACATGAAAATGTCTCTCCCCTGCCGTATTTCCCCTGGCAAGATAACTACCAGGGGAGCGAGTCACTGACCAGAAAAAGTTATAAAATATGTATAAAGTGACTTGCCCTTATATGAAAAAGTAAATAAACGGGACAAAAATCATAATTTAAAGGTTTTTTTTATCAAACTCAAATTTTTCTTTTTGGCCGAATTCTCTATGTTTTTGAACCTCTTATCGTAGAATTACCCATTTAAAGGAAAGAGTCAAAAGTAAATTTGCTTCATATACTTTTTACGCTTACTGTATATTAACTTGTTTATGCATAGATGCAATAGTTTCCCTATTTATGGAATACTATACTGTATGTTATCTATAACTTAAACTAACTCTAAAACCAGCGTTTTTGTTTAGATAAGGAATTTAATACAAAAGAAGGAAGTGTCGAGAAATGAGACGTGCCAGTGAAGGGAAGAATGGGACATGATTTGATCAGGGAAATTGCTTCCTTTAAATTCCTATTAGAGCAAAAATTATATTTTAGAATTATACCTGTTCAATAGCTTAAGTGATGTTTCTGAAACTTTCAATTTTCTCATTGATATTTTTGGATGTAACATGCATAATATTTTAATAAGTTTTCATGCAATTTTCAACATCTTTCATGTCAGTTTAAAGAAATTTTCTTCGTTTCTTTATTATTCAAAAAATATTAAGTGGTTATAATATTAGTTTTCAAAATTATGTTAGTTAAATACAGTTTTGTATTAAATATAAAAATGCTTTAAATGTAAATTTATCCAGATTTCAAGAAATCTTAAATATGATTAAGTGTCACAATTTTTCTTATAGTTGTAAAATATATTTTATAATCCTGCGTTGCCAATTTTCTGTTCGACCAATGCCTCACAATTTGAAGCACAGTATAAGTATTAATTCTGAATCTTTCAATTTTTTTTAAGCATATGATATGAAATAACACATCTTTCGTCTCTCAAAGTTGTTTTAAATCATTTACAACATTGTATCATTTATACGTTGGTTCAAGGGATTGCCTGAAAACGATGCATAAAGTTTCAGTAAAAATTAGATTTTAAATAAATGTTATGACAAAATTATTCCTAAAATGGTTACTTAACAAGCAGAATAATAAAATATACGGTTCACTTGAATGATTAATGAATTTCTAATTAAAATCTAAAACATGTATATCTAACTTTTAATTTCAGACCATATTTTTTAGCTCACAGGCTATCATAGCCTGAGAGCTTATGTGCCCGTCCGTTCTGTATGTATGTTCGTGCGTAACGCGATAACTTATGATAAAAATATCCGATCTACTTAAAATTTTGTATGTAAGTATATCCTGATAAGGCGCATCTCTGATTAGTTTTTGGAGTTCATTCGATATGTATAAGAGGGGGAACGGGGGGCTCATGCCCCTCACTTTAGTTGATATAAATGGAATTTTCATGCAGAATTAAGTTTTCGTTCAAAATTTAGATTAGGAACATTCTGCTGAGGCGATTCCGTGACTGTTATTAGGTGTTCATTGAATAAGTATAAATAGGGGGAACAGGGGTTCTAATGCCCTCCCCCCCTCTTAATTTATATAAATGGGTTTTTCAAGCAGAATTTTCAGATTTCGTTCAAATCTCTGAATAGTTTTGGAAGTTTAATGGTTAAGTATAAAAGAGGGGGATAACACCTTTTAAATTATATAAATGCTAAATGGGTTTTTATTAAGAATTATCTCATTTGCTCTGAATTTTGGATATAGATTTTTTATATGATAACGCATGTCTTTGATAGTATAGGAGGTTCAATGATTAAGTTTAATAAAAGAGGAAAGGGGAGAGCTGTTTCCCCTTCTTAATTTTTTTTCGAACGGAATTAACCCTTGAAAATATAAGACTTTAATGTACAATTAGTACTTGTAGCCTGTGAGCTCAATGCCATCAGTTTAACGGGGCAGTATTCTTTATTTTAATAGTCGGAAATTGAAGTTCGTTTATGAGCTTGATGTATGCCCCTAAAAATAATTTTAAATTCCTTGAATCAAGAATATATAGAACCAGATGCATTGGTTTCTTGGGTGTAGTAACAAAGATTTTACAGGTAATCTATTGTCTTTGCAAAAGTTTATTATTATTTTTTAGTTTTCTTTTTTCATCGTTGCATCAAATTTCTACAAAAATTTTAAGATGATAGCATTAAATCATGCTTTACTTTTGTCATCGTATTCACAGGGTATTTTTGTACGTTTTTGGAATTAGTTGTTTATAATAAGTCGTTTAACCTTCTCATTTCTAAGAAATGATATATCTATTCACTTACATATAGGTTTCCTTGCTATAGACTTATTATTTAAATGAATATAATTATGAACTTATAAATCAATTTAAGAAGAAAAAAACAAGTGTAATTGATATTCTCAAGGCTTATATGCCTGTATGGGGGGGGGGAGTTGGAAAACTTTTTTTTAAGCATTTTTCAAAATTGGTAGAAAACATCACAATTATGTTCTTATGTTTTGTTGTTAAGGTGCCTTTCTAGAAAAAAAAATTGGAATTTAAAATAGGAAGGAAGTTTCTGTAAACTTTATTTTGTAATAGAGTGTTTTTTCAGTTAAAAAAACATATCTCAAAAACTTTAGTGATTAGAAATGAAAACACTGAGAAAACCAGTTTGAATCTTCCAAAACGTTTGAGTGCTTATTGTATTTTGTATTTGCTTCATTTTTTAGTTTAAACAATTATAGCGTATCTATTTCAACATTATTAATAAGCATTTCATTTTATTATAAATATAGGTGCTATGCCAACATAAATCCACAAAGAGGAACTAAAGCATCCAAGAAAAAAAATACTAAACAATATTCTCTTTCTCCTAAAGTATTAAAACCGGTAAACGAATTGAAGTAATTTAAAAGCGTTTACAACCTTTAAACATTTTTCATTATTGTAAACTTAAGTTATTCATATTTCTTTCATTATTGCATTGTATAATATCTTCTAATAAATTGATTTTTGTTATAAGCTTTTGTGTTGAGAATTGAGCAAGCAAGATAAGCAATTGAGAAGTTTTTATTATTCATTTAAATATACATGCACAAAACTTTTGCTCTACATACCATCCTTTGCTAAGAAATAGTAAATGTTGAATGGGATAGTTATAAGACTGTTTTACAGTAGATTTTAATAATTAAAAATGATATACCAAGTGAAAATTCTTTACTTATTTTTTCCTTATCTATTTTTAAGTAGAAACTTTGATATGCAATTCCAAGATTGCTATGCAAAAGGAAACACTTGAAAACAGTGAATTTGTAAGTTTAATTTTTTTCAGCCAAATTTTTGTCTCAAATTTACAGAAATAAGTTTTATATAACAAAAAAGTGTACATTATTATTACAGGATTCCATTGCATATACATTTAAAAATCTTTTGTTTCTTTGTAGATCTCATAAAACACCACATTTCGTAAAAGTTGTCTGCCTTTGCTTGATATATGAAAATTTATGCTTTAAAGATCTTCTCAAATGGGAATTCTCAACAAAATGTATATCTTAAAAAAAATTGCAACTAATTAGCCTTAAGTCACTTGTACAAGTAGAATGAATTTTGGAACCTTTAACAGAAATTTTTGCCTTACTGTTTGACACGTTTCGACAAAACTAAAACTTGTTATTAAATTGTAGTGGTATTAAATTTTACTAGTAAGCAGCTTTATCAATACTTTCTTAGTCTATTTTATTTAGAAAAATTTGACTGATCTTTTAGTACGCACATAAAAACATCATTACCTTTCCTATTTCTTTATTTTTTTTAACCATGCTTTTTAAGGCTACCATCTTTGTAAGATAAATTATGATTAGATATTCTAAAGTATTCCTTCTTCCTAAAATAATTATCATTACACGTATTCTAGATTAAGGCACAATCATTTCTTTCACACTAAAATTAACAATTTTTATATTCTGTAATACAAGTCAAAATGCAGCAAAGGCAGAAAAATCGGAAACAAAAATTAAGTTTTGAGATTTTATTTTTCAGTAATATAGTCGCAAAGCATTCTTAATAGTTGAGAATTATGGTAAATTGTTTAAAACCATAGATCTAAAAAAAAAAAAAAAAATCGGTGACATTTGTAGTAATATCTACCAGGAATTTCTATGAAATTTTAGAAATAAAAATTTAATTATTTTTCAGACAATTTATCAATTTTGTTTGGTCTACTCAATTTATTCAAACGAATTATTAAGCATTTGAAAAAGTCGGATCTAATAATATGAATTAAATTGAAAATAATTTTCTCAAAACATTTAACATATGATTATTAGTAATTATAGTTTGAAAAATCTTAAATGCAATACATGTAAATTACACAACAACAGTTTTAAAACCTTCAATTTGAATTTATTCTGTTAAGAACATTATATCATGATATCATATGTATATACTGTGTATAAATATTTAACTTTAATATTTAACTATAAATATTTAACTTTAAAACGCAAAAAAAAGTTCATGAGTCACAAATTACTTTTCCATAAATCAGCACACTAATTCGTATTTTGTTAAATTTGCAGCTATTTAAAAGTACCGAGATTTTCTGAAATAAGAAAAAAATCCAATTGTGTAAACATCGACTTAGTCTTAAATTACTGTAGTAGGATTTACCACAGTATGTGTTAGCGATAATTAGCTTAACATATAAAATTGCGTGTGAACTTCCTCACTAGTTTGACTAAAAACAGTTATTAACAGAAAAGCCAGGTAAGATTGACTTACCTTCAATCTTACCATCCAGATTTTAGTATCCATTTGGTCTATACACTTTTAATCACATTAATCATCACACTGTAAGAAAAAACACTGCTACATTTAGAAAAACGAATATTATATTGAACTTGCTTTAGTATTTACGGAGCTCTGACAACAGCTCCTTTCTCTACAGCTACATAGTCATCTCTGTGAAAAAATACAAGAAAAAATTATTATTTGAATGTTTATATCATGTAAAAGTAATTTAGAGTTTATTGAAATTAATGAGCTTTTGATGACAATGTCCTTGAAAGTTAATCAACACTTATGTATTATAAATCAATTTGATTATTTGCAGATTTCAGTCTTTTTGTAAACAACTGAAGGTTATTTTGCGTATGATGATAGTACTTTCACTTTCGATAAAAACAAATTGTTCTTGCTAAAATCATTTCCTGGTTGCTCTTTAATTATGCGATGATGGATGGAAAACAATTTAAGTCTTTTGTTTATTGTTTTCTGTAATCTTCATTTAGAGTTTACATTATAATGCTTTTAACAGTATGTACATTTGTGTATTTGATACAGGATATACAATCTGCAGTGGGGAAAATGGCAATATTCAGTTTAGATGTCAAAAGAAGAGGGCTTTTCAAAACTTAACTCACAAATTACGGTTTTTATAAGAGTCATTTTTTGAAAAAAATGTAAAAATTCATATTCTTACAAGTTTATTTAGGCTTATGGGACCTCATCTACAGATTTTTCACTTGAATTAATAGTTAACCTATTTTCCTGCAACAGAAATAAAGAAACGAATACTAACAGGAAAATCAAAAAGGTATAGCGAGTTTCTTTTATAAATTAAAGATGAGTTCAAAGATTATCTCAAACCTCTGTGCTACTGAGCAAGAATGAGCCAAAAAATTTCTTACGATTGCAATTAAAATTATATTTGTAAAATTGCAAATAAAAATATATTTCTAAAAAATTAATAGATGCTTTTAATGAACATTGAACTGTAATTTCATGGAAGCGAATGAAAACAGAAACTAATTCCAAACAAACAAATAGATAATATGATGGAGGGGTCGTACATGTCCTGAAATTTTAAGACCAAGAAAATCTTCAGCACCAGTATTTTCTCATAGAAAATATCTTCTTAAAAAATAAAGTGTCATTTCGTACGTTAAATCTAGATGTATGTTTCTATAAATAAATACTGATATTTGTCCTGAAAAATTCCCAGAAATGTACGACCCCTGTATGATGAACTTTCTATTTCATTTGTATATTATAGCTTAATATTTTTTTTTTTTTTTTTTTTTTTTTTTTTTTTTTACATTTTATGCAGTGATAAATTTCTACATTTATGTTAAATGAAAAATAAAACATAGTAGCTGTTTGTTTGAAGTCTGTATCCTACCAAAACATCACAACTGCGAGACCACTGTAACTTTACTCCTCACATAAAACTTTATATATCTTTGAAAAAAAAATGTGTTTAGCAGCTGAATTTTTAAACTTTAAAATTCTATATTCATTTAAAACAATTAAAAATAACATTTGAAAACATGACTCTGGATTATTTTCAGTAAAATCTACATATTACGGTTTGAGAATTTTGAGGAAAACTAATGCAGTAATTTCTTATGTTAATAACCTTTTATTGTCTTCAAAAATACCCATATTTACTTTTAAATTATGCTTTCATAATATTAGTGAGAGTATATTTTAAAATTAATTTCTAAAAAACAGTGACCTGAAAAAGAGCTGATAAAAAAGGGAAACATACCCTTGTATATTATTTAACGGACAGTGCACTGAAAAAGGGCTGATAAAAAAGCGGAAATATACCCTTCTTGCTACATTAATTAACGGACAGTAACTTGGAAAAATAACGGATATATACCTTTTTTGTTGTATTAACTAACGGAAAGAGACCGTTCTGGCGGCAAGAAATAACGGAGAAATACCAAAATTTATAATGGGAAATAACCGCATCTTAAAACGGAGTTTTTTCTTAATTTATTTCCCAAACCGGAAAATCCACTAACGGAACGGTAAAAGTTCGGCTACATTGCTGCCGGTAGTTTCACCTGGAATTCACAGATTTATTTTTAACAGTGTACGAACAATGAACACAGAAAATTAAATTCGATAATTTCGTAGCAGAATATCTCAACATATTTTTCTAAATATTTCTTCCAAGATTGAAATTATCTTCCACTCATCCTCGAGGTAATCTGATACCGGAAAAATACTTAATTCAACAAAGAGTTTTCTGTGTCAGCAAAAAATCTTAACGCTTGCATGTTACACTTACGGAGTGCGAGGGAAGAGTTATTGCAAGTAGATTCTCAGAAATAACAATAGAACTTTTTAGGAACCGTATTTAATCAAATTGATGCATTTCATTTATTTGCATACAGACAAAAGTTAGTGTGCTTATAACAAATATTGCGCGCACAGATTTATTTATTGCACCAGATTTAGTTATTATAAATTAAAATTATTAAAATTATATGATTTGATTGGTTCATTTATTGCATAAAAATTCATTTATTTTACAAAATGATATTTTTTTAATTGATTTTTTTAAAATTTATAGCATAATTTCTTTATTTTTCTAAATTTTTACTTAACGAATGTCTATGACGGAAGCAAAAGATTACTAACGGTTGGTTTAATAAAATCCTTTTCTTCGTAATAAGAAAAGCTTTACGCAGGCAATTTTAACTGTACGCCGCTCAACAGTGTTTATTATTTTTGAATGGACTGCTGAATTTACACAGGAAACTATGGTTGATATTTGAAAATTTTGAAATTTTTTCTCAGTAATCGTAACCATTACAGCTTTGTTGTATAAAATCACCACGGTCTCGAGCGCATACCGTTATTTAAATATATCTAAAATTCCTTATGAATTGTTCGAGCGGTTAGTCCCCCAGGGTTTCATATACAGGTAATTTTTTATGACCACATTGTATATACACATGATTACAGTACTTAAATAATTGTGTGATCTTCCAAAATAAAATTCATTTATATAAATTTAAAAGCATTTTAAAGTTATAACAAATAGCTTTTAATCCTAATATTCTTTTAAAACATACATGTCTAAATTAGAAAGCAATTTTAAGAATCGTTGTTCTAAATTAATAAAACCGTAAACATTGCAATTCCAATTCACTAATTTCGAAGCGGAACAAATTTACATACTTCATATACCTTCTCTAAATATTTCTTCCAAGATTGAAATTATTTTCCACTGATCCTCGGGGTAATCTGATACCAAGAAATTACTTAATTCGATAAAGAGTTTTGCGTGTCACCAGAAAATCTAACGCGTGCTTGTTACACTTACAGAGTGCAAGGGAAGAGCTCTTACAAATAGACTCTCGAAAATAAAATTGGATCTTTTTGCGATTCGGGTTAAATCAAATTGCTCTTTGTCATTTTACTTGCATATAGAATAAATTGCATTAACCCCACTAAAAATATTCTTAAGATTATCTGAAGAAATCGCCACTTTCTACAGAAATTCTACAGAAATTTGAAGAAAATTTGCAGACTTAGCTTTACCTTTAAAACATCTGCAAAAAATTTAAAGATATTCTTAAAAGCATCTGCAAAGTGGGCCAAATACCTTCGGATTTCCCACAGATTTTGGGCCAAAAAGCTGTAGATTTTCTACAGATTTTTTTTATTGGGGAATAACAAATGTTGCGCACACAGATTTAAAAATAGAAACTTGATTAGTTTATTATAAGTTAAAATTATTTAAAATATATTTTTAGATTAATGAATTTATTGCATAACAATTATTTTTTTTTAATATATGAGATTTTCTTTATTGATATTTTCTTATAATTTATATAATTATTTCTTTATTTTTCTAAAACTTTTCTTTGCGAATCTCTCTGATGGAAGCAAAAAATTACTAATGTTGGTTTAATAAATTAATTTTTCTTGCCAATAAGAAAAGTTTTACGCCGGCAATTTTCATTGTACGACGTTCAAAGAATATTTATTATTTTTAATGTCCTGATGAATTTACGCATAAAAATATATGCGATATTTTTAAAAAAGTTCGAATTTTTTTCATTATAACTGTAAGAACTCTTTTGATTTAAATCATTGCGATTTCGAGCGTATACATTTAAATAAATATATCTAAAATTGCGTATAAATTCTTTGAGTGGTTAGGCCGTTAGGGTTTCATATATCGGGGGATTTTTTATCATCATCCTAAATATACATATAATTACAATGCTAAAATAAAGCTGTGGTTTTCTAAAATAAAATAAATACATCCTACCTACAAATTTAAAAACATCGCTTTTAATATAAATGTTCATTAAAAACGTACATGTCTAAATTAGAATGCAATTACGAGAATCGTTCCTGTAAATTAATAAAACCGTAAACACTGCAAATCCAATTTGCTAATTTCGACGCGGAACAACTCAACGGACTTCGGATCTTTCCTAAATATGTCTTCCAAGATTAAAATTATCTTCCATTGATCCTCGGGGTAATCTGATACCGGAAAATTACTTAATTCGATATAGAGTTTTGCGTGTCAGCAGAAAATTTAACGCGTGCTTGTTACACTTAGGGGGTACGAAGGGAGAGCTATTGCAAATAGACTCTCAGAAATAGCAATGCATCTTTTTGCGAATCGGGTTTAATCAAATTGTTATATTTCATTTTACTTGCATACAGAAAAAATGCATTAATAACAAATGTTGCGCACACAGATTTAGATATAAAAATTTGATTTATTTATTATAAAATTATTTAAAATATATGATTAGATTACTGAATATTTTTTATATAAAAATTAATTTATATTTTAAATAATATTTTCTTTATTGATTTTTTCTTGTAATATATATTATTATTTCTTTATTTTTCTAAATTTTTACTTGATGAATCTCTATGATAAAAGCAAAAAATTACTAAAAGTTGGATTAATAAAATTCATTTTCTTGCCAATAAGAAAAGTTTTATGCCGGCAATTCTTATTGTACATCGTTCAAATTTGTCTATTATTTTTCAATGCATCGCTGAATTTACCCATAAAAATATGGGTGATATTATTCGAAAATTACGAAATGTTTTCATTATAACCGTAAGAACTATTTTGATTTAAATCATCTCGATCTCGAGTGCATAAATTTAAATAAATCTATCTAAAATTGCTTTTAAACTGTTTGAGTGGTTCGGCCGCTAGGTTTTCACATAACGGGAAAGTTTTTTTTTTTTTTTTTTGTAACCATCCTGTATATACATATGATTACAATGCTGAAATATTTCTATGGTCTTCTAAAATAAAATTAATTCCTACATACAAATTTAAAAACATCGCTTTTAATTTAAATGTTAATTAAAATGTACATTCCTAAATTAGAAAGAAATTACAAGAATCGTTGCTGTAAATTAATAAAACCGTAAACAGTGCAAATCCAATTTGCTAATTTCGAAGCGCAACAACTCTACACACTTCAAATGTTTTCTAAATACTTCTTCCAAGATTGAAATTATCTTCTACTGACCCTCGGGGTAATCTTATACCGGGGAATTACTTAGTTCCGTAAAGAGTTTTGCGTATGAGCAGAAAATCTAACGCGTGCTTGTTACACTTGCGGGATGCGAGGGAAAAGTTATTGAAAATAAACTCTTAGAATTAACAATGAATATTTTTACAAACCGTGTTTAATCAAATTCATGTATTTAATTTTAGTTAAATACAGTAAAATTTGCATTAATAACAAAGGTTTTGCAAACAGATTTAGAATTAGAAACTAGAAATGCTTATTATAAGTTAAAATTATTTAAATTTTATGATTTGATTAGTGAATTTATTGCTTAAAAATTAATTTATTTTATAAAATGATACTTTTTTCATTGATTTTTTCTTAAAATATACATTATTATTTATTTATTTTTCTAAATTTGTACTGGACGAATCTCTATGATGGAAGCAAAAAATTATTAACAGTTCGTTCAGTAAATTCATTCTCTTGCCAATGTGAAAATTTTAAGCTGTCAACCTTTATTGTAGGTCGTTCCAAGAGTATTTATTATATTTCAATGCATTGCTGAATTTACGCATAAAAATATGGGTGATATTATTCAAAATTTTCAAAACTTTTGCATGATAACCGTAAGAAATCTTTTGATTTAAATCATCTCGATCTCGAGCGATACAATTAGATAAATATATCTAAAATTGCTTTTAAATGTTTGAGTATTAGGCCGTTAGGGTTTCATATATCGAGGAAGTTTTTTTTTGTGTGACCATCCAGTACAAACATATGATTACAATGCTGACATAAATCTATGGTCTTCTAAAATAAAGTAATTTCCAACATACAAATTTAAAAACATCGCTTTTAATCTAAATGTTCATTAAAAACGTACATGTCTAAATTAGAAAGCAATTACAAGAATCGTTCCTGTAAATTAATAAAACCGTAAACACTGCAAATCTAATTTGCTACTTTCGAAGCGGAACAACCCTACATACATCAGGTCTTTTCTAAATATTTCTTCCAAGATTGAAATTATCTTCCATTGATCCTCGGGCTAATATGATACCGGGAAATTACTTAATTCGATAAAGAGTTTTGCGTGTCAGCAGAAAATCTTACGCGTGCTTGTTAAACTTGTGGGGTGCTAGCGAAGAGTTATTGAAAATAGTCTCTCAGAACTAACAATGGATATTTTTACGAACCATGTTTAATCAAATCGATGTAATTAATTTTAGTTCCATACAGTAAAAAATGCATTAATAACAAATATTGCACAGTTTTAGACATAGAAACTAGATTTGTTTATTATAAGTTAAAATTATTTTAAATTATTTGATTATGAAGAAAGTGACATTTTCTTCATTGATTTTTTTCTTAAAATTTATGTTATTATGTGTTTAATTTTCTAATTTTTTATTTGAAAATCTTCTATGATGCAAGCAAAAAGTTACTAAGAGTTGATTTAATAAATTCATTTTATTACCAATAAGACCCATAAACAAGGCTTCTTAATTTGCAAATAAAGGATAAAACCACTTTAATTTTTTTATAAAAAAAATTGTGCTTATTATATGTTTTTTACATTACCACTATCGAAAACAACAAGCTCTTCCATGTATAAAATATTTATAAAGCACTTAAATAGAGTTTTAGAAATTCGTTAAAAGCAACACAATTATGCTTGTTGACTTAAAGAATTTAAAAGTCTAAGAATTTTACAATTTCCAGCAGCCGTTTTATTCTGATGATTCTTGCGATTTAAACAAGTAGTTATATTACATGTCTGTTAAATCTTGTTTCATGAAAAAATGTTTATAATTTTTACTACTGAACTGTTTATACTACCTTAAGTATTGTTGTTTCTAAATAAATTGCATTTGGAAAAAATATGATTTTTCATATAATACGGTGGAAAAGCTGACATTTTGCAATGTAAGAAAGCCAAAATTGTTATAAAAGCAAAATTTATTTTTCAGGTAATATCACTGCCAATTACCACAGCTTTACGTAGAGACAGTTTTTTGCTTTGCAATATATATTTTGCAATAAGTGTAAATAAAGCACATGCAAATTGAAATAAAAAATGAAGACTATAAACCACGCATACAGCATAAATTACATAACATTTTCCCATACATGCAGAACAAAACTTCACACATTACTAAGGTGTATGAGTCCGTCAAAATGAAGAATTTTAAAAACAATAAAACATTTCAAAACTCGATTTCTCCTACTACTAGGAATAGCCATTAAAGTATACGACTTTATTTTGCATCCTTGCACATGATCTTCATGTATGTATGCTACATGATATAATAGTTTCTTTAAGCAGATATCACATTAGAAAACTTACACTCAGCAATTTCCGCAAATAGATGTATGTTGTTCAGCACTTTTGTGCGAAATATTTAAGACCTGTTAATTTTTTAAAAAATGCATACCATAATTGAAAATGCACTTGCAGCAATTATTGTTCACAGACTTCAACAGTCAATTATTGCTCGTTTGATTCTACAGACAAATTTTTTTGTGTGTCTCTACAAATAAGCTATAAATTCTATGCACCCCATATCCTGTAGCAAGAACCTAGTAGTACACCTCAGTGATGTATATCAAATTAAATACGCTTAAAAAACTATAATATTATTAAAATGTACGGTAAATGATTGCTCTGCATAGAGCGTAATGTTTTGGATTTATTTTGAGTGACCCAGTAAATGAACTGAAAATGCTACACACTTCATTTTAGATACTAAACATGCCGTGAAAATCTCAAGTAACATATATCCATTTCATATTGATGGGAGTATTTTTTAAGCAAGTAGAGTAAGGACAGGTGGACGGACAATCTGAAATTATAAACACTTTTTTCTTATGACAAAAAGCGTTAATTAGTTCTGATAGAGTTAAACAAGTTTTAAAAAATATATATTTTTAGATTATGAAATGTAAATTGTTTTTACCGTTATATATACTTAAAAAAATTCTTTTAACACTTACCAGTAAAGTTGAAAAATGTTTGTAAATTCGGTTTGTGTATCTGAATGACGGCCTGTCCCTCTGTGTCCCTCTTAAATATTGTCGATTGCCACGAAATCGATACATTTATTCAGATTTACTATTATACGTTTTGTATTTATAATGAATTGTGTAGGCCTTTTGTTCATTTACAAGATCATTCTAAAAATTAATTCCATTACCGTCTAGGGCAAAATGTCATTTGCCATGTATTTTAACGATACTACACTGTAAAAAAAATCTGTAAATTACTAAAAGTTCTCCTAGAAACTGGGATTCCTAGAACTTTTTATGTAACGGCAACAGCAAAAATGCATAAAACAGATCCAGATTTGCGTTAAAAGTTTAAAATCTGTAATGTTACTAAGAATTTTTTCCGAAGCCTAGTAAGATAACTTTAACTTTAGTAGATTAGTTTGTAATCTTTATATAGCTTTATTAAAATTAGTTTTGTACATTTACATCTATTATTGTACAGTGCACAGATAAATTATTAGTAAACATACAAATTTCGGCAACTTTATATTTCTGAGTTTATAATTTTTTTTAATAAATCGTAATGTATTTTAAGCATATTTAAATTGTTATAAATCACTGAGGTTCGTTCCTAGAACTTTATTATAGTTTAGAGTGGGCATCGTTTATACAAAAAAAAAAAGTCAAATATAATTAAATAATTCTAATCATTTCGATACCATGCTATTAAATTTGAAGAAATCTTGAAAACATTTACGTTATTAACTTTCATACAATATCACATAAGAGTGTATAAAATACGCGCGACATGCATGCATGTATGCTCTAGCAAACATGTAAAGTGCTGAATTGTCCACATGTTTGTGGACAGTGAAGCGTTATCAAGTTTAATGTAATATTGCCACATAAACGCAATGGAAATATTTCGGTAACTGAACAACTTACCAAAATATTAATTACGAATTATATTAAAAATAACTTAAATTTTGAAGGATTTTCGGTTCTATGCATTGTGAAAAAATCTTTGCTTCGTATATTTACCCTTTATATGCATCATGAAAAAAGAAAATATAATGGCCTGACAAAGAAAAATCCTTTTAAACAATAAAAAATGGAACGGATACATAATGTAAACATTAATTTAACGAAAGATAATAAAAGAAAAAATTTTAATTGAGATATGACAGTCAGATAAAATGTCCTGGGCACGACTCAGAAATAACTTCAAAAGGACAATTATATAATAGCAGTCCATGCACTGTAAAAAAAAATATGTTAATTTACTTAACTGTTTTTAGGAAACGAGGATTCCTTTTCATGTAGCGGTAACAGCAAAAATTCAAGTAAATGTGTCGTTTACATGAAAATTTCCAGTTACTCTTGCAAGATGTTAAATTCTAGGAATCCCAGTTTCTAGAAAAGCTTAATAACTTTACAGATATTTTTGCAGTGTAGTAACATAACTGATCAGCTTATAACCAATGTTTCAAACCAGTACCTTGGTTATTGTTTTATTCACAGCATTTAAATCAAGACTGATTTAGATTTTTTTGCGAAAATGGAAGATTTTAAGAAACAATGATAGCTTAAAATTTCCATCTGTAGATTTCACGGCAAAAAAAAAAAAAATCAATTGGGAAATTAACAGCATCCTGAATTATTCTGCTCCATCATAGTTAATGGTTAAAAGGTAGGATCCAGAGATTAAAATTGGGCACACAAACACAAGTGATGAGTCTCGCTCTGGACGTCCCGAGGAATTGACAATTCCTGAAATCGTGAGAAAATTCATCGAGGGGCACGTTTTGGGGCGAAAAGGAAATTTCTTTACATAGAAAAGGGTAAAAGTGCAACTGATGGGTAAAATGCAAGATTACTGCAACATATGAGCGATGGGGTAAGAAAAAAGAACTTCGTGAAAAAAAATCTTTATGTCGCATGACATTGCTTCCGCACATAAGTCAGCCATTCCAGTGGGCAAAATCTACAAATTAAGGTTTAAATTCCTTGAACATCTATCTTGTTCACCACATTTCACATCAATTGACTACCACATATTCACTAACCTCAAAAAATTCCTTGGTGGTTGAGGATTCCAAGGCAACGAGAGGTTATTTATGCCGTAAACCACTTCTTGAAGAGATCGACAAATTGCGTTATTGAGATGGCTACATTAAAATAGAACACCGATACGATAAATTTTTAAGTCTTTCTGAGGTTATGTTCAGAAATAAATACAAAAAAAGATATTTTCTTTGTCGGTACCCGGTCTTTTCAGCCGATCCTCGTAATTAGTTTAAATAAACTCCTCTGATATATATATTTCTAGTGAATAAAACCAAAAGAAGAAAAGCAGTATTTCACAAAAATGCAAGCAGAAATACACAAAAGGAGTTATTAAAAGTTTATCGTTTAAACTAAAAGGCACTTAAAATAATAAAATATATGTTTCAAGCTTAAAATATACATTTCATTTAAGACATTTTAATATTTTCTCCCAGCATTTCCTGAGATTATTATCAAAGAATAATTTAATAAATAACTGCTATTCATTTATGCAAATACGTCACTTCTTCTTGAAGTGGAAGAGCCAATATTTTAATTGAGTTTATAATAGAAATAACCATCCCTTTGATTGGACAAGAGTAAAGAAAAAAACATGTGATTTAACAAATTATAACGACATTTTGGAGAATGATATTTTCATAGGCTAAAATTTTAGACTTATGTATAAATTCTATATTTAAAACAAGAATTATAATAAACATCATTTTTGTGATGATCAAAAAGTGGCTTACGTAATAGCAGAATCATATATTACTTATGCCATGAATTAAACATTAATGTTCCTCGACTGATTATAAACAAATTTTAACTGAAATTTCCAATTTTCCAATTTGTTTTACAATTTTCGCTATTGCAATTTTTAAACTTGTAAACAATGCACATATTTAATTTGTACACCGTTGTATGGAAAATAAATGTACCTTTAAATATACTTTGTTTGAAAGCTATATCCAGGGCTTCCAAATGGACCGGGAACTGAACACCAATATTTTTTAACAGAAAATTTCATCTAGGTTTTTGCAGAATTTGTGCTAAAACTAACCTCCGAAAGAGTTTTCTGCGCAATTTGCAAGAAAAATATAAAACGAAAACCTTTTTTAAAAAAAATATTAATGTTCAGTTGGCGGACCACTTAGGAGCCCTGCTGTATTTGAATTTGTTCTTCAATTATTAATTTTTTTACAGCTTATAATACATTTTTGTCATTGTAACAATAGAAATATTTCTTTATTGGACAATAAACATGGACCAATAAGAAAATAAATAAAGTCCGGATATAACACAGGGATTCAGGTATATTTCAAATATCTCTAGACCGGAAACCACCGGTTATTCAATAGTTATCAGTAATCCAAATAGTCTATAATTTTTGTCCCGAAAAGTGCGACTAAGAAGCTTACTAAGAAAAATACTAAGAATTTTTAAATCAATTTAATCAAATGTATATTTTAAACTTTTAGCATTTATTTTATAATTTTGATCACCTTTTAATTGAAAGAGTGAACCTTTTTAAGTTCAAAACGTGTATTTTATGATGGTTTTTTTCTCGAAGAAATATCTTGGCAGTGCAGAACTAAATACCAAACATGTCAATTAAGAGTTAATGAAAATGTCTTACAATATTGTTAAAATTTTGCTTACATATGGAAAGAGAAAGATCGACACTTTTTTGCCTAAAACCATTTTTTACATTTGATGAAAGAGGATTTTTTTTAATATTCGGACTAGATTAAACCAGGACTTTTAAAAACTAGTCAGATGTGGCAATTCCAAAGCTTTCTTCTATCACATACATGTTAATACTTTAAAAATTTTACCATTGCTCCATTTCATTTCCATTTTCATCAATGGATGACACCACCATAGGTCCTTAAATTTCTTTTCCAATTCCTACACAAGATGGCAACAACACAATCATATTTTTTAAATATCTGAATTTTAAGTTCAGTCCCAGGGCTTATGCTTCTGCATTCATGAAATAATTTTACATCCTTCCACTCTCTCCATTAGTAAGTCAAATTTCTTGTTTTATAAATTGCTATTTATCTATTGTAAAATCGTTGTACTTATCGTTTGTACTTATCGTTTCACATCATCTGTGTAATATTTTGGATTGCTATGATACATTTATTAGGAGCTAAATTCCGTCAACTTAGGCCTAATTCCAACAAAATCGGGTGGAATAAGCGTATCTTCACCATAATTCATTATCACAGAGTTAAAATTAAATGGAAATATATCCACATCATGAGGATTCTAATTTTATCGAATTTCGCGAATTAGTTCTAGATATAGGAACATTGAGAATATCGGTAAATATGCAGAATAAAAGCGTCACCTGTATGCGTTTTGCGCAAAAATATAATCAGGAATAATATTTATCGAAGTAAACCTGTTGATAAATAAATTTCATAAAAATTCGTGTATCACTTCTTGAGACAGGGCTATTGTACGAATCGGGAAAAAATCAGAATAGCAACGCCACTTGTTGGGCAATTGTCATCAAAACGTAAATAGAATAACTTAATTCCAAGAATAAACTAAATATGAAATTTAATGAAAATCTGTGCCTTAATTTTTGAGATGGAGCTATTGTATAAGTTGTAAAAAAGAACACATATCGTCTGTCTCAAAAGTTTAAGCACAAGCATAAAGTGTCGATTTTCAAAGAATTATAAAAAGTTAGAACGAATGACATTTTTTTTTATTTGCAGATTACGCAACATTATTTAAATAAATAATAAAAAAGTAGAAAAAAATAAGTTACATAATTGTAAAAATTAGAATTTTAAAAACTGTAAAAAAACTGTCTCAAAAATGTATGCACAACCAGATTTACAATTTTTACAGAACTTTTACTTACAAATTATTTTTTCCGTGACTTCGGATTAGTTCAAATAAACGTACGCACATCGAAATTATTAGTTTTTGTAAGGTTTCAGGTGGCAAAGTACACTATGCTTTCCCAATGATTTCGCCGAGTTCTTCAATAGAGTCATACTGCTTCCCATTGTCGTAAACCTGTCTGGTCTCAGACATTCTTAATCAAGTTTAAATCTGAACTTAATGCTGACCAGTTAAGAACTTTATCATTTTGTCTGAGAAAAAGAAAGTTTTGAAATATGTAATACGTGGATTGAGGCATTGTCTTATTGAAAAGTCCATTCAGGACCCCCCCCCCCCCAAAAAAAAAAAAAAAAAAAAAAAAAAATTCACCGAATGGAAGAAAATGTTGGTTAAGCTTCTCTTGATTTTTTTTTAATCTTGTCTTTTTTTTTAGAAAAACCAGTGAGGCTCAGTCATTGAATCCATGCGCCCCCTAACCCATAACAGATTTGCAGCTTTGCTGCCTGCTGAAATATGCCCTTGGTTCCTTACGTGAATCACGCCAATACGCATTCTAAACATCAATGTCATCTAAGTTCCACTTTTTCTCGCAGCTGAATAAAACAATAAGCCTTTTGTCGCCGTAGGACATGTGTTTTTCAGCACAGTTTATTCTTGCCTGACTGTAATGAAATTTCAGAAACGGTTTCTGAGCCATTTTTTAGTATGATGTAATCACACTCTTAAATACATCTATATAAAGTGTCTTTGGACGCTTGTACTCTCAGATTATTTTTAATTTGCGGAATGCTCATATTTTTATCTAGATAACAATTTCCGTACTCTCCTATCAGTCTGAACAGTCGTCATATGTGGGCGTCCAAGTCTTGGTTTCCACTCGAAATTATCATTTCTACAGTGTACTTGATATATACTTCGCTTTTATCGAATTGCAACGTCAGAAACAGTTTTATTTTAAAAGCTTTCAAAATCTCACATTTGTGAATTCATTACCCTTCGGCATTTTTAAAAAGAGAAAAGATAAGTTCTGTATTTTTTATACTTTTATGTAAATGCAATATGATGTCATACACTGTCATTACACACGGCCAATCCCGTGTTTCTAGAAAAGATTGCACAAAGTGCTTAAACTTTTGAGACAGCATTTTTTCAAGAAAAAACAAAAATTATATAAAAATAAATATATTTTTTATTTTAACAACCCCAATTGGCTTATTTCATTTTATTTTGATTAAATGTCGAGTATTTACTGTAAATTGGCATAAAATATTTTCTCCTTCATTTATTTTAAACCCGATTTGCAGAGTGCTTAAACTTTTTAGAGAGACTATAGCAGTAACTCCTGTTGATTGATTTTTATCAAAATGTTAACAGCATCCATTGATGTAAAGGACTAACTAAATGAGAATTTTAGTGAAAATCCGCGCATTAATTGTTGAGATAGAACTGTTACCGGAATAGGGAAAAAGGCAGCATAGCAGCGCCATCTTGTGTGCTATTTACCCCAAAATTTAAATGCCTTTCATTCATGTCAAAGTCTAATATGATCTGAAATTTAGTAAAAATCCGTCTTAGTCTTCTTCAGATAGTGCTCTTGCGAAAGACTAAAAAATGCAGCATTGCAGCGTCACCTGTTGAGTGATTTACACAAAAATGTACTCAGCATCCATTCATGCCAAGAATTAACAGATTCTGATTTATAATAAATCCGTGCCGTATTTCTTGAGATAGAACCTTTACGGAAATCGTGAAACCGACATCATAACAGAGCCATTTACACAGCGAATTTTTACGAAACATTAATCAGCAGCAATTTATATGAGGGACTACCTGAATGTATGTTTTATTAAATTCGTTCATTTGTGCTTGATATAGAGCACTCCAAAAATTTATGTCACATACAGAAGACAGACAGACATTTAGTAAAAACATTATTTTAAATCTCTGATCCTTAAAAATTGTTAATTCGTCAAAAACCGGAATTCGAAAACTGTTACATTCTTCTTGTAAAGATAGAAGAAAATAAAATAATAATATAATAAATAAGAAAAGCAATCATAACAAAAAATTATTCGTATATGAAATGGGATCATGTACATGTTCTTTGAACAACTCTTTCATAAATTATTGCAAAATGTCCAGTTAACACTTTTTTTCACCTAAATAGCCTCTAATATGTTTCCTTTGCAATATAATATGATTTTTTCTTAATACTCAATAAATTATCAAATGACACGACATGTAAACTATAATTCATTTTATTATGATAAAACGGAATGCATTTCAATTGAAGTACGAAAATGACGAAATTTAATGAGATCCAGGTGCGATAATTCAAGTGTTAGGTGTTATTTTAATGGAACTAATTTAGTCTGTTTATTTTAAGCGATATAAATGCTCTTTAATAATCGGATAAATATAAATTATGTCATGAAGTTTATTAAATTCCGATCATGTCTGTATCATTTATGATATTGAAATTGTTGTTGATACGGCAAAGTCTTCTTTGAATAAATTAATGACATTTATTAGAATAAGTTAAGTCTACCCATTTAATTTTCAATTTTGGATCTTTTTGTCTTCTACAGCATGAAATTTTCTATAATTTTCATGTAACAATAGAAACCAATTACTCTGATACAACACAATATTCTGTATATAAAGAATGTCATAAATACTGAACAATATATAATATTGCATTGCTTTATATAATGTGTAATTTCATATTTCATTTACGTATCTAATACAGTATATTACAGCACATACAAGATAAATTTGAGTTACATAATTTATGTTAGTTTTGTATCGGACAATAATGTATACTAAATTTACGGGTTATAAAATAATGTAAACAAAGTGATAAAAGAATATTTAGAAAACCAATTTCAACTTTGATAAACCGAATACCATATAAAAGTTTTCGAGTCATGTTTTTATATTTATTAATGCATGAGTTGGTCTGATGTGCCGATTCTAAAACTTTCTTTTATGTCATACATGTTAATGCTTCAAAAATGTCTATCATAATGCCGAAATTAAATGGCAATCTGTACGTATCAAAAAGATTCTAATGCTAATTCCGATAATTCGTTCCTAAGATACAACTACAAATTAGATGATTAACAACAGTAAACCTATTAGGTTTCAACTTGCATCTACGTCTAATTCTGAAGTTAGACGAAACATCACAAACATCAAACAATAACATAACATAAAATACATTAGTTTAAAGATTTCCGAAAATCGAGAAAAATGCAGCAGAGCAGGGTTATCAACTGTTGAGTTTATGTCAAAAAATAATTATCACCAACATTTAACAAGATATATATGAATTTGAATTTTGATGAAAATTTGTTCATTAGTTCTTGAGACAGAGCGACATTGAGGAAATAATGAAAAATGAAATATTGCAAAAAAGTGGCCTAAAGTAGTAGGCTAACGGTAATTCTAACAAATCAAATAGTGGATTATAAATTATTTATAAAATCTATATATATAAAATTCTCCTGTCACAGTGTTAGTTGCCATACTCCTCCGAAACGGCTTAACCGATTTTGATGAAATTTTATATGTATACTCAGTAGGTCTGAGAATAGGTTGTTATCTATTTTTTATAACCCTAAGTGATAAGAGTGGTCCACCCCGTAAAAATTTCTTCGAAACGGCTTAAGCGATATTGATGAAATTTTCATGCTATGACGTCATAAGAATAAATGTCTCTGTCCATTCATTGTTTGAATGCTTTGCGAGCCGAACTCAATGGTTTTCAACAAATTCATAATTTGTCATTAAATTTATTTTTTTACTTTATAATTATAATTATAATTATTATTATTTTGAAGTTGTTGGCAACAATAGATCTTAGAATGATGTATTTTTTTTTTTTTTATATTCCCATGTTTTAGGTAGTAAATTAAATTATTTAAAAAAAAAGAAGAAATTTTTAATGCCGATGTCTTCAGAATAAGGTAAATAATATTTTTTAATGAAACGTGAAAATGTTATAGTTTAAATTGAATATAGACATTTTTTATGTTTATTACTTTTGTAGTTTCCTCTCAATCTGATAAAGAATATACATACTAGAATACATATTAGTAATTTGACAATGGCCATTTGCCATATGTAAAAAGCGGAATGGTTAGACTGTTTTTATTTTTGACAATGATATGGCTTAGACATTTTATACTACTTGGTTATTCTCTCGACCAAAAATCTACCGCCCAACTACAAGGTAGATGAATGATACGAATAATGGATGATCGTAAATGTCACATACACTTGACATTAACCACAATGTACATGTTTATTACATCGTCAAGTGATTTTTAATTCAACTTTTTATTTCTGCTTTTATCAATATTGTATTAATTTATTTGTTTTTTCGTTATTTAATCGAAAAATTAAGTTAATTTGTATAAATTGGCTAATACTTTGGCGATTTCTATCATTTGGCGAAATTTGTCGATGGGATAACCAAGTAGTACCCCTTTCATTAGAGATAAAATCAGTGTTGGAGTGGTTTATAAAAATCAGAGACCGTTTATAATCCGTTTTATAATCCGAGTGGTTTATAAAAAGTGAAGTGATCAGCCTAAAAATGCTGATGACAGTCATATGACTTATGCTTTTTTATATAGATGATTAATTTGTTTAGTACTACTTGGTTATCCTGCCGACCAATCTCTCCAAATTATACAAATCGCCAAACTAATAGCCAAACTTTTCCATATTGACATAGTTTTTGTTTCAAATAACGAAAAAACAAATAATTAGCAGAATATTTAATATAAATACCAATAAAAAATCGAAATAAAACTTAATTACATTTTAAACACGTTTATCGTATTTTCACCGTCACCCATTATTGGCATTTAATCTTATAATTAGCCACGTTTTTTGGTCAACAGGAGAACCAAGTAGTATTATTTGGTTTATTATTAAACAATACTATAACAAAAATATTATCCAGTGAGTGCAATATTTAGTGTGAATCATTCTAAAAGAGAAATATTGTGACAGCTAAATAAAAAAAAAAATAATAATAAATGATACACTAAATAACATTAAACATTGTAATATATATACTAGCAATCTTTGTCCACTACGCTGGTCGGTTTCTCTTAAGATATCTTGAATAAAACGAAGTTGATCTAGCAAAAATTTAAGAAGAAAAAGGAAATATCGGTATTAATAGGTTATCCCGTCGACCAAAAAATTATCGCCAATCTATAAGATTAAATGCCAATAATGGATGATCGTGAATTTCACATTCAATTACATTAATTACGATTCACGTGCTTAAAATGTCATTAAGTGATTTTTATTTTGACTTTTTATCTGTATTTTTATTAATTATTCGACTAATTATTTGTTTTTTCGTTATTTGAAATAAAAATTATGTCAATATGTATAATTTGGCTATTAGTTTGGCGATTTGTATAACTTGGCGAAATTGGTCGACAGGATAACATAGTAGTACCACAATATCTAATTAAACATTCATAATTGTTGTCTTATTCATGTAATCTTGCATTATTCTGTTCAACATCGATGTTGACGACATAATAGACAAAATAGCTCTAAAATGACTAAAATACCTATGTTTGACAGTTTTTTTTTAGATCTGTTATCTTGAAATCCCCGCTTCTACCTAAACCTGCTGCTGACAAGGAAGATCTCCATACTGGGCATACTCAGAAAATTTTGAAAAAAATACTAATTAAATTACTTATCTGAGTAATAAAAGATCAGTCAAATTTACCGGCGGAAATTCAGTAAAAATTTTGTAAAAAAAAAAAATATATATATAAAAAAAAATAAAAAAAAATCGAGTTTTTGGCGTAAAAAGGACAAAAACGTCACGCATTTGGCGAACAGTATAACTCATGTCTTCCAGATATAAAACCTTCCCCGATCTGAAATTTTCAAATATTATAACAAATATTTATCAGAGGCTCCCGTAAAAAATCCTATCTGTGATGATGAAACGGTACAATTTCAAAACATTTCGAAAACTGCCCCCCGGGGGGGGGAGGTTAAATTGTGGTAATGGAAGGGAATTTTATAATATGAAAGAGCAGACAGAGGACTAACCAATGATATGTTACATGACAGGCCCAAAAAAAAGTTCGGAATTTTTTACCCCCAAATTAATCCCCTCGGGGTAAAAATCTTAAAATCGCTAAAACACATCTTTAATTACTTTTTTATATTTATTTTCTGCTGTTTCACGCTTTTACTTTAAATGACTGCTGAGAAGTGCAAAAAATTCTTAACTGTTCGACTCTTTCATTCAACCCCCTCAGGAGGAGGAGGGCAATTTCTAAAATCGCTGAAATGCCTGTTTAATTATATTTTAGTAGATTCATTTTCTGGAATTTCACGTGGATACCTTAAACGGCTGCTGAGATATACGAGGATGTTTCAGAATTTTCGACCCCTCCCCGTTTCCCCCGCCACCTTAGAGGGGTGATCTAATCTTAGTGCACGCTTACATCATAAGAAGTATATTTTTCCCAATTTTCATGTTACTATGTTTAGTAGTTTGGTCTGTGCGTTGATTATCAATCTGTTAGGGCAAACTATTTTATATAAGTATCGATAGATATATGTGTGTATTTACACGTATGTGTATACATGTACAATCAAAGAATAAAAAACATTGTTACTATATTGTTTTTCATCATTAAGTAATTCAATTTTTTCTATTCATTTGTGTTTCGTACAGTAAACAATGCCAGCAAGACGCAAAGGGGCTTCCTTGGGCCGTCAAACAAGTAAAGCTGCTGGCATGCGAAATACAAGAGCCCAAAGAACAAAAGAAGAAATCCAGCAAGGTAATACTAATGCACGTGTGACCATGGCGCAATTTCGTCAAGCAGAATCAGAAGATAAGCGAGCTGCACGAAATAAACAAAGAAGATTAGAACAAAGAAAAGCACGCCATTCCATAGTTGACAGACGCCGAGCAAATGATACACTACGCCAACATGTACATCGATCATTTACATCTGATTCATTCCTGCGTCTAGCATTCAAGTATGAGCCTGATATTCAATATTATGCTCATTCAAAAGTGGTAATTGGTGCTATGGATAAGGAATGCCTGCATTGTAATGCCCTTAAATTTAAAAATGAAGCAGCCGGAATGTGTTGCGCATCAGGAAAGGTGCAATTACCAGCAATTGGAACACCACCTGAACCATTGAACAGTCTTCTTATCGGAACGGATCCAAATTCTAACCTGTTTCTGAAGTCAATAAGAACATTCAATTTATGTTTCCAAATGACATCGTTCGGAGCAACAGAAATAGTTAAGAATAGCAATGTAAATGGTCAACAATTCAATTCAACATTCAAAATCAAAGGCCAAATTTATCACAAAGTGGGCTCATTGCTGCCAATGCCAGACGAACCACATAAATATTTACAAATTTACTTTATGGGCGGTGAGGATGCACGTGTGGATGCACGTTGTAGATACAGTCACCTCAATTCACTTTCTGCAAGGCGTATCATCAGTGAGCTGGACGCTCTATTGAATGAGCACAATGAATTGTTGAAAATATTCAAATCACACATGCACAAATTAGAAAGTGATGATCACGCTATTGTCATCAATCCTGACAAAACACCTGCTGGAGAGCACATTCGTAGATTCAATGCTCCTGCCGTTGAAGACGTTGCTGGAATTATAGTTGGCGATCATTCAGGTACACGAGAAATCGTGATTCGTAGAAGAAATAATAATCTACAGTTCATTGCTGATACACACCATTCATGTGACGCTCTCCAATATCCACTAATGTTCTGGAAGGGACAAGACGGATATTGCATAAACATTAAACAACGAAATCCCACTACAGGTACTATATTCATTATGAACTTCATTATTACTCAATAAACAAGCACTTAATTCAGGACCGTAGCTAGAAGTGAAGAATAGGTGGGGGGCTCAAGAGAATGTAGGGGGGTGGGTGAGGTCTTACGTTTAGTTTCTATCTTTCTGACGCAAAAAGATAAATTAGTACATATTTACATTGTAGATAGTATGTTTCTTTCTAAACTGTTTTCATAATTTCATTTTATGCTAAGAAAAGAATTGGATGATGAAAAATTTGATTGTAAAACTTGCAAAAAATTAAATATCATGTTAGCTTCATATGCGCAAATAAGATGAGCGAATGTTGAAACGCTTATTTTAGATACAATTTAGAAATTCTACAAAACTGGGAAAGGGCCTCAAAACTAACTTATATTTTGGAACAGAATTTCCTTTGAATTTTGGTACATAAATTCACTTAGTAACCTTGGTGTCTTTTCCAGGGGGCTCAAAATATTTTAGAAAGGGGGGGGGGGGTCTGAGCAGCCCATAGCACTTCATTAGCTACGGCCCTGTGTTAATTTAATATTGATTAATTCATTAAGCTTAACTATTGTTAATATTTATTTATTAATGCATTATTACAGGAGCCGAAACAAACAAGAACGTTAGTTCGAAGGATTTTTATGCATATCGATTGATGGTAAGACGTGGTCAGGAGACCGTCATTCTACGATGTCGTGAGCTTTGTCAACAATTCATGGTCGACATGTACGTGAAGATAGAGAGCGAACGACTACGGTACTTGCGATTTAATCAACAAAAGTTGCGTGCGGAAGAATACATTCACTTGCGAGATGCTATTGTCAACAATGCTGACGCCGACGAAATTGGTAACTCTGTCATTCTACCATCATCGTACATAGGCAGTCCACGTCATATGCAAGAATATATACAGGATGCTATGACTTTTGTGCGTGAATATGGACGGCCATGCTGATTTATCACATTCACATGCAATCCAAAATGGCGGGAGATTACAACTTTGCTATTGCCTGGGCAAAATGCAATACATCGTCATGACATTACAGCACGTGTGTTCAGACAAAAATTAAAGTCTTTAATAAATTTCATCACAAAATTACATGTATTCGGCCCCACACGTTGCTGGATGTATACAGTTGAATGGCAAAAGCGTGGATTACCTCACGCACATATTTTGGTTTGGTTTGGTTATTCGACAAAATCCGTCCTGAAGAAATTGATAGTATAATTTCTGCGGAAATTCCAGACCCATCTACTGATCCATTGCTGTTTGATATTGTTACTGCAAACATGATTCACGGCCCTTGCGCTAATCTGAATAGATCATCGCCTTGCATGTCAGATGGAAAATGTGCCAAAAGTTTCCCCAAAAGTTTCACTAATGATACGATAACAAATGTTGACGGATATTCAATATATCGTCGGAGAAGTCCCGATAATGGCGGACATTAATTTATTAAGAATATCAACCACACAGATATTGAAATTGACAACCGTTGGGTTGTGCCATACTCGCCTCTGCTGAGCAAAACATACGACGCTCATATCAACGTTGAGTTCTGCAGTTCAGTGAAGAGCATCAAATACATTTGCAAGTATGTGAATAAAGGCAGTGATATGGCTGTATTTCGAGTTGAAAATACCAACGAGAATGTTCCTCCAGTGAATAACAACGATGAAATAACTCTTTACCAAATTGGCCGGTATATTAGCTCCAATGAAGCTGTTTGGCGTATCTTTGGTTTCTCAATTCATGAACGGGATCCAGCAGTTATTCATTTAGCAGTCCATCTTGAAAATGGTCAGCGCGTATATTTCACGAAGGAGACAGCGATTGGTCGTGCTGTTAGTCCACCAAAAACTACACTCACCGAATTCTTTGAATTGTGTAATCGTGCGGATGCTTTTGGTGCCTTTGCACGGACATTACTTTATTCAGAAATTCCCCGCTATTTCACTTGGACTCAAACAAAAAAAATGGATGCCCTGCAAGCAAGGCACACCGATTGATGCATGTCCAGGTTTATTCAAATCAAACGTCTTGGGACGAGTATTTACTGTCAATCCAAGGCAGACAGTGCTTTTATCTTCGGCTGTTGTTGGTTAATGTCATCGGTCCATTGTCATTTCAAGATATACGTAAAGTAAATGGACAACAGTATCCAACGTATAAAGATGCATGTCTTGCTCTCGGCTTACTGGAAGACGACAACCAGTGGGAATGTATGCTTGCTGAAGCATCATTGAATTGTACAGCAAAACAAATTCGTCTGTTATTTGCTATAGTGTTGACTACATGTTTCCCGGCCCGAGCAGAGACATTGTGGAGTAATCACAAAGATTCAATGAGTGATGACATTTTGCATCATTATCGTACACGGTGCAACGATCTAACGATTCCATTCAGCGACGCTATGTACAATGAAGCATTGATTGCTATAGAAGATCATTGCATTACCATGGCCAACTTATCACTTAGTCATTTCGGTATGCAATCGCCAAATCGAAGTACATCTAATTTAATGAACACTGAAATGAATCGTGAACTACAATACAATGCTGTAGAAATGGCAGAAATTGTTGCTCGCACTGTCCCACTAATGAATGAAGAACAAAGACTCATTTACGACCGCATTATGTTCGCAGTTTCAGCAGGGTAAGGCGGATTCTTTTTTTTGGACGCATCAGGTGGAACTGGCAAAACATTCCTTATTTCGCTAATTCTTGCTAAAATACGATCGAATAATGGTATCGCATTGGCCGTTGCATCGTCTGGCATTACAGCAACTTTATTGGATGGAGGTAGAACAGCTCATTCAGTATTTAAGCTGCCACTAAATATTCAAAAGAACCCAGATTCAGTGTGCAATATAAAAAAACAATCGTCCATGGCCACAGTGCTGAAAAAGTGTAAAATTATCATTTGGGATGAATGCACTATGGCACACAAGCATTCGCTTGAGGCGTTGAACAGGACATTGAAAGATCTTAAAAATAACGATAAACTATTTGGCGGCACTCTATTACTCCTTTCAGGTGATTTTAGACAAACACTTCCCATCATTCCATGTTCAACGTATGCTGATGAAATCAACGCCTGCTTAAAATCATCACTATTGTGGCGTAATGTTGAAAAATTGCAACTTAAAGTAAACATGCGCATTCAAATGCTTCAAGATTCATCTGCTGAAACATTCTCTAAACAACTGTTAGATATCGGCGATGGAAAATTTCCTGTCGATAAAACTGGATGTATAAAATTACCGACCGATTTCTGCACAATCATTCATTCGAAAGATGATCTCATTAACCAAATATTTCCCGATGTACACACAAACTACATCAACCATGAGTGGCTGGCAGAAAGAGCAATTTTAGCAGCAAAAAATGTGGACGTCAATGAATTGAATTTCAAGATACAACAGTTGTTGCCAGGGGACTTGGTGACATACAAATCTATTGATACAGTTTGCGATGCCACAGAAGTTGTGAATTATCCAGCAGAGTTTTTAGCCCTGCTGTTCTGTTCGCATTTACTATACATATGTAGTGTTCGGGTCAATGTGACCCGATTTAGAATATTACCTTTTCTAGCAGTAAATAAAAATAACTATTTTAGAAATAATTAAAAAAATAGTAAAATAAGCTTAAATATATATAAAATAATACAAAACATCAGTAAAATAACTTAAAAATATTTGAATACTTACTTTTATTTACAATTTGGACAAAAATAGCTTACGTGAAATTTGCAAGTGTGTTTTATGCAATTGTAACATAATATATTAGATTTGTTGTCATTGGTTAATGGGCAGAACTTGCATCTTGCACGTTTAGTACACAATGAAGTGTTCTCATCTGATTCCGAGATTACGTTTGCACTTTTACTACGCATTCTCTTCAAAATTTTGACTGAATCTTCGCTTCTGGGAAGATGCTGTCTTCAATGTGTAAAAAAATTAGAGATTGCCCCAATTCTTCTAAAAAGAGCCTTCGTTTGGTTAATTTATTTTCATTCCATTTGCTGTTTATTGAAATCCACAGAATAAATGCATTGTAAGCAGATGTATCAAGCATATTATAGAATACTATCATAGGCCAGCGATTTGTTTTTCTCTTACAAGTGTATGTACTCAAAAGTTGATCAAGACTATCCACCACCCCTTTAGTTGCACTATAATCTAATATCATTTGTGGTTTTTTGTCAGGTCTGTCGCTAACTTCATTTTCATGATGGAAAGTGCTCATAAGAATAACATTTTTGTTCTTTTTAGGGATGTAGTTTACAGCTGTTGTATCTTCTGTAAAATAAAATGATGAGATGTGCACTTCTTTGTTTAGCATTTTCTCAGGAAGTTCGGGTTTATTTTTTCTAATGGTGCCAAGCGTAGTCATTTTCCGTTTTAGAAGAAGTTTTCCCAAGTTATAGGATGTGAAAAAGTTATCACATGTAACATTGTGCCCCGAATACCCATAAGTAAGATCACTCACTACCCGCACACCCTGACTTTTCTCTGTCTTTGATCCTTGATTTTTTTCCAGTATAAATTTGTGCATTCAGTACATACGAAGTTTTGCTATCACATAAAGTCCATATTTTTATCCCATGCTTGGAGGGTTTACTAGGTTTATATTGTTCGAAAGGGCATCGTCCACGAAATCTTACTAATTGTTCATCTACAGTAACATTTCCACTTGGATTATACAATTTAGGTTGAATTTCTATGCACTTTTCCCAAATATCTCGAACAGCAGCTAATTTATCTACAGACCTTCTTTCTTGCCTGGTAGATTTATTGTCAAAACGAATAACTCTCGATATCATATGAAAGGTTTCGAGGGACTATGTAGCACGAAATATATTTCTGCCTGTTTCTTGATTTCACAAACTTTTTGTTGATTATTCATATGATTTGTACACACCAGCTAATAATAATAATCCGATGTATGCTTGAAAAGTTTCAGTACTAATATCTTTCCACTTTTTTTCATACATTTTTCTTCTTTCAATATTAGTCATTTTTATGATTTCGTTCTCGATTGTAGAATTGAATACCGTCGCAAATGCGCTTTTTATGTCAGTTATCCTTGTCATTGCATATCTTGTGACACCTGGAATAGTTTTTATAATATTAGCAGACGTTAATCGACCAGAATGAGGAAGGGGATTCAATTTCCATACTATTTCACGATTCTTAGACTGAACATTCTGTATATTGTGCGTCTTTTGAGTATCAATATCAAAATCGTTGTCAGAACTTTCACTTTCAATTTCCTCACTTGTATGATCTTCATACTAAGACGCATTTTCCTCTTCGCTGTCAGAGGTTTCTATTAATTTAGCAACATCAGCATCGCTCAAATTTCTACGATTCGCCATTTTTTCATTAATACTCAGAGATACAACTGTTCTTCAGATTATTAGAAATATAAATACAGCAAGAAAAAAAGAAACGCTACTAACAGGTGCATTTTTTTCCATCTGCCAATGATATCAAGATTTGACTTTGCTCTCCTGTCACGTGATCTAACACCTGTGCCAACGAAACAGATTTCGAAATAGATACGTTGCAGTAATTATTTTTATTGAATGATTCCAAACAAAAATAAAAGTGCATGATAAAATTATTTTTGAACTCGGGTCAATATGACCCGAACAGTACATTAGGACTAAGTTAAAAAATATCTCTTGGAAATATAAATAAACATAAATACTTCTAGGAATATATAGTTATATTACTAATGAACAAAGTCTAAAAGTTTCATGGAAATATCTCTGCGCTAATTTTTTTTTTATAAGTGAACAATAAAATTTTCGGGTCAAATAGACCCGAACAGAACAGCAGGGTTAAACTCATTAGATTTACCAGGCATGCCACCGCATAATTTACGATTGAAAGTTGGATCTCCGGTTATTTTGCTTCGCAATTTAAACCCACCACAGCTGTGTAACGGCACGCGATTAGTTATTAAAAAATTAATGAATAATATTGTCGAAGCCATCATTTTAAACGGCAAATTCCGTGGTGAAAATATATTGATACCACGGATCCCTATTATACCCACAGACGTGCCAATTCAATTCAAACGTCTTCAATTTCCAATTAGATTGGCATATGCAATGACCACCAATAAATCTCAAGGCCAAACGATGTCTGTTTGTGGCTTAGATTTGAGCACACCATGTTTTTCACATTATACGTAGCATGCTTTCGAGTGGGCAAACCATCCAGTTTGTTTGTATTAGCTAAAGAAGGTATGACAAAAAATATTGTACATTCTACTGCATTAAGATAATGATATTGTTTTTTCTAAAATTATCATAGTTTGTGATGTATATAATTATATATATATATAAATATATAAATTTGAATGAATTAAATGTATAAATATTTGGTGTTTTGTTATTTTTTATATTCCGTCATCCACAGCGCTCCATGTCTCTTCCACTCATTATACCACATCCTCACACACTTACAATAAGTTATAGTTATGTTTTTCTACTAAAATAATCGCTAGAAATAATTTATATGGCAAAACAACGTTTGCCGGGTCTACTAGTCTTTATATACAAATATCCATTTGGCTTTAGTAAAAAAATAAGAAACAAATAAGAAAATATAATACATTAAGTAAACATATTTCATATTATTGCCGAAACGTCAGTGAAGGCTTACTTTGGAGACACGAAATTTTTTTATGTCTGTCTGTCAGTCTGTCAGTCAGTCTGTCAGTTCCGCGATAACTACCGCAAAAAACATCCGATTGGCTTGAAATTAAATGGGTATGTTATTGAGGCACTGGGATTAAGCTGTATAGTTTTTTTGTAAGATTTGATTCATTCGTTCGGAAAATATAGAATATTTTATTTTGCGCAATAATGCTTCTCTATGGAAAATCCAATGATTTTTAATTTTTTTTTCTTGAGAGAAAATGTCACATTTCACTAATGGAATTCAATGATAAATGGATACTGAAATTTACCAGTTAAATTATTCGTATTGTTTTGAAATTTTGTCTATTCATTTGTCAGATTTTTTAAATTATTACTGTAAATTTTGGAGATTTTTTATAAATGTGTTCCAATAATATAAACTAATTTGTTTTAGAGATTTACTTATTTCAAATACATTTATTTCATTTTCTTTATTTTCTCTTAATGGTTGCTAAGCAACCATTCATCATAATCCTTATTTTTATAATGTTATAAATTTGAATGCGTGTACGAAAATTTAAATGAAGTCAACGTCCAAACTGATGAATTAATGCGTATCTTTGTGTATAACTATAACATAGACCAGAAAAGAATTAGGCTATGTTTTATTAATTTTATTCACATATTTTTCTTAATAATTCAAAATTTCCTTCTTTTTCGTGCAGAATCAATAGCGATTTTTTAAACAAAATTTAACCAATTTCCTTTATCGTTGCCAAAAAAATCAAAATATGGAATAATTTTTCAACGGCAATAAGTTTCAATTGAACAACTTCCATTCGAAAAATTAAACTAAGAAAAAATAAATATGACGTCAGAATTAATATAAAAATAAAGATAGTACTTTGTTAAATATTAAACACAGAATTTTGTTTCGTTAATAAGAATTTTTCTGTCAAAATTGGGGGCATAATTAGAAGAAATAAAAAATAATTATATTTTTAACAATTATTTCACTTGATAAAATTTGACATCATTATTGAAATAAAACAGGTATTTTATAGTAGTCGTAAAAAATATTAGAAACATGAATAACTCATGAATAATGACGTCATTGCCGAAACTTCAGTGAAGGCTTATTTTGACGACACAAAATTTATTGTTTTCCACCTGTCAGTCTGTTCTGTCTGTCTGCGATAACTGCCACAAAATGCAATCAAAACATCTTTTTTTCGGAAACAAAATTGTAAAACCTTAGATTACTGAGTTTACACTTTCAAAAGTTCCTAATACATCAGATTAAGTTTTTGTGGTGGGCAAATATGTAGAAGTATGAGTATAATAAAAAATGCTTATTAAAACTGTTACTTATCCTTATAAATCAAAATGTATAAAGAAATACAAGATATACGATAACCATTAGCAAATTGATAGAAAGTTACATATTTAAGTTTATTAAGATTACGGGGGGTTCAGGGGAACGGAGCCCCCCCTGAAGAAATCTACTATGTTATAATGAAAAAACAAAAATAATAGATCATGAAAATTTCAGAATATCCTAACATAACTAAATATTTAATTTAACACTTTTGATGGCTGAAAACTTCTTATTCTTATTTTATTCTTATAAATAATTACGTAATTTGAAAATTTTAAATTACAGTTTCCAGGAAGTTAAATATTACCCAAAGTGTTTTTTTTTTTTTTTTTTTTTTTTTTTTTTTTTTTTTTTTTTTTTTTTTATAATGATGTGCAAAGCTGACGTTGAGGCTCTGATCTGCAGATTTACTTGTTATTATTATTTTGTCAAAATATTCGGAGCATAACATTTTATTAGTGAATTATTTGACAAAAGGTAAAGCAAACTTCGAGATCACGAACTTCACAGTGTATTAAACATATTCATTTCTTTATTCCATTTAAACATGCCATATCAGCTAAAGAGCTTTCAACTTTTCAATTTCATTTCTTTGTTTTACATTATACTGGCTGAAATTAAATGTTCAGTAAAGTGTCAAATGAGCTTAATTCCAAGTAATTATTTTCTTCTTCGTCTTCTAGGCTTAATTAATCTTACATCTTATAAAATTAATGAATCATTTTCATGGATTCTTATTAGGTTGTCTCTCTGTGGAACCGAATTATCACACAACATTTTTTGCTGTATTAGCAATATTTTCACAGCTTCGTTTTTACTATAACAGTTTTATAAATACTTCTGTTTTCAGAAATATGCGAAATTTTTTTCAATGCAGTTCATCATATTTTATATGAACATTTAAGAGTTTTAATTTAAACATAAACTATTATGACACTTAATTTTGTGGACTGCACTTTCCTTATCTCAGTGCTATGTTATTGAAACAACTAATGTAATTATTTTAAATTAATGATTTTTTGGTTAAAATATTCAGAGGAAAATATATTTGATCGTGAATTATTTCACAAATAGGAAAGCAAACATCAAGATCATGAACTTCTTCATAATGCCTTAAACATATTTATTTCTTTATTCCATTTAGAAGTGCCATATCTGTTTAAGTACTTTCAACTTTTCAATTTTAATTCCTCTGTTTTACATTATACTAACGGAAATTAAAAGTTCAGGAAAGTGTTAAGTGATCTTAATTCCTAGTAATTAATTTCTGCTTCGTCTTCTAGGCTTAATTAATCTTACATCTTACAAAATTAATGAATCATTCTGGTGGATTCTCATTAATCTGTCTCTCTGGGGAACCGAGTTTCCCACTACATTTTTTGCTGTCTTAGCAATATTTTCACAGCTTTGTTTTTATTAAAATGTTGTTTAAAAATTCTTTAGTTTTGAGAAATTTTGGACGATTTTTTCAATGCAGTTTACCTTTTTTAATATGGACAGTTAAGAATTTTAATTAAAATATGAATAATTATTAAATGTCATTTTATGAATTGAAGTTTCCTTATTTAAATTTTAGGGAATAGAAGCACCTAACATTAAGGGTTTATCTGCTAAAAAGAGATATTAATCCAACTCTGCTTTTTTATTGTTACTGAATTAACTGATACTACTCTAATACTCAAGAAAAATTTAATAAAAATGTTTTGTTTATTAATTTATATATTTAATCTCTGAGCTTCAGAAAGCTTTCCTGTATTTTTCATACAATTTGTTTATATATGCATGTATATATACGTATTTAAGCATAGCTATCCATAACTCTTAAACAGTTAGTTCTTCAAAATTTTACAATATGTAAAATATTCAATAAGTTTTAACGTGTTCATATTTCAAAACTAAAGAAAACTAGAAAAAACTAAAAATGACAAAACAAACTGATAAAATTCACTTTTCAATGCAGAAGTTCAAAAATCCCAATATTCAGATACCATAGTGGCTGTTTCTTTTTCTTGCTTCGTAAAAAGTATTTCAACATTTAATCAATAGAGAGATTTTCAAATTGAGTAAAAGTTCTTATCCAACTGTAAGGTTTTACCACACTTTTCCTTACTTCATGTCTCTATATTATCTGTAATACAGTAAACTCTGTATAAATTCGAATAATTTGAGAATAAGAAAATCTTCTGTAATAAACTACATTCCAATTTAGGCGAATGTTACTTTATGCGTGTGAATTCGCAGATATTTGAATATTTTTCCGTCTGATTTCCGTTTGTTACAGCATCTTTCTCACAGGGAGTTTACTTACTTTCAGTGATGAATGTCTCGGAATAATTTTACATCACACCGATCTATTGCATCAACAAAACCACTCCTCAAATGTTAATTCTCATTCTCATAAACACTTAAAGAGCTCAATTGTGTCTGGAAGTGCAGATTAGAGCTTTAATTATTCAAAATCTGTAGGAAATCGACTTATCTGAGCTACGGCGTACACGCGGAAAATTACAGTGCTGTTTAAAATTCGCAAAATATTCATCATTTCGTGAATAGTTTGTTTTACAGATTCAAAGTTTTAATATAACGTCTTCAACTGCTCTTTAGAATGAGTGATATTTTCATCGAAAGGAAGTAGAAAAAATGATTATAAGCCAGGATCCAGATAGATTTTTCACCATTAGCGAAACGGGATTACCCAATCAAAAGCCATCATTTTTCAAATATTTTCGCTTTTTGCAAAAATACAGGCTTCACATCGGTCAATCTCGTATCGCTAACGGCGAAAAAACTGTTTGTATTCTGGTCATGGTCTTGCATCACATTTAAGATTCGAATTTTTTTAGGCACGAACAAATCTACTTCTCGGATTGGCACTAATTTGTGTTTATTCTATTTTGACACTAAATGTGCCAGTTTGGCTTGGGGTCTGATTTTGCCTACAATAAAAGTTTCGGATGTACCCTGTCGTAGATTGTGTACAAAAAATAAAAATATTTTCAGTTATTTGGCACCCAGTATATTTAAATAAGATTTTTCTTTTACGATCTACGTGAATGTAAGAAAATGTTTATTTTTTAATAAATTCGTTTTCATTGAATAAAAAAAATCTCGTATCAATGAATCGTATTACCATATTATAAACATAATAACTCTGCGTCAGAAAGGGTTAACTTGAAATAGGTATTTAATTTTCGTGTCGGCTATAAGCGTATCTATACAGAACTGCAAAATATAACTATAATGTTTGGCTAAAAAACTGGAAGACAGGTGATTATTTTTTTTTATCTTTTTATATAATTACCCAAAAAAATCAGATTAACATAAAAAGTCATTACACATTTCATGCTGATTAAATGCTGATAAAAATTGCCTACAATGTTAATCCTGGCAATTAAATTCTGATAAGGCTGCTCAAAGCATTTGAATCACATAATAGCGTTTTTTACCAGCAAACTTGGAATATTTTTTCGTAACACCCTTTGTTAAGAAGATAATAGTCAATATGACGAAGTGTGTTACAGTACAAGGAGGAATTGGTAGGTAGTTAGTGGTCTATATTTCAGCAGCTCAGTTTTCACAGTAGTATAGATCACAAATATTACAAACTTTTTCTATTGTTTCTTAACATTGAAAATGAATTTGCGTTAGATAGCTGAGTATCTCCGTTGTTTCATTCCATCTTCATTATTTTCAGGAAATATGATGAAAAGTTTCGCCTTAACGGAATTTTCGAGTTAACGGAAAATTCCCTTTTGTCATGAAAATGGACTTTTTCTATGAAGTTCAGGTAAAATATACCTGTAAATTTCAGATATTTCTTATCAGTGTAGTTTAAGAATGGGGGTATTTTTTGATTGCTGGAAATTGCAAAATATGTTAGAATAGAAATAATACTATCAAAAATAATACAATAGAAAAGAATGTTATGCGTATATTTTTTATGGAAATTATGCTTTAGTTTATTTATTTACATAATTTAAAATTATTGAAACTGTAGCACATACACTACTGGTATAAAAAAATTTAGGAATATGTAGCATGTATTTTAGATAGTGTGATCACGAGTTTTATCATAAATTTAAATTGACAGCGCTTTTATGATTAAAATATATCTAACAGCCAAATACTTTTTATGTGGAAAACTACACTGTTAAAAATATTCTGAAATTCACGAACATTTTTTCCTGAATTTCACAGAAACGGTCTCTTTTCACAACAAAAAGGCATTTTCCGTTAGAAATCACAAAATTCCAACATATTTCCTGAAAATAACGAAACGGATAGAAATAAAAACAAAAAACGGAGATACTCCGTTGTGTAGGGGGCTCCACTGCCGAGTGGTCAAGGCACCACACCGCTAATCGCCTGCGAATGCAGATTATGGGTTCGGGTCCCGCTGGTGCAGTGGAATAATGAAAACATAAAAAATCCTTTTTAAATTACATTTTTTGTTTATTTTTCTCTTATTTCTTATTAAAAAATCTTTTAATTTATTGGCAAAAATAAATAAATAAATAAATAGTGTACGACAATTTTAAAAAATTGTCTATAATTTTTTTTGTAAAAAATTGTTTATAAAAACTTTTTCATTCAAAAAAAAAAAAAAAAAAAAAAAAAAAAAAAAAAAAAAAACGTGGTTTTAAATCGTGATTTTTTTAAATTTAAACTGTTTAAAAATTAAAATTGATTTAAAAAAATAATAAGTATTATGCATCAGTCTAAAATAAAATAAAATAAACCGTTTACAAATATTCTATGTACAAATATTCTATTATATTTTAAAGGAAATCTTTAAAAAGCACAACAGATTTTCCCACTAACTCATAAAAGACGAACTTTGTAGATTCCAGTATCAACAGCTTTGGCTCAGTTCGTAAGGATTTGTTCCGCAATCTAAAGGTCCCGAGTTCGATCCTCCGGCCGGCGTGAACTAAATTATACAAAGTAATAATTAAGTAAAATAACATAGCAGCTTAAAATCACTCGGTAATTTCGAATTCTTTGACGATTAATCGATTCTTTAATGTTAATTATTATTATTAAAATCAAACTTTGTAACGAAAAGTTACTGATTCTTCAAACGGAGTTTTCCCTTCTTGTACTTCCCACTACGGAAAATCTACTAACGGAACGGTAAAAGTTCGGCTACTTTGCTGCCGGTAGTTTCACCGTGAATTCACAGATTTATTTTTAACAGTGTAACTAAGAAATAAAACTTCAAGCATTTCAGCAGTAAGGATATATATGTGACATTTTAAATTTAGGGGGACAGAAACATCATCACCAGGTTTCCCTTTCTCCTCACAGAAGTCATGAACAGCGAGAAAAAAACAAAATAAATAAATGTAGAAGATCCAATAAGTCACTCTTTGGCTTCGACAAGTTCATTTTATTAAACTGTAGCTATAATAGAGAGAAAAGCTCCTTTTACAGACGATCTTTTACCGAAACATCCAAAAAAATATTCCATCATTTACTACATCCAGCCGTACACATGGAAGAGAGAACCCAAGAATCCTTCTTCTTACCACCTCTCGAGGGCTACATGAATAAACATTAAGTTCCACATTTTAATTGAATAACAAAATGTTTGGCATTAACTGTGTATTTAACGGATATAAATTTACTAACTAAAGTATACTGAGTGGAATGCGAAGAATCATCGAATATGCTAGCGATAATCATAATTATAACAATGGAAATTGTAAAAATTGACTTAAGATAAAAATCTAAGCAGGACGCGTTTCGAGCTAAAAGAAATACAGCTCGTCATCAGCTGAATGAGAGACATATCTCCTTCATCTGATGAGGATCTGTATCATATTTTTCTCGAAACGCGTCGAGTGAAGTGACGTTTGAAATTATTGAATATTAATTACATTAAATAATGTTTAATTACTAAGAATAAACAAAAAGAATGAAAAATATCCAAGCCGCGAATTGAACCCGGATCTCCGAAATGATGCTACGATGCTCCTAACCTACAGCTACAAAGACACCTAAGCTACAAAGACAGTGCCTCGTTTGACAACTTTTACGCTTAAATGTCCATAAAGTTGCAACTACAACACAAGATCAAACAATCTTCATGAACATACATCCCTGTGACAAAGATAAACTGGAATAAAGCCCAGCATTGTTGAATACATCATTTTAATCCATTTTTTAATTCATTTTTAGCATGAAATTACGCTCAAAAATATTAAACATTAAATGCATGTTTTTGAAATATCAAAGTTTTCACTTTGATAGCTAAACATAACCCAACAAAGAGAAAAATATCCAAGTGGAGAATTCAATTCGGGTCCCTGGAATTCCATATTGTGCTGAAGTTGTAGCCCTACCAACATTTAAGAGTAAGGGAGCACATGCGGGACATTGCCCTCCTGGTTTAATGGGAGAGTATTGAAGCGCTATTCCACGGAACCTTAATTGATACCCAGCTTCGACATTTTTCGTTCTTTTGGTTATGCTGAATTAGCAAAGTGAAAATTTCATGCATTGAATATTCAATAATTTCGAGTGTAAATTCACTTCCAAAAACTAATTGAAAAACTAATTACAATTATTATCTCTGTTCATTGTTCACCTCTGCTGTGCTTTATTTTGTCTCCTGTATGCCACAGAGTTGTGAGTTATTCCATATCGTGCTGCATTATCAGATTTACCGACATTTAAGAGTGAGAGATGCCCGGCTGCGCATCATCCTCGTAGCTTAATGGTACAGCACCAGAGCCCCATTCCTGGGATACAGGTTCAAATCCCGGCTTGGACATTTTCGCTCTACGGTTTTACACTTATTTTGTAATGTAAAAATTTTATATGTTCCATATTCAATAATTTCAAACGTAATTTCACTGTCGAAAATATATTGAAAAATTAACTAAAATTATACTTATTTGTTCAACTATGCAGGGCTTTATTTTATCTCCTGTTTGAAGTAAGTTTGTGTGTTATTCCATCTTGCACTGTAATTGCAGCAGACATTTAAGAGGGAGAGATGGGAAGCTGGCTATCATCCTCACAGCTTAAGGGAGACCCGTACCCCATTTTCGGCCAAAAATCATCAAAAGTTCAAAACTTTTTTATCTCAGAAAACAATAAAATACATATTTGCGAATATCCATGCAAAATTTCATAACTCGGGGACACTTGGAACAGGTAGAAAATGAGCTTTTTTAATTGTACTCACTATAGAGTTTAAAGGATTAGCGGCCATTTAAAACGTGTTTTCCTGAAAATGACATTTTTCATATTTTGCCTAAGCTCAAAGTACTAAGGCTTAGTGGTAAAATGATTTAGAAACAAAGTGCTTATGTTTTTAGAATCTTAAAAAAATTTGCAAGAAAAATAAGGAGAGATATTTTTTTCAACTATTTCTGAAAATTTTACATAAATTGGTAAACATGAAAATTATAACGAATTTAAGAAAATTTAACATGCGTATTTTTTTTCTTTTTTTTTTTTTTTTTTTGCCGATTAAAATAGAAAATTAAAAATATCTCTCCTTAGTTCTTTTCTATATATTATAACACTATTTAAAAAATTTTAGTAATACCAAAATATTGAAAATTGAATGAGGAGTAGTAATTTTAAAAAGTGTATTTTTCGACAAAAAAATATCATAAAAATCCCCATAAAAAATATACTTTTTAATAAAAAGTGAATTTTTTTGCTAATTATTCCTTACAAAAAGATTCTTAAGTAGTACACCAAAATTCATTACTTTAAAATCAATAATAAAAATTTTGGATTTTTTCTTACGGGTCTCCTTTAATGATACAGCACTAGAGCCCTATTAATGTGATCCAATCAGGTTCAATTCTGGGTTTGGTCATTTTTCATTCTATTGGTTTAGCAAATAGAAAATTTCAGGATCAACTTAAATTAAGGTAACAGATCTGGTGTTTAGGGTATTAGAGATCATCACCGCATGGTAGCATTTTTGATATCGTATTTTTTTCACCGAAATACCGAGAATGAGTAATGAGAATGAATTCTCACCGAGAATGAGTAATATTCTTATTTTTAGCATTCGCATTGTCAATATTTTGTTATTGCTTTTCTTGAAGCAGCTATCACAAAGTTTTTATTCTTTATAACTGTATGGTATGATCACATCTTGATGAAATATAAAATGAAAAGAAATCATCCCTTTTCTTTGCGTCAGACATACATATTTCATTATATTCTAAAATTATAAAATATCTGAATTGTTCTAATCGATTAAACAGTATCCAAAATCTTTAATGATAGCAGGATAATATCATTTAATTTAAGAAAATAAGGTGTAATGAATTAATTTAGCTGAATAAAGTGTATTTAATATCAGTTGCAAAGTAAATGGAGAAATCTAACTTGAAAAATTTCTCTCTATATTTGTCATTTGCTTAATCATTTGTATTTATAAATTTCCATTTAAAGTAAATGTATCTATGTATATATAGCTATTTTTTATTGGAAAAAATCGGTCTTTAGGTATATTTCATTTGAGTCAAAATTTAGATGAAATAAATCAGATTAAATCAACAATAGTTTCTCGGAACTACACAATACATTCTTAAGCTTTAAGAAAATCTGTGACATTGTGAATGGCTACATTGTTAATGAAATGAAAAGCGATCTTCCCAAAGAATTACAGTCGTGCCGAATGATATGTTGCTGAAATAAAAAAAATAGGTATATAGAAAAACTATCACGTAATGTGAGATCCCTTCTGTCTTGTATGGCATAATTTGGTTCTCTTAAATGCTTAGAAATCAATTTCCTTTCTTTCAGGCTTACAAAAGATTCATTGATATTACTGGTACCATTCTGAACATTAATCTCTATCATTACAAATTTTTAGAGTCAAATTATTATTTTCTATGCACATTAAAAACGCACAACTAGGAATATGATGTCACATTAAAAAGGTTTGTACAGGCTTTAGTAATAGTCAGAGATGCAACCGCTGCGCTATAAATTGTTGATTTTTACCACTCAATGCTAGCACTATTTTTCACATTATCAAATCTAAAAAATTCCGTTAGAAACAGGAAGAGGAATATTATTAAAATTTAGTTGTAACAATCAGCAACGCAGCGCTTACATTTCTTTAATAGTAAACTCGATTTCATTATACACGAGATTTGAGTGAATATTATAGGGGAAAAACTATAAAAGACGTATCAGGATATAACTTGGAAGATTGCAGTGCGAAAACCTTGCAAATAATTGAGATTTTTTTTTTGTTTGGTTTTGTTCATCTGGTGAAAATAGCCCTTATACAAATACTGAGTAAAATAGAGGCATCAAATTTAGTGTACTGATGGTTGAATACCTCGTGTCATACGACAAATCATAAAAGTTTGGAAACTTTTTATTATTTTAATTAAAGTTCATAATTAGGTCGATTTTGTATAAAAAAAACTACTTATTGATTTGTCTCACGTTGTTGGAATTTCTGAAATATTTTTGCAGATCTACTCCGATCATGACCTTAAGACAACACGAGTAAAAAAATTTATATATATATATATATATATATTATGTACATATATACATATATAATATATAACTTTTTTTAATTCTTCACAAATCTCTTCCAAATTGATACATAAAAATCTCGGTCAGGTTCATTATTAGGCAAAATCGGAATAAGGAGGACTTTTGAAGGAAGTCACTTTTGTGACAACCAAAAAAAAGTACGAATTCTTAATTAAAATAGATATCCAATCAGTTTAAAGTTTAATTTAATTCTAAACAATGGGTGAAAAGTTTATGAATGTCAAACTTTTCCTAAAATTAAAAATAGGTTCAAGGGACGAAAAAAATAGGAGTTTGGGGAGAAAAAAAATCATAATTTCGTCAATTCTCAAAATATCAAATCCAGCTAAATTTATTATAAATTTATTCTATATTATCAAAAACGTTTATATTGGCAATTTTTTGATAGGAGCAATTTTTATCGCAAAAAACAAATAAATAAATAATCTAAATAAGAAATAAAATCGAAAAAAAGGTGGGGATGAAGAAAACGAAACTTCTTTAATTCTTAACATATCAAATCTGATTATTATGCGTATGCAATGATTTATTATACATCTTCTCAATATTACCTAGAACTTTTGTATAGACAAGTTTTTTGTGATAGGAAAAATTCTTATAGCCAAAACAAATTAAGCAGAAATAGATTTTCAAGAAAAAATCGTATTAAGGGTGTACTCAAATCCAAACTTCCTGTATTCTGACTCATTTTTGAATTCATTTTTGCTCTCAAACGTGTCCATTTGGCAGGTTCTCTTATTTAGAAACTATATAATGTGCCGTATTAGTCAGACTTTTGCTAGAGGCAGAATTTATTTTTTAAAAAATGCTGCCAAAATTGCATTTTGATCAGTATTTTCCGAAGCCAACCCTCATGCAATAGGCAGTTTCTTCCATTTAGAAGCTATATAATATGCCATATTAGTCAATTTTTTTCAAAAAGGCAGTATATGTTTCAAAATATACAGTAAAAGTGGGCATTTTGAGCCGAATTTACCTTAAGATGATTCTGATAAAACCTGCTCTTACAGAAAAATGGAATTAAAAACTCTTCAAAAGCGGCTGAATAAAGTTGCTGAAATGGGTTTTTCTTTAATCATATTTTACTTTTTTTGTTAGTGAAATGAGAACTTAACTTCGAAAGCTACCTGCACACACCCATTGACAACAGATTGGTTAAAACTTCCCTATATAAGATTTTTAAAAATGTATTATTTTTCAATGTCCCACGTTCATTTTATGCGATTTAAATTTTAAAAGATAACCTTAGTTTCATGTAGACATCATAGCTTGGAGATAAAGCATCTCACAAGTAAATAGAAAGTTTTTACTTCAATCCCCGATGCTGTAAGGTAATATTTTTATATTGAGAAGGATTTAATTAAAATAAATTTCATATTTTTTGCCAGTTTAGGAGTTTATATTATTTTTAATAATGTTATTATTCAGTGATGAATAACCACTGATATTCATTATATTTTTTTTAATTCACTTTTTTTCCTAATTTAAAAACTATTGTGATTTATTAATGGTCCAGCATTTTAAATTTCGTTTAAACAATATTTTTTCTTTTTCAGGAATTTACAGTGTTATTTATATCTCTCATTTATTTGTTTATTTATTTAGTTTGGTTTATTTTGTGTCGGCCGATTATCTACTCAAGGGATATAGGCCCAGATGGGGAGTGCCTTTCGTGGGGGGTCTTTCTAAGGGAGCTTAACACGTATGTACGCAAGGTTCGATGAAAACCACGAAAACTCCGAACGGTTAGGCCGACGACTGCGACTGGGTTTATTTATTTATTATTATTATTATTATTTTTTAGATTTAAAAAAATGGAATTTTAGAGTTTATTTATATAATTTCATTAGAACATTTTTGATTTGATTAAAATAAACAACTTCCTTTTAAGTAATTTAAAAAATAAATTTGTTGATGTTACCATGTTAAAAATGTAATAATTGTAAATTAAAAATTTGGATATATTATTTAAAAGCTAAGTTCTTTTTCTGAGAGAAATATTAAACAAAACCCTCTAAGCTATCTGCGATCACATTAACCCATACTTCTTTGTTAAAAAGGTGCTTCATTAATTGAAAACATGATTCATGAATAATGCAGAACAATTGGATCCCGTATTGAGATTTTAAAAATTGAATAATGTTCTTTATTATCATGATACGATAAAAATACATTGCATATCTATTTATGAATGTGTAAATTGAAGAATACCGTTATTTAAACTTATTGTAAGTTAGTAGCTTAATGTAATAGATTTTTATATTTTATCGCAGTAAAATTTTATATTACCTGTGGAAATTATCTTTAATGCATGAACTATATTTTCTTATTGTCTGTAAATAATTAAGGAAAAGTTTAAAAGCAAAAATATAGATTTTATAAATAATTAACATTTTGCATCATTTCATTAAATAAATATTAAAATAAGTGATACAGAAGATTAAAAATATATATTTCAAAAAATAGCAGCAATATTTTCAAACCGCTAAAATCACTTCAGACTGCAATATCTATTTTTTATCTAGTATTTGTTACCTTTATTGATTTTTGGTGCTTTCAAAAATAATATTAAAACGTAATTAAATTTTTCTTAATAATTATCGATTGCATTTAAATAGATTTATTTCTTTCAGGCAAAAAAAGATGCTGGGATTTAGGAAAATAAATAAAAAATCCATTTTCATACGTTGGAAGATGCAGTAGATTTAGTAGATATTCCTATTAAAGTCCTCCAAATTCTAGTCACAAATTCATTTTCTTAATCTTATATCAAGTGTTATTTTAGCCAGGCAGGTTATTCTACCGTCATTTTGAAATCGCTAGATTTTTCATTAATTTGTTTGATTGGATAGAACATATTGTACACAATACTTCTCACAAAATAGCCTTCGAAGCTATTCATCCACTTCCATGTTTGCCCGTGCGTCGTTTGGGCAACGTGTTTTCAACAATCTTGATTTGCCCGTACTACGTACAGGCATCCATATTCCAATCAAAATTATTCTCACCAGTAAAATTTTTACCGTAAATGTTGAATTATTAATTCCAAGTATTTATCAAATTCAACTAGGCAAACATGTCTTTTTCGAAAATCCAGTGATAAAAGATTAAAATTTCTGTTAAAGACATGAAAAAAATATACATTTGAAGTTTTTTTTCAAAAAACAAAAATCAATTAAATGGTTAAATGATAAGTTTTTTTTTATTATTTTTAATTTGTTCTTTACATCAATTTAATCATACAGTGGGTGGCTTAATTATTAGTTACAGTACAATTTTTCTTATTAGTAATCTTGATTTAATATTTTTTATTGAAAACAGAGACAGGTAACATTTGACAAGTGTTGTCAATTAGTAAGGGACTCTGAGTACATAACGGTCGTCAGAAATGTTATAGAAACTCTTGGTGATTTAAACATTTTCATTTCTTGATGGTGAATTACATTTTCTGAATAAGTCGTCAAAAAAAAACATGATAAACCAAACTAATTTGATAGGAACTCCAATTGTAGTTTGGCATCGTAATGAGTAATTTAAAGGAATGTGTAAATAATGCATTCATAGCAGGTCAGGAGGAGTGCAATCTGTAAAGAGAAGTTCGACGAAATATTAAGGAATTTGTCTTGGAACAGCTGTGTTCATTTTTTCATAATAAATTTTTAGGTAATGAGTTGGCTTTTAAAATAAATTCGCTCTTATTTATAAACCCATAAGTATTCAATCCATGTATACTGAATGTAGCAACCACTACAACACCAGCAAACAACAACAAAACAAAGATTCATATTCTCCGCAATGTAAACTTTAAGAGTGTAACTAATTATTTGGCCAACCACTATATATTTTTATCACATACAATAGTATTGTACATGGTAATTTTCAAAAATCTCTTTCTTTTATATTTAATGCGTGTGGATTATTTCATTTCCCGTTGGGAATTTCTGTAACATTTCTGCATTTACGCCGATTTCAATCTGGAAAGAAAATTAGTTATATTTTAATTTTTAGTTTCAGGGCATATATATTTAATTTAATGTCATTTTTATGATATAATATAGTTTTTCAATGATAGATGAAAAATAAAATACGTACTTCTGCTTTGAATTTATCAAATGGTTTTGACGCGACATTAATTAAATAATTTTCTAATGCAAAATATTCTATAAAATAATGAAAAATCATTATTTTATTGTTTCTTGACACATCAATTTCTGAAGTCAGTAATCTACAGATGTAGTACTACATCAACAGCTTACAGAAAAGTGTCCTTTTTAAATAACTGGTTTTATTAGAAAAAAGTCGCTGATTCAAAATATCAAGAATGAAACACCGTACACAGGAAATAACCTATACCTATTATATCTCTAATGTATTTAAATGCTTTTCAATTACATTTATCGATGTTTATCTTTTGTTTTCACTGCAACAGCACTTTTATCCAAGACAAGGCGTTAAAAAGATCACCTTTGTTGCTAGGTAACTGCACATAATTTTCAAACACGGAAAACCTCAATGATAAAGATAAGATAAAAGTCTATACAATGTTTCAGTTGGAATCACACTTATGTAAATGAGTATCGATTTTATAAGGACAAAAACGAAATTTTCAAAATATAAATAACGAATTCCATGTCTACGAAATTTATCAGGTATATTCTAGTATATATTTGAAGTTCGTGCAATGATAGATAAGAGTGAAAGATTATGTCTAACAAGTAATTACTATGAACTAGCTTTTTCATTAAATTTTAATTTACTTTTACAACATAACAATGATGCAAACTATATGTAAAATAAAACAAATGTTCTGTGATTGGTAAGGAATTGAAAAAACGATCTTGAAATTAATTGAATATCATTAAATATTTTTTATGTAGCAAAATCTGCCTTCAAAACTAAAATTTATTTGTCTATTTCAAAATAACTACTAGCTGATCAACTTTAAAATTGTTAAATATATATATATATATATCTGTTCCTTGGTAGAATATGCCAGTTGCGCAACATCTTACTATCCAATTATTTTAATAATTTTGTAAGATGTAATTTTTTATGAATATAAAAAATAAATATACTATGAAATATAATAAAATAAATATAAACGTCCCAATATTTTAAATATTTACAGTTTGTACAATATACTCTCTATTCATTATCCCATTAATGCCCGAGTTATTATCTTCGTTAAAATGTAAATTTTGGATTTCCCATAATTTTTCAAAGAAGATTATTTTTTATGTTATTCTATCAACGAATTTGTTTTATAAAAAAAATACATATTTATCTTCATACTTACTGGTGCGAAAAGCGCTTCATTGCCAGTAAGTGTAGCGATCTAAATGTAAGCCACTGGGCGTGAATAAGTTAGCAAATTTCTCAGTTTATCTTTGTGATACTTATTCAACAACATAATGTAATGGTTTATAATAAAACAAGAACGAAAAATCAGGCGTCGTATCTAGACTATGCAGCGCTTGATTCTTCATGTGACGCTACGACTCAAAAACTAATACACGTAATTTCATCAATCCCCATATCATATTACATCTTACATACATAGAAGATGATTCATGTTCCCGTAAACTGGTCAAAATCACTGTTATGCTGCATTTTTCACTATTTCTGTGATAGCTATATCTCAAGAACCAATGCACAGAATTTCATCAAGCTTCATATTCTCTCAGACTTTCATATAACAAGACACTTCTTAGGTTTGGGCGTAAATTATGGAACAGTTATTAGTTCTATGCTGTGTTTACATCGACTTCTGCAACAGCAATATCTCAAGAATTAATGGACTGTCTTTTAATTTTCTAAGCTATTTAACCAACATAGAATAAATATTTGTAATGTTATTTGAAGTTGGTGTCATATGTTCCTGATAATAGTAGAATTTAATTTATACTGTACTTAACATAAGGATACTTCTGTTCCAAATGAATAAATATTAAGCATAACGCTTTTAAATAACTAGAGAATGCATATGAATACCAATCGAAATAAAAATGTATCTAAACGTCTCAGAGAGTAACTGGTTTTAACATGTAACTGTAGGCATAGAGGATTCTATCTATGTTTTTCTTGATTTGTTGTTACATGTAAGATGACAGTAGACATTCTTAAATAACGAAATTCGAAAAATAAATTAATTTTAATCTTCTTTTCGAGAATTGTGAAACCAGATTCTCAATTTACCTGATTCAAAATGATTTTTTGCATTCTGACGCTTTTATATTTATAAAAACTGCATATATTTTTGGCAGTTTGATTTACGTGAAATGCTATTTTCTCAAAACTGAAAATTACCCACGTTTCTAACATTCGAAGCATACTATGCACATTCCTAATTATCAGATTCTTTTAAAAATTATATTTTATATCCTCTGTACTATAATAAATAAATGTTACTATAAAAAACTGCATTTCAGGATTATTTTAATGTTGAAATTTATGTTAATATGGAAATTTATAGATGCTTTTTTCTAAAATCAAAGCATAGTTATCATATATTTTTCTTTCTACTTAAATATTCAGAGAACTTTTACAGTTCATACCAAGTTCAATTGCAATATACAAAAAGTATGTCATGAGTAAATATTTTCGCATTTGTGCTTAAGAAACGCACATGTGGCATTTTAAAATATTACAGCTAATCATTATTTTATTTTTTTAAATTTAATAATTTAAAAACATTTATGGTTTTATCACGTAATTGTGAATATAACTGTTTGAGTTTCCAATTAACATGTTTGCTAATTTTCAAGTGAATCCATTTAAAATAGAGGTATTTGCTTTTCAATGTCCACTGTTCTATTAACAAGTCATTCGGAATGAAATTACTTCAATTTGGCTATGCGAAATGGCGACGCTGTTTTCGTTCAATAAGTAATATTATATAGTAGTCTAAAATTTATAAAAAAGCTATCTAGTTTAAAAATTACTAAATTTTAAGATCTTTGTACATCTTCGAAATTTAGACAACTTAGCATTTAACATAGTGCAACATAGCGATATTACCAAATAGATGATATCAATTAAGTGCAGCACATATAACAGTTAGCTGCAAACCTTATGAGGCATGTTGTTACATTATATGTGCATGCTTATTACTGTATATATGAATGGATTAAGATACATACCGTAAAATTATTTACTACTTTCTAATCTGAAGTACCGGTTATTAAGCTCAATAACACATAATACATAAAACAATATACATAATACAAAACAATATACATAAAACAATCATGTTCATTCCATTATTAAATTAATTTATAACAAAGATTATGTTGTATTCATCTACATGATAATCAAAACAAAATGTAAATTTTTGAGGCAAAATAGATGAAAATAACTAAAAGTAATAGAACCTTTAACGAAAAGTATTGAATAAACCTCCATTGTTTATTTAGCATTTATTTAATATTAAATGACAAAACAGTTAAAATACTATGTCTAGAGCTACTAGTCAGTATACCACTTAATATTTCGAATAGGAGTTCTGTGTTACCATACATTAAAATTTTGATTTCTTTACTCAAATCAAAAGTGTTATTAAGCTTAAACATATTTCTTATTAAATTATTTTTTTAGAATTTTATATAATATATTATCTGCAATTAAATTCACTGGAAACTGCTAAGTGCTCTTAATTTCAAATAATTAATTTCTTTTTTTTGTTACCCGGTTTAATTGTTCGTACATTTTACAAAATAATTAATTCTTAAGTGAGGATCCCCATTAAGTTTTTCTCTCTAGGGAAGCAATTTTCAAAGTTCATTTTTCGCTGCTTAAACAATATTTTCGTAGCTAAGATCCAACTACATAGATTTTTTTTTTTATCAAATTAAGTTTTCTAGAAGTATTTATCTTTTAAGACTTCTTTGTTATACACTTATTATTAATTAGATTTTTATTTTTTAAGTAATACTTTTCTTTATACGAAAAAAAAAATCACATTTTTGAAAATGTTTCAAGTGTTTACAAAACACATTAGGTGGATTTATAAAAGAATGGCGAAAACTATTCAAATATCTCTCAAATTTATTTATGTGAAAATTTAGAACAGAAAAATGTTACTAAAATATATGGCTATATACATGGTAGAAACTGTTTATCAGAACTTTTAGCGATTAGTTATAATTTAAAATGCATTTATATATATATATATATATATATGATTATGTATATATTTTACTCTACATCTTTAAAATTCTCCAAACGTATCAATTTTATTTTTAAAAACTCTTAAATTGTCTTTGACATAATCTTGATATGTATTAGTTTTTATGAACTTTAGAAAATTAGAAAATATAAATACATTGTTAGATCAATCTCTGAATATATGTTTTAAAAATTCTTAAAAATAAGTTATGGAAATAGCGCACCACAGTGGTTTTTATGTATATATATATTTTTTTCATTTTGTACATCGTTAAATTTTTTCTATATAGTTTAAATATTGTTCAAAATGGTTTAGAGTCAATCTTCAGATGCACACAAAAATATTTAACCGAAATATTAGTAGTAACTTTGTAATTGCTTTGTAGTAACTTTTAAATATAAAAATTTCTTACTATCAAAATTACAGAAAGTATGTTTTCGAATTCTTAAAAATAATTCTTAAAATTAAAAAATCTTTATTTATTTTAAAGGCTTTTTTAAAAATAAAATCTAATCTTTCTGTGCAATTTGAAATTTCACCAAGCGGTTTAATTTCTGTTCAAAATTCTCAAAATGTCTAAGGCTTAGTATTTTATAGAAAAATTCTATTGAATAGTTTTAAGACGTTGTTTTTTGTTGTTGATGTTGTTGTTGTTCAAAAAACTGCATATTAACACTCAGTTGTTTAATTAAAATTCAATCTTGTATGTATATAATTATATATATATATTTTTTCATTTCTAAAGTAATTACCTTCTTAATGAAGAATGCGCACATAGTACTTTGTAAAACCATTTTAATCAATAATATAAACAATATTAAGAAAAATATTCCGAAATTTGGAGCATATGGAACAATTTGATTTAAGAATTTCAGATTTTAATTGTTTATATTTATACGGTGCTTATAAGTGCTATTCACTTTAAACTATCATATAGTGAATATTACTAATACTTTAATGATACTTAAAAAAAACTTTTTTAGATGTATGTTTTTAGGTTTTATGTATTTTGTTTTAAAAATTATTGAGATATTTTCTACATATAGAAATTATAGAGAATATAGGAATGAAATAGAATAGCATATGGCTATGCCTTTATTAGCATGAGTTTATTTATGCTTTGGCATTTAGTAATAATTACAATTATAAACAATTTTTATTATCATTGCGCCATTGGAGATTCCTTTATTTTATACATATATTTTAGTCTTTAAATATAAAATATAAGGTACTTTTCTAAACGAATCTTGTGTGATAAAAAGCAAAAAAATGTTAGAAATGTTAATGCACTTTCTAATACTGCTGCAATACGTTATTCTCCAAACATGTCCTAAAACTCTTCCTTAGCCTATTTTCATATTTAATTGCATTGAATAGTACACAAAAGGTACTTCCGCTAGATATCGGATAATGAGATGGTTTTTAAACTTCAATATGTGTATTTTGATAGTTATAAAATTAAAGTAATTTTATTTTCAAAATGGAAAAGAAAAAAAGAAAAAAAAAACTCGGACCGAAAGTGTTAAAGAGGAAGGTCGCTGTCTTTGAATCACTCGATGTGTTTTGTGTCGACATTTTGTATTGTCTTTTTACTGCTGAAGTCATAGTAAATGACATAAGACAGCTCTATTATTTTATATGTTCATTATGATCTTAGAATATAATTTGGCTAGCAACTTTCATTCTAAATGTATTTGATTTAACTGCTGAACTACTATCAGGTACTTATAAGCCGGTACACTGGTGTTAAAAATTAAAATCTAGTTTACTTATAGTCTGTGTAGTTTTTCAGCGTTTATACCTGCTGTGTTTTGCATTTTTATCACTTAAAACTCTATTATAAACAAATTTGTGTAAGATTTTTTTAATGTCTTGAATAGTTAATATTTCACAGATTTTTTTCTAAATTCCATATCGATTTTTATCAAAATTTTGACTTTTAATAAGGACAAAACTTAAATTTGACTGTCTTAATTAACCCGAATTTTAAAAAGCTTATACAATTTCTGTCTTAACAATACCAGGATACTTCCCTATCAATTTCATAAACATTGATCAAAAATTGCGTCGCAAGGAGCATTTCAAACTCCTAAAATGCTAAAAAATTAGTTTTGAGAAAAACAAATTCAAACTATATAAATACACTTACCTTTAATATTTACTAATTAAAACCTTCATTAATGATATTTTAATAAGAAAAAACTGTTTTGGTACTATTATTTCACATAAATAGACCTTTTTTGCGACGATTTTGCTATAAACGATTTTACTCAAATAAAGGTCCCCTTAAAGCTTGAAAAGCAATAACTAGAAGACTATTTTATTTATATTCACAAGTTGTCAATGAATATACAGAAATTTCATAAGCAAAAGCTTCACGATACCATATTTTTATAAACGAAAATAAATTAAAATTCAAAACAATTTCTATAACTAGTAAATCAGCAGATCAGGAGCCTCAATGGCAGCTTTGTGAATAACAATTTTTTACCATGTTTTGCGTAATATTTAACTTTATACAAACAACAATTAGAAATTTTCAAGTAGCATAAGTATTTAAGGAACAAAAATAATGGGAAGTTTCAGAAATTACATGCATTAAATTGATCATATTATTATGAAACGATATTTTAAATTTCTGATAAAATGCATGTTATGATAATATTTGACTAAAATAAATAAAACATAGCCTGTTCTTTTCTGAGCTGAAGCCTGTCTATATGAAATTGTACAAAGAATTAATTCCGCCATTTTGAAGTTGACCAAATTCAAATTTCAGACACACTTTCACATTTAAGTACACTTTCACATAATAGTATAAGGATTAGGATGAATTATTTTTGCTACACAACAAATAAAAGAAAAGGAAAGAATGAAATATGTACATTTTAAACTAAAAAAAAAACTAAAACTAAGTGCTTTATATTATTGGAACACATGTATAAAATTTACAAAAATAATTTTAAAAAATCTGTCAAATGCATAGACGAAATTTCAAAATAATAGGAATAACTTAAGACCAATATTAGAAAAATTCAGTATCTATAATATATCATTTATATACATTAATGAAAAGAGCCATTTTCTTCAACAAATAAAAACTTCACTTTGCCATAAGAAAATCATTACGGTACAAAATAAAATCTTATGTAATTTTTGAACGGATGAATGAAATATAACATCAAGCTATACACCTAAAACTGGGTACCTCACGAACGTGCCTATTTAATTTTTAACGAAATAAGATGCTTTTTACGAAGTTATCACAGACCAGACAGAGAGACGGACAAGCAGACGGAAACAAAAACGAATATTTTTTGTTTCCGTCAATTTACAAACACGTTTTATACAAACCGTTTTATACAAACACGAATATTTATTCGTGTCTCCAAAGCCTTCGCTGATGTTTCAGAAGTATAAAAATAAATCAATAATACTATTTGCTGCTATTAAAATATTGTTTAATTAAATAAAACTTTAAAATTTCAGGTAAACCAACAGATAAATCAATTTACATGAAAATGATAAAACAATCAGCTTTAAAATCTCGCTACAAATTGGCGAGAATTCAATTAACTTGCAAACATACGCCATATGGACCCAAATGGTACGCTATGATATTCAGTAACGAAAAAAAGTGAAATTTGAATGGCCCAAACAAGTGGGCATACTATTCGAATGACTTAAGTAAAAATCCCGAGACTTTATTAAGTCGAGAAAAAGAAGGTGACTTTTAAATAATTTGGTCCTCACTTAGCTTTAATGCTCGTGTATTTGTGGAGTTATTCATTGGTTGCCAAGCAACACAAGACAACGTACATACGTTGGAGATTAATTTTTAGTCATTTGGGGAACTTTTGCTGATCTAAAGTATGGATTTTAGCATCTATTCATGTTGCATACAAAAGAAAAACTTCGTTTAACTCTGAAAATACTATTGATCTCAACTGGCCGGCGCGGCGTGTAGTTCTGATCCGGACCCAATCGAAAATTTTTGTAACATCATATGTCGTAATGTTTATGCAAATTTTCGCTATAATTTTCTTTTAATGATATTCGAGCTGCTGTTGAACATGTTTGGTACGAAATAGAACCCCAAGTTACGCAGCATTTAGTTTTTTCGATGAAAAGTCACATTCTTGCACTAATTGCAAACAATGCGGGTGCAACTCGATTTTAATTTGTAGTTATTTTTCTGTAACTACACAAATTGTCTATACATTTGCCACAATGTTAATTTTATTTTTTTGTCATTATATTTTATGTAAAGGGTAAATTCAAAATTTATTATGTGTGAATAAAGGAGAAGTCACTAGTAATGTATGACAGAGGAATTACAAACATTCGGTACATACTTCTGAAAATAGAAGCGTAATCGATCATTGTGTAAACTTTTGCTGAGCACTGTACATCAAGAAAAATACTTAAATTAATATCTATTTTGTAAACAAATTAGTATGTAAAATAACGTTAAAAAACTGCTTGCGACTAATCCAATTGTAACGTTGTAAAGAAACCCTAATTATCATTAATATCTAGTAACATTTTAAAAATAGAACGTGGCCTATGCATGTGTTCTATAAAAATAGAATGTGTCCGTGTGCGAAATGCTAGTAAAAATAACCTATTTGAATAGATTCCATTTCATAATGTGTACTTTATTTCTAGATGTATACTTTATTTCTAAAGCTGTACTTTACTAATATTTTAAAATTGATTTTTTGTGATTGGTTAATTATATGATTTTATTTATTTCTTATTAATATGTATATGCGTGTACTTTCATTATGCAATATTTTTTATGATTAAAGACAATGTCTTTTTACTTTGTTCTGTCAACAATAGAAGAAAGTATTATAATCGAAACCTTTTTCGACTTCCGGTTTTCAACAGATTTACACGTTTTATGGGTCAGAAAAAAAAAACATGTTTTTACAAAATGTCTGTCTGTACGTGTGTCTGTGCGTGTGTTTGTCTGTATGTATCTGCGTGTGTGTCCATACGTCACTATTCTACCATTAAAAAGTGTATGAAGATATGCATAGAATTGAAACAAATTCTTTGTGAATGATTCTGGCTGTTGCAAGCAGGTTCTCCTTCAATTTTGAAATATTCCGCAGGAAAGGGGCGCTGCAAAAACATTTTTTGTGCCATTTTCATTATTGTACCGACTGAAAGGTTATGAAGTTATGCATCGAATTGAACCAATTTTTTGTGTAAGTGTATGGCTATGGTTAGTTGGTCCTCTCTGATTTTCTAAGAAATCTGTAGGAAGGGGGGCGCTGCAATAGCAATTTTTGTGCCATTTTCAATATTGTAACCGACTAGAAATGCATGAACTTAAGCATTGAATCGAAAGAAATTTTTTGTGTAAGTGCTTGGCTATGGCTAGTTTGTCCTCCCTGAATTTGAAAAAAATCCACTGAAAGGAGGCGGTAGAATCGCGATGTCTGTACCATTTTTATTATTTTGCCATTAAAAAGTGTTTGAAGTTATTCATAGTGCCGAACTAAATTTTTTGTGTATGACTTTTTTGGAGTATGGCGAGTAGATCCTTCCTGAATTTCAAAAAAAAAAAATCTGATTATCATTCTACTGTTCATCAGTTTGTCCAGATACGGAAACTCGTTTTTACTCAAATTAATTGACAGAAGCAGAAATTTAAGATGCAAATCATAGTTGGTATAGTACTGAATTAATAATATTAACGCATTAACATCTGTAACTAAATTTTGAAATATTAAAATGTACGCAGAAAAAAGAAAATTTTGGGATTGGCACATCCAACTAGATTGGTAATAACATAAATAACTTAACTAGATTTAAATGTAGAATGATACTCATTGTGATAATATATAATCTGTAACTATTGTCAAATTCCATTATATAATATTGAAATTAATATTATCTCCGCTCTGTCATTATTAGCGGTATCCGCTTAATACATGTCATCGCAGACACATATCTAGCATACTATAGGCTATTTACGTTAACCTCTATGGGATAAATGTAGTATTAAATAGTCATTACAATAACAGTTCATCAAACTGAACGATGTTTACTTGATTCAGATTCATTATATACTTTTATACATTTTCGCATTTTCTTAATCTAATTTATTTCGCTAAATATACTGAATCTTTTCTTTTGGGTGCGTTCGTTATTATGTAAGTACGTTGTACCTAGAGTCTTCATGCAGTCCGATTGTCCGTCCTCACATAAAAGAGCAAAAGCTCCCAACCGAATCATTTTAAATTTAAAATATACATTAGTTGCTTAATTTTACCGTTTCATTTCAAATTTTATGAAAAACGGATGCATAATTTAATTATAAGGAAAATCAAAAGTACTGCGTTGCATTATGGTAAATGGGAAAAAAGAGATTCAAGTGCATTTTAACCCCTTGGGGACGAACGACAAGTATACGTGCTGCAAAAATGATCAAGAATCCTTGTTTATTCCCACAAGTAAAATTTTACTGTTAAATTTGATTTATTTAATTGCAAATTAAATAATGCAACATTTTCTCTATTTAAAAAAGCAAAAATTTCTGTATTTAAAAACCGGTGATAAAACATTAAAATTTTCGTAAAAGTCTACCGTCGCGAAGGGGTTCATGACGTTACTCTCTTTCGAACCTCACAAAATTGATATGCATATATGAAGTATATACTAAAATATACATTCTGTATAATCTATAGTGAAAAGGACGTTAGTTATTAATTTAGAGCTTATACAAAAGTATTCCACTGCATAATGGTAGGGGGAAAACATTGTTTGGGGCATATTTTAATAATATTAAACAATTTCACATTTTATGAAATTGATATACGTTGCTAAGCGTTACCACAGGTTACCTCCTGTATGAAAGCAGATAGTTTTTACAGGTATAGATAAAAGATTTCGAATACTCAACTGTATACTATTACACCAAGATCTGAATATTTTTAAAAGTCTCTTATACTATGAACGCACCTCATTAGCTGAGCTTGATGTGCAGTTTCCCACTTATTTTAATATAAAAGCTAACAATACAAAGCTTTCATGGAAAATAAACTAAGATCAAATTAAATCTTTGACAAAATAGGAACAAAATAAATAAAACATTTTCCAACTTAGTAAAAAAAAATTCATGTCATTAAAATTAAAAAATATTTCAAAACCATGCTCAGAAAATACTGATTCTGGTTTACCTCATAACTTCTGATCGATGTTCTAGACCTTGATTTTATTGGTTAATATTTACACACCTGTGTAAAGTTTATTACTTTTTTCTATCTTTAAAAGAAAAAGTATTGGATTCGTAATAATTCTCGAATTTCGGTTTTCGGCAGATTTACTCGTTTTAGCGGTCAGAGACACCAAAACACATGTTTTAACAAAATATCTGTGTGTAACTTTGTGACTCTGACATGTGGCAAAAATTTTGTTGTCGCTCTATCTCAAACAGTAATGCCCAGAATTTAATTAAAAATTTTATCCAGTTAGATCTGGATATAAGTTGGTGTTGATTAAATATTGGTGAAAATCACTGAACAGCTGGCGCTACTATGCAGCATTTTTATACCACGTATTTCTAAATCTCTAAGAAAATAATTTAATATTTTTTAAGATTATATTTAATTCAAATAGTGCCAACAAGACATTAAAATGATTTTAATACAGGCATATGGGACGGAATGTAGAAGTGTAAATTTGTATTCATATTTCCAACATCCAATAGTATACAAAAACCAATGCTAGTTGCTAAATGTTAGGAATTAACATTTAGTGCATATCTGATAATTATTAGAAAATTAGAGTACTACTTTTTAAAATGGTAGTGTATCTTATTAAATCCTTTTAATCGGCGCAGAAAAAATGCTAAAACCACCAAAGCTGCCACAGCGACCAATTTTTCAAAACTAAAAATTTTTGTAAACGTTTGGGCAGAATTAGCCAGTGAAATAAACTACAAAATGTATTTTTTTAAAATCGGGTTGCGAAAAGTACATAAAAATAGCCGTCTTCTGCAGCCGGAAAGGTGCGAAAATACTTACATTAAAAATCTACAAATAAAGTACCCTCGGGTAATAACGCCACGTTAAGGTTCTACCAATTTTCACGGCTCAGTTTTAGTTTGTATTTTTCAAAAAAAAATATATGATTTGATACAGCAGCTCATTGACTATCTATATAAAAAAATAATATAACAGATATGTATTCATAAAATGCATTGGCGTGATTTCTCGGCCAATGCTATTTGGCGTTATTACCCACCTATATGGGTAATAACGCCATGCAAACAAAACTATGAAATAAGATGGAATAATTGCATGTAGATTACTCAATTCTAAAAATACAAACTCTACAAACTTAGAAATTGACAAATTGCATTCTAAGCTATTGAAAATGTTCAATTTTTTTGTGAAAGTGTAAGAAAAATAAAGTGTAATGTGGGGGGGGGGGGGGAGGATGAGGCAAAAGAATATCAGACGGTGAGCTTCTTTTTGCTTAAAAAGGACCGCTTAAATAGAATTATTAGAAACATTGCACAGTTTTAACTGTGTTTATTTGAGTCAGTATTTAGGATGTAGTACGGCCACTGTAGGGAATCAACCGGGGTATTAATGCCAAGGATTGGCGTTATTACCCCGTTATAGTTATTGCTCTATACATTTTAAATTACAAATTATCTCGAGAAGATATTCAAAATCTTTAACAACATTTTGAAAGTCCATGAAATGTACGTCAAATTTATGTAATTAACAAAGTATTTCCGGATAAAAAATAAATAGTCTTCACATCACAAAACGTATTTCGCAAATTTTGGATCAAGCGTTAATTTTAGTTGCTTGTAAAAACAATAAGACCTAAAATGAAACAAATTAACTTGAAGCTGTTTTTTTGCGATTTATATGACTCAAAACCCTTCTGCGCAGAGCACATGGGTGTCATTTACTAGATTATTCCATAAATATGCATAATATGAGCACTTTGCGTTAGTACCCCGCCGGGCGTTATTACACCAGACCACCTTACTTGACATTTATTTTTAAAGGGACATACTCATATTTAACTTTATTAAATAACAAATAATTTACAGATTCTATTAGAAAATTACCGACTAACTTCTCTGTTTATAAACAGAATCTTGGCTTTTCTGTCACTGTAATTTTACATAAGCAATGTAATTCTACATCATCTTAGATAATGGATTATCAACGGATTCTGGTACTTTCACAGAAAAAAAAGGAGAGTTAATAACTCTGCAAACAGTTTCTAAAAAATTGAAAATTTAAAAAGGGTGAAAAAAGGGGTTTCAAAGGGGGTTTTAAAGGGGTTTTTCATATATGATTATAAATATAAATTTTCATTATTCATTTTTGCATCAAAATATTGATATTTATTCTTCAATATCAAATTTTCATTTGTCACACACATAAATTACTTCAAATGTACTGAATTTTGTTAAATATTATTAGCCATACTTTAAATGCAATACACAATTATCATAATCATTTACACTGAATATTTTCAACATTTATTGGTATCATCTCATTTCATAGTGCACGAATTTCAAATTGCAATTTTTAGACCACACAAGAAAATAATAAGTGACTATAAAAATTACGATAGTTCATATTATTACTTCAATCTTTAATTTTTTTATTTTAATTTCACACAATTTCTTTTTTTTTTTTTAACAAATTCTAAGTTATTTTTTATATTAGGCAATTGTTTCATGAGAAATTACATTTTTTGTATTCATTCTCATATCTATTCTTCTAATATTTATGAATACAAAAAATTAGGCTTCAGGTGAAGAGGGTTTCGGCACCACATGTAATAATTAAATAAATAATGTTAATGTTTGTTGTAACAGGAAATGAAAAAATGTCACCATGTGGTACCGAAATACTAATTCAATTTCAGATAATAAATCATAATTTTATAAATAAAGTAGTTGCTTATGAGAGAATTAGACTGAAATTGCAGGGAAGTTTTGGTTCATTATTAGATGTCACTAAAAACTCTTTTTACTTCACCAATAATCCTAGAACAAAGTGACCATAAAAATTATGAAGTTTTCCAATAACATAAGTATACTTATTCACTTAATATAATATAGTTTATTATATTATTCCTTGAAATCAAAAAATAAAAAATAAAAAAATATTGCCTAACTTGACAACATACAATTACTGCATTAAGAACAATTATCGATTGCGTATGAACATGCTCAAAAATGATAAGTTACGAAACTTATGGATTTCTCGTAAAATATACTCTACTAAATATCAAAATATAAAGGGAAAATTATGCTTAGCTCTTTTTCTTGAATTAAATGACAGTCCAGAATAGTCGAACGGGATCTCATTCAGAGTCATCATCGCATGTTCTCGTGGACAAATAGAACACACAAAAAAATGGCCATTGACTTCTTCCATCTCCACAACCAACAACCAACTGCGAGCTGAAGAACCAACTGTCAATTGAAGAACCCACTGAACTAACTTGCTACTAGCCGAGACTTACCTGGGGAAGGGTTGACATACAATTAACCCGACGCCAACAGGCATAGTAAACTATCGCCAAAAACAGCAGCATAATATTATGACAACAAAAAAAATAAGAACTATTGCCAAATCTGGTAAACCGTATACTGGAAATTTCCAGATCATATTATCATAATGCGAGCAGGCTTTCCAATTAACGAATGAGCTAATATGCGGCGAAAATGTATGATTGAATGTTGAAGTGAAAGTGAAAGTGCCTATTCTTGAAAGAATGAATGAAAAGATATTATTTTTTTTAAGGAAATATCAAAATATGGAGGTAAACTAGAATAAGGATATCGATTAACAAGAACCTTAAAAAATTGAAATAAATAAGTGATAAATTTAGGAGAGTAAATAAAATGAAACGAATTATTTTGGATGACAGTAAACGTAATGAACCATGGAGATATACAAAAATGGAGAAGCATTCAAATAGGAGTGTTGTGAAAGAATCGATATAACAGATTAATCTATTCATTTCACAACATTTTCCTTGCTGTCAGAGAAAAAAATTTTGAATGCACGAGTTGAATGAAAGGGAGCATTAATTGCTAAATTTCAGACTGAGTAAAAGAGATTTTTTTAACAAAACAGACTAATTCATACTATAATATCTAAGCAATGGGGATGAGAACATAAAAAACAAGAAAAAAATAACCAATTGAAGGCAGAGGATCATGCACAATGATTTACATATAATTTGTTGAAATTTTATGGTCATTACAAAAATAAATATACAGTCACAAAAAATATAACTGTCAACAATTTGATCTCTTGAGCTCCTCTCATTATACAAAATGAGTTACAATACATCTAAGAGTTCTCGGGATGAGTTACAACCTGGAGCATGTATCAGCCTTCATTCCAACACATGTCAGATAAACTGAAATATAAAGACACAATATAAGTAACTGATTCAAATCAGCAAATTTACAAAAAAATCTTTTTGTTGACTTTTTTTAAAACTAACAAAATGATTACTTAGCTTGTAATCAACATAAAACAGCAAGCTACTTATGGTTACTTCCACAGGATGAGAATATAAGAGTGCTGTTTCATTATTTCATCAGATAGGGTAATTAGTTACTTAATCACTCTTTTATAAGTGAGTACTTATTTGAAAAAAATCATTAACTTAAATTATTATTAAAACTTATCACATTTTATCACTATAATATTTCAAGTGATTAACTCAAGTATACTTGGAAAAACATAAGAATTCTTTAAATTTCATTAAAGTCATTGTCAAGTAAAAGTAAAGTCAATCATTGTGTGTCATGTATAAAAGATTGATTTAAAATTATTGACATTTTTTTAACACTTGTCAATGACAAGGATAATTTAGTATCAACACAATCCATGTAGAAAATCACTTGGTTCTACATAAAAGAACTAAGATTTGTCAAAATGTTGATTAAATATGCAATACATATATATATATATATATTTTTTTTAGAGAAATTAAACAAATTATTGTTTTACCAGAATATGCTGTAAAATTCTATTTCATTTATTTATACCTTACAATTCATTTTTACTACTAGGTAAAAAGATTGAGAACTTTATATTTAATGAAATAAAAATATATATTTAATTTTTACACTAGAATGAACAATTATTTTAAACATTAAGTACATACAAAATGATATTTTAAGTAGATTTTTTTTTAAACATATAGATAACATTTTGTCTGCATATCCAATCACATATAGTACAAACAGAGTATGCGATTAAACACATATGAAAAACTTTGAAAACTGCCCCAGTAGCCAAACAATATTGGGACAATATTGGCTACATCTTGGAACAATATTGGCACATTGGCGCAATACTGGCATAAAATATTGCTCCAATATTGGGGTGTTTACATTATCCCTTATTCAGCCAACATTTGCAGCCAATATAAGGCCAATATTGGGGTTTCATTAGAAATATTGTCAATAAAACGCCAATATTGATTAAAGATTGGAATTTCATTGGAAATATTTCCGATGTAACGCCAATATTTGTACAGTATTGGCAATTTATTGGCAATATTTCCAATAAATCTCCAATATTAGCATAATATTGGCTGCAAATATTGGCTAAATAAGGGCAAAATGTAAACATCCCAATATCGGGGCAATATTGGCGTTTTATTTGCAATATTTCCAATAAATGGAATATTGGCCCAACGTTGGACCAATATTGGTTTGCTACTAGCTTGCTTTGTGCATTTGTCTCCCATCCGGTCACAGACACTCTCAGATACCCGAAACTTCCATAATAATAAAAAAAACTAGGAAGAGGGCTGACTTTGACTTAAGGTCTCAGTCCTAGGGGGGAAAGGGATGTGAAAGGACTTGTTTAGAATGAACTAAACAAGCCCTACTCCTCCACATTGGTTTATTAGCCAGTACGAGGAGTCGAGTCGACTTCCAATAAAAATGTTTTGACTAGAGTTTTTTGTAAAGACCAACAAAAAGAAGGGTTGTTTCTGGTACAGTGGCATGTGAAGCATACAGGGCAATAATTTAGAACTGCAACACAATGTCTAAGGGAAGAAAATGTATAGCCGTAAAAAAAAGTGTGATGGGTTTTTACACAGCATCACAAAAATATTTAGAAAAGTCAAAATCTAAAATACCCAGAAACTGAAGTTGTCATAAATTGATGTAACATAAAGAGGTCAAAAATCTTTTCACAGAACACTTTTTTTTGAAAACATAGCAGAAATACTTTAAATGCCTGATATAGCTGACAACAATAAAGATTGAAAAGAGACATGATGATAAATTTCATAACATATTTAAAATTAAAAATTTGAGAATAATAAACAAAGCAAACTTTTAAATTATTTACAATAATTTAGCTTATGTGAACATTAGAGTAAAGGTAACTTATCTTAAACAGAATTTATGAGCTGCATGATTGTCTTCCACAGCAAATCCATCATTCCACAGGAGGTCAACAGGAGTAAATAACTACCTACCGTAGAAAAGTCATTCCGCCAGCAGAACGTCAATACCAGGGAACCTCATGGGGAGAACTCTTGTAAAATCCAAACTCGGTGGGGCGCCATCCATCTGGATCAGGAAACAACAAAGGTGATGAAGAAGATGTAGCTGACAATGGAGAAGAAGACATATTAGTAATACTCGAAATGTGGATCAATCTTTTTTTATTATTGCGAGCTGTTCTGACACTTTTGGTTCTTTGAGGACAATATTCAGAGATGGTATTGTCGATAGAATCATTGGCATTCGCTGTACTTGTAGTAGGTACAATGGTGGGAGATTGGATTAAGTTTTTTTCTCTCATCTAAACGAATGAGTTTATTTTGATGGATGTAGAACGGTGAAGCATCCTCATTCTCTATTGATTTGATTTGTACTATAGCAGGTGAAATAATTTTTTGAACAATGAAAGGATCTTGATTTTCTTGTTTGAAAACCTTTGGAAATTTCTCTAATGCCTTGTCATTTACTTGTATTTTTTGAAAGGACCTTGTTTCACGACCTTTTTTGTAGCTTTGTTGTCTTTTTTTTCATTATTTAGAAACGTTGTGGTATATATCTTATCTAATACTTTAGTTAATTCGAAGATGTCATGTGCAGTGCCTAAAATCTTCCATTCAGTTTGATTTTTGTAATTGGAGTAGATATCATTGAGTTCTCGGGCAAAATGGACAATGTTTGGAGTGAACTGAGTTGCAGGGTTGAGTTATAAATTGATTGATGAATTTTCATAGCCGTGTACACATCATAACCTTCAGTTAATATTGTACTTATGGCAGTTTTTATCTGGGTATTTATTCGTTCACTCAATCCATTAGCTTGTGGATTACAAATAGTAGTATGCTTGACATAAATCTTTATACGTTTACAAACAGTATGGAATCAGTCACTTGTGAATTGAGAACCTTTGTCTGTGAGGACAATGTGTGGTTTTTCCATGAGTGGAGATGTACGAAAGAAAAGATTTGGTTATGGCAGATGCTGTAATTTGATTTAAATTACATAATTCAAGATGTCGGGAGAAGTGGTCTATAACCGTTAAGATAAATGAATGATTTTTTAACGGACCAAGTAAATCCATGGAGACTTTCTGTGATGGGGCAGTAGGTACAGGAGCAGGTAAATATGGAGTTTTAGGAGGATTTTGATTTTTTAACTTCTTACATGTCTCACAACTGTTTACAAAATTCATAACATCAGCAATCCTGTTTTTCCACGTGAATCTTTTTCGAATGTTATGCAAGGTTTTGTTATGACCTGTATGAGTGATATGTGCAATCTTTATCACTTTAGGATTTAGTGATGTAGGAACTACAGCCTATGTAAAGCATTTTCTAAATTATGAGAAGCTCTATTGAAACATAGCAAATTATTTTTAGGATTTATGTAGTAAGCGTTGTTTTTGTTTTGTATTCTATTTTCTTTTATTTCCATAATAATTTCTTTTAACATTTTATCTTTATTTTGCTCCTCTCTCAAAACTTGATCAGAAATTTCATTGCAATCATCACTATTAATGTTGTTAATTTCTTCGCATTGGTAGTTATTAATTTCTGGATTTACAACATCAGATTTTAACGGGTTTTCTTTATTTACCATTTCTGATTGTAACATAGGTGGTAAATTTTTCTCCAAGTCAATTTTGCTGTTAGAAGTTGGAAGAATGTCTTCAGATTCTACCAGTTTAGGATTAGTGGATAAGTCTTGATGTGGTGGATCTTCTTGTAATCTGATAAGGTAATCAGCTAATATGTTTAATTTACCAGGGAGATGTTCGAATTTATATTGGTACTCTGACAATTCCATAAGCCATCTTGTGATAATGTCAGTGGGTGAAGTTGACTTTTTGTACTTTTCAAGAGGCTTAGAGTCTGATAATACGAAAAACTCTCTGTTGTAAACATGGTGCTTAAATGCAGTTATGCCTTTAAAAATAGCATACAATTCTAATTATAACGCTAGATACCTTTTTTCAGATTGTGTTAAGGATTTTGAAAAGTGTGAAATGGGATATAACTTATCACCATCAAATTGCATTAAAATTGCTGATATGGCATTAGAAGATGCATCTGTGTTTATGTAGAAGGTTTTATTCCAATTCGGTAAATGCAAGAGAGGTTGATTAAAAATATCTTTTGTAATTTTGTGAAAGACTGGTCATGTACATGAGACCATTTGAATTTAATTTTAGGTGAAGTTAGTGCAATCAAGGGAGCTGCTATTTCAGCAAACTGAGGGATTAGGCTCCTATAAAATGATGCTAGTCCTAAGAAAGACTTCAATTGTTTCTTTGTTTTTGGGATAGGGAAACCTGTTATTTTTTTATATTGGACTCAATTGGTGAAATAGTTCCTTTTTGAATAAGAAGTCCTAAAAAAATTGATAGATTTAGTGTGAAATTGACATTTTCAGGAGACAGAGTTATGATGTGCTTAGAGAGAACAGCTAATAGTTTTTCTAGAGTCTCTAGGATTTGTTCAAATCAATTTGCACCAATAACCATGTCATCTTGGTAAGAGAAAATATTTTCACACTCAGTTAATTGTATAATTTGGTCCACTAGTTGTTGAAACATGGAAGCGGGCGTCTTTAAGCCAAAAACGAGCCTGTTATATGTAAAGGTACCCCACGGTGTGATAAATGACAGTTTGTCTTGAAATTCCTTAGGTAAGGCTATTTGCCAGTATGCATTTGGCATATCTAAAGTCGAGAAAAATTTATATCTTGACAGTTGTGAAATCAGGTTATTAATTTTAGGCAAAGGGTAAGAAGCATGGATGATAATTGCATTAAGTAACCTTAAATCTAAGGCAAGCCTGTATTGTTGCTTTTTGTTAGGGTCTGTCCTTTTTTTATTAACAAGTAGCATTGGACATGCCCAGGAAGAATTGCTACGATTAATGATGTTTGCATTTATCATTTCTGATAATTGAGATTTTGCCTCTGCTTCTAATGCTTGTCGGACAGGAAAAGGCAAAGCCTTAATGGGATGAGAATTTAAAAATTTTATTTCAGGTGTCACCAAATCTGTATGACCAAGGGTTTTCAAATTCTTCGAAAATACTTGTGAATTTTGGAAAAGTGTCTTTAATAAATTGTCTCTCTGATCAGAAGGAAGGTGAGAAAGTTTAAAGTCCTCTTTATTCAATTGTTCTTTCCTAAGTTTTATAACTTCTTCTGATGGTACAATTAAATTACACCGTTCATAAAATTCAGAATCAAATTTGTATTCTTGGATGTCGTCTTGTGTTAAATTGGTATAATAACCAAGAATTTTGTTTTTGTTGATGTGTACAACCTCATTGGAGTTGTTTTCAATTATAATAAGGAACATTTTCTGTTGAATAAGTTCTAACGAATGAATTGAATCAACAAAATGTAAGTTATGGTCATTATAAATAGTTGTAAAAAGAAAAAATTCATTAGGGATTTTTTTGTATTTTACTCTAACATATACACATTCCTTTGGATTAATTGTAGTAGTACATGCATTCAGGATCTGATTCCCCTTTTCATAATTTATACCATTTGAATTAGATGGTTTTGCTGATTTTACAACAGATTGTTGCTTAACTTCATTTGTATTTACCATGGGACAATCATTAGATTCATTTACACATACACTGGCGGAAAAAAATCCCAACACCAAGAAAAACTTATTGTAGAGTAATGAAATTTGGACAGTGCATTTGTCTAGTTAAAATGTTTAATTGATTAGATTTTCGAGATCATAGGTTAATTTAAGGTCAATAAAATGCATTTCAAATGTGAAATTCTGTTACATTAAAAGTCGCTATAACCTCCAGAATTTTGAATGCGTACTTGCATACGTGCATGCATTGTGTCATACAGGTGCCGAATGTCACTTTGTCGTATGGAGTTCCATGCTTGTTGTACTTGCTGTGTCAATACTGTGATGGTCAGTGCTGGCTGGGGATAACACCGGAGTTCTCATCCAATGATAGCCCATACGTACTCAATGGAAGACAGATCTGGTGATCTCGCTGGTCAAGGTAACAGGTCGACACTCACTAGAGCACGTTGCGTTACAGTAGCAGCATGAGGGCGCGCGTTATTCTGTTGAAAAACGCCCCTTGAATGCTTTTCTTGAATGGCAGCGCTACAGGTTGAATTACCGGACTGAGTTACAAATTTGCAGTCAATGTGCTTGGGATAAGCCCGAGAGTGCTTCTGGTGTCATAGAAAATTGCTTCTTAGACCATGACTCCAGATTATAGATCCAGTGTTTTTAAGCCGCAGACAGTTTGATTGCAGGCGTTCCCCTGGCCTCCTTCTGACCAGCACACGGCCATCACTGGCACGAAGGCAGAACATGCTTTCATCAGAAAACACAACAGATCTCCACTCCATCCTCCAGTGAGCTCTGGCTTGACATCATTGGCGTCGCAAACGGCAATGGCTTAGAGTCAGTGGAATGCATGCCTTGCATCGAGCTGTCCTTGAAGTAACCGATTTCTAACAGTTCGTTGTGTCATTGTGGTACCAACTGCGTCTCAAATTTCTGTCGCAGGCACAATACGATGAGCCACAGGCGCACGCCGAATATGACGGTCTTCCCTCTCAGTAGTGCCACGTGATCACCCGGAACCTGGTCTTCTTAAGGCAATACCATCCCTTGACCATTTCTCCCTACAATCATGCACAGTGGATGCATTCTGTCCAAGTCTTTCTGCAAAATCGCGGATAGAAAATCCACTTTCTCGTAGCCCTAATTTACGACCTCTTTCTAATTCGGGGAGCTGATGATAATAGCTTCTTCGTCTTCTTAAAGGCATTCATGGCAACCTCAACTCAATTCGTCAAATTTTGAAGAGAAAAAATGCTCACGAACTTTACAACACTCGTTTAAAGCAAACCTGACTTTAAAGTTGTGAGTGGCGCTACTAGCGCCACACTTATGCGCGAAGCCCGAAATTTGAATCAACGTCATCTTTCAGATGTATAAACACGCCTACAAAATTTCGTTTGGCTAACACAAGTCTTTCTTGGTGTTGGGATTTTTTTTTCCGTCAGTGTATTTTGTTTTGCTTCTCAACATTATTACAATACATTTGATTACATGGTACATCAGACTGACATGCTTCATTATTACTAGGAATTATGTTATGACAATCTGTTATGTCCAGATCAAACCAATTTGTTAATTTATCACAAGAATTTATTGTATTTATGAGATTGACTTTATCATTAACAAATGGAATTTTTTTATCTTTGAAAAGAATAGCATTAAAACTAGGTGCTATTGTGATAGAAAACTTTGAAAGAAAGTCAAATCCCAGAATAACTGGAAATTTATTATTATTTATTTGAGTATGTAAAGATTATGGGAGAAATAAATACCATGTATTCTCATATTAATTTGAATATATCCAGAAAATTTAACTATGGAATTTATAGTTTTAATTGACAACTTTCTTGAAAGATATTTGTATGCGATTTGTTGTTTTAAGAAGTGGAAAAAGTCTTCATCTATAAATCATAAACTAGAACCTGTGTCAAGCAAAGCATTTTGCGAAGTTTGATGAAAATTTATATTAATGCAAGGTAATTGGACAGATTTTTCAAAAGCAGAAAAAATTCTATGATTAAAGTCATCTTGTTTTTGTACAAAACTTTCATTATTGAAGCCCACTGTAGATTTAGAAAGAAGTTTACTTGGTGTGTACGATAATGATGTATTTATGCTTTTATTCATAAAGATTCTTGTTTTTTGCCGAGGAGAATTTGAGATTTCTGGCTTTGGTTGAAAAGAGGAGGCCAAATCACCAGAAACATTCAACCTCGTTGCTCGTTTAAATTTTCTTTGGAATTTGAATTTTTTTTCTGACTTTCATCTGATTGATTATAATTACGTTTATGTCTGGGGGCTCTTTTTTCAATTAATTCCAAAAAATCATAACATTGAGGCATTACGTGACCACGTCTGGAACAAAAGTTACAAGTTTTTGTATAACGATTTGGTCTTTGAGAATTTTGCTTATTGTTCTGAAAAGTTTTCATATGAATCACCTCTATTTTTATGTTGAAATTTTTGGGAGTGTTTTTTGTGATAGAAGTTCTTTTGCCTATTGAATTTTGATGTTTTGGAAGTGTTTTCATACTTTACATGAAAATTTTCCTCTATTTTTGGCACTGGTGACTTATTGTCATCAAATATTTTTTTTAGCTGTTCAGCCTTTTCAAGAATTTCATCAAATGATGAAAATTCATGTTCTAAGATTTTGATTTTTATATTTTTTGGTAAGGCGTTGACAAACAGATCTTTTTTTAGTTCACAAATTGCCAATTGATCCAATTTTGGATATTTCTGGCATAAGGCTTTGTCAAGCCGGAGTGAAAAATTATTTAACGATTCACTTTCCTCAATTTGAATTTCGTTGATATTTGTTGACACATTTTTAGGTTTGAAGAACTTCTCAAATTCTTTTTGACTTGCGTCTAAATCATCTTTCTATTTAGTGGAACAAGAGTCAAAAAAGAATTGAAAAGCTGAGCCTACCAATTTACTTTTGAACAAATCGAGAGTTTCTTTATCTGTCAATTTATAAATTGATCTTTCTTCCTTAATTTGTTAAAAAAAAATGTGACAAGTGTAGGATCCCCACTAAATGGTTGAATTTGAATATTAATATGTTTAGCCATTGTAATGTAAAGAGCAAAAACAATTTAAAAAAATCCCTTTTTTTTCACTTATAAAAATAATTGAAAGTTATTGCCCTGCATTAATACTTTTTATGTATATATATACACACTCAATATTAAATTAATTCAGTTATTTTAAATCAATTTCAACATAAAATGTACACATATTGAGAAAAATACATGTGAAAAGTTTTTCATATATGATTATAAATATAAATTTTCATTATTCATTTTTGCATCAAAATATTGATATTTATTCTTCAATATCAAATTTTCATTTGTCACACACATAAATTACTTCAAATGTACTGAATTTTGTTAAATATTATTAGCCATACTTTAAATGCAATACACAATTATCATAATCATTTACACTGAATATTTTCAACATTTATTGGTATCATCTCATTTCATAGTGCACGAATTTCAAATTGCAATTTTTAGACCACATAAGAAAATAATAAGTGACTATAAAAATTACGATAGTTCATATTATTACTTCAATCTTTAATTTCTTTATTTTAATTTCACACAATTTCTTTTTTTTTTTTTAACAAATTCTAAGTTATTTTTTATATTAGGCAATTGTTTCATGAGAAATTACATTTTTTGTATTCATTCTCATATCTATTCTTCTAATATTTATGAATACAAAAAATTAGGCTTCAGGTGAAGAGGGTTTCGGCACCACATGTAATAATTAAATAAATAATGTTAATGTTTGTTGTAACAGGAAATGAAAAAATGTCACCATGTGGTACCGAAATACTAATTCAATTTCAGATAATAAATCATAATTTTATAAATAAAGTAGTTGCTTATGAGAGAATTAGACTGAAATTGCAGGGAAGTTTTGGTTCATTATTAGATGTCACTAAAAACTCTTTTTACTTCACCAATAATCCTAGAACAAAGTGACCATAAAAATTATGAAGTTTTCCAATAACATAAGAATACTTATTCACTTAATATAATATAGTTTATTATATTATTCCTTGAAATCAAAAAATAAAAAATAAAAAAATATTGCCTAACTTGACAACATACAATTACTGCATTAAGAACAATTATCGATTGCGTATGAACATGCTCAAAAATGATAAGTTACGAAACTTATGGATTTCTCGTAAAATATACTCTACTAAATATCAAAATATAAAGGGAAAATTATGCTTAGCTCTTTTTCTTGAATTAAATGACAGTCCAGAATAGTCGAACGGGATCTCATTCAGAGTCATCATCGCATGTTCTCGTGGACAAATAGAACACACAAAAAAATGGCCATTGACTTCTTCCATCTCCACAACCAACAACCAACTGCGAGCTGAAGAACCAACTGTCAATTGAAGAACCCACTGAACTAACTTGCTACTAGCCGAGACTTACCTGGGGAAGGGTTGACATACAATTAACCCGACGCCAACAGGCATAGTAAACTATCGCCAAAAACAGCAGCATAATATTATGACAACAAAAAAAATAAGAACTATTGCCAAATCTGGTAAACCGTATACTGGAAATTTCCAGATCATATTATCATAATGCGAGCAGGCTTTCCAATTAACGAATGAGCTAATATGCGGCGAAAATGTATGATTGAATGTTGAAGTGAAAGTGAAAGTGCCTATTCTTGAAAGAATGAATGAAAAGATATTATTTTTTTTAAGGAAATATCAAAAGATGTAGTTAAACTAGAATAAGGATATCGATTAACAAGAACCTTAAAAAATTTAAATAAATAACTGATAAATATTTGAGAGTAAATAAAATGTAATAAATTATTTTGGATGACATTAAACGTAATGAACCATGGAGATACACAAAAATGAAGATGCAGTCAAATAGGAGTGTTGTGAAAGAATCGATATAACAGATTAATAGATTCATTTCACAACAATAATACCCGCTCAACCATAAGTTTTATTTTATATCGGTGCAATTACTACCACAGGTTTGTAGGAGCGAAAGTCATTTTACAATGTGATTTCTGTGATACTGATGAATCTAACAAGGAAGGTCTCCATACGGGCATACTCAGAAAAATCTGAAAAAATTACAGAATGTTCTTCTCATATAGTTATATATGTTTATAAAAAACATTTCGGCGGAATTTCCTTATAACGTCCGTAAAAAAATAATAAAAATTTCGTTTATTTGGCGATCTATCTCCGGTTGGCGAAAAAACGTAATTTTGTAAAATACGCTTTTACGCTTCGAATACTTTTCAAAGAAAAAACTTTCTATGTTCAATTTATTTAAATAAGTTTAGTTTAGGTAATTTTAGTTTTGCATTTTTACTTTACTTTAAGTGTAATTTTGTCATATACGTTTATATGTACTTATAACAAAATTAAATTAATATATTTTATCATTTAAACACAATTTAAAATGATTAAAATTGTTCCAAATTGAAAAATACACTGTTAAAAATCTGCTGCATTTTGTTGCAACGCACTCCCTTGCTTGTATAGAAAACGGTTACTTGGCCGTGAAATTTAGCTTTCTCATTGGTTGGAATAGAGATATTATATACAAGCGGTGGAGTGCGTTGCAACAAAATGCAGCAGATTTTTAACAGTGTATGACACGGTCAATTCACGGTGCTATGGAGCATTCTCATTGGTCAGAAGAAAGATATTCTATAAAAGTAGTGGAGTGACGTTGCAGTAAATGCTGCAGATTTTTAACAGTGAAGTCAATTAAAATCAATTTTCAGATTCGTTAAAATCGTCTGCTTTTGGCGAGGAAATGCATTGTTCGCTAAATCCCGCGTAGCTTTCAGCTTTTCACGCCAATTATTCCAAATTATTTTATTTTTTTACATATCTAATAATGAAATTCCGCCGCTAATTTTCACTGATCCTTTATTACCTACATGAGTAGTTTAATTCGTATTTTTTTCAAAAAATTCTGAGTATGCCCCCAATGGAGACCTTCCTTGTAAGAAACTGAGAAATGAAAAAAAAAAGAAGCAAAAAACATTTAAGAATGTCTGAAATTATGATTTCTAAGCAATTTTAGGACAAAATAAATCGATTAAAAATTAATTGTTTCGAATCAGTAGTGACAATCTATTATTTTACAAAGGGTATATTTTATGCCAGTGCTACTACCAATTGTGGCTAACAGAAACAACAAATTTTCTAAAAACCCTTTAAAAACTTTCTAAATCATGTTTTCTATGGAATATTAATAAATACCAAACAGATTTAAAAATTAATGTTAGCAAAACCACAGTGACTGTGTCTATTACAGCATAGGTTTTTATATATGATCTCCACCACCAGAGATGTGGTAGACTGTTCAAAAAGAAGCTTTCTTTCTTTCTAACCGATGACCAGGCCCCTACCTGCCGAGTTACCTCAGCTTAACGGGTTAGATACCTGGTATCGGGATAAACATGATTCCTTCGCTTCGCGCTTCATCACGTCTGCAGTACTTGCTTCTCAGTCTAGCATACTTTGTTTTGACGGTTGCTTAACGTTATATCCTTTTTTATGTATTGCAAACGGCTACTCAATTTGGTCTCGTAATTTAGAACCTTGATCAGATGACGAGACCTTCACCTGGCAAGGCACCTCCAGAGGTATAATTCACAGGTAACTTGGAGGATTTTGTACCCACGACGGATTTTACATGCACCAGGCGCCATTAGCGTACATGACGGAATTTTAGCCGGCAGATAGCCTGAGTCCTGTAACCAAATGCTATGAGTAAAATGTTCTGCCAACTTGGACACCGTTGCCCAACCTGCTTAGGAGTCTGGAGCCTAATAGTTGATGCGTACTTGTCAAATGAAAATGGTAATTTAGAGGGGAGGTGTGGGGAGAAAAAACAAAAAAGGGGACTTCGCAAATAGACAATTTGCACCGTAATTAACTTTTGAGCTGAACTGAAAGGCAAACTTAACTTTGCAAGGGGGATGAGACTCCGCCATTCTACCGTACCAAACCGGGTAAAAAATAAAAAAAAAATAAAAATAAAATAAATTTAACTGGCTCCGTGGGCTTTCCCATTGGAGCCGGTCCGATAGCTCGTACAGAAAGCACATATATAAAGAGAGGCGGTTGTCAAAGAGAAGATATAAATAATAGAACCCTAACATGGTGTTTAATTTTAAGTTGTAAACACGTATAAACAATGGTTTTACAAAAATAAAGAAATAAATAAAGTTTCAAATGGAGGTGAAGTGGAGCGTATAAAATGAGCATAAAATCTTCAAAATACTTCCTGAATTATCATTTGTTTCGAATTAGTTTTAACTGTTATTACCTTAAGTCTCATTTCTGCCTAATTCAGTGTAATAATGAAGTTTAGTCAAAGTGTGGCTTAGTTAGTAATTTATGAATTAAATTCGAAAGTATAATTTGTTCTGATAAAAATTAGACATAGTAATGTCACTTCGCATACTTATTATTTTACACGATCAAAGCCGTGGTTTTTGTTAAAAATACAATATTAATTATTTTTAGAATTATTAATTAAATTTGTAAGCAAATCTATACTTTTTATGTATTCAAATAAAAAGATTTCATTAAAATAAAGATGAGAATGTTCTCCACACCAAAAATAATACAATGAAAAATATGCTAGAAATAACTTTTCTTTTATTAAAATAAATTTTCTGAAAGTGGATACTTTGTAATACTCTAGATTTCATTATAATTTGATTCAGCAAAAAAATACGTGCTTTTGGCGGTTATGAAAGTCATTTTCTTTGAAGACGTTGTATGAAATGAGTTTTGTATGAATGTCATTTCTTATATTCAACCGCACGTGACAATTTAATAGGCGTCAAATAACTTTGTAACAATTAACAAAAGCGTGTCTCTATGTTCCATATTTCTAAGGATTCATTATATTCATGAAGGATATAAAAAAAATCCTTATATGCGCATAATATAAGGGACAAAAAAAGTAAAAAAAAAAATGTTATAAAAAGGACAGATCACCACTTTCATTATTATTAACATAAAAAAATAGCTGAAATATAATTTTTTCGGCAGTTATTGTGTTTTCTCTTCTTTTATTCCATTATCGTTAATCAGCGTTAAATTATCTGTTAAACTTATTTTTCTCTATTAAGTCTGCATAAGAAATAAATGTATAACAGTCCTGTATTTTTATTGCATTAAATGTGCTCAGGGCTTGATCATTTTAGGAAAAAAAAAAGTTTTTTTTTATAATAAATTATTTCTGAATACTTGTGTTCAAAAAATAGCAAAAAAATATTTGCATTTTTAATGGAGTTATTATTTATGACAACAATGATTTTTAAAGAATTAGTAAGCCGTACCCATATAATTTGAACTAAATTTTGCGTTTTCTCAAAACTTCATCTTTGAAGATTAAAAAAAAACTTTTTTTGTTGCTTATTGGTAAAATGGCTTTTTTTTTTTGCATGTATGTAACATTATTTATGTAGAATGAATTAATATATTTTATATAGCTTAATATAAGTATTTTTATTGAAAATAAATATTAAAAATAAATATTTTTTATAAAAAAATGTGTAAAAAATATCTTTTAAGGGTTTTTTAATCTTCTTTTATTTCAGATTTTCTTAATAAGGTTTCTTTTGAGTGATAGTTTTATCCTTAATTCATTTTATAGTGTAAAGTTTCTGTTCATTTAAAAGCAAAAAATAGTTTCGTAATGCACTTCAACTTTAAGATAATTAAACATGGTGATATGACATCTATTATTTTTTCGAAAAATTGTGTTATATACATATTGTTATAAGCATATTTTTTTATTTATTACATTGAATTACTTCATTTTATAATTTTAAAAGCCTACATATTTATCTTAAAAGTATCAGAAAGTTAAAACTAGAAAAACATGAAATCTCTTTTTCCTAAAAGAGTATTTGGCATTAAAAAATATGTATTTTTTAAAATTGAATTCCTTCGCTAATCGATGAAAAATCGCCATATAACAACCATTTTTTTTTTTTTTACGGACGTTGTATGGAAATCTAGTTGAAATTTTTTTTTATAAACATATATATATATATCCTTATGAGAAGAACATGTATTTTTTTCAGATCGTGTGTTTTTCAGTGTATTTTTTTCAGGTTTTTCGGAGTATGCCCATATGGAGACTTTCCTTCTTAACTAAATTTTGCTCGACTTAATAAAATTTTCTGATGTTTTTAATGAGATAACATGATTATTTGATGACAACTTCTAAATCTCATTTACTTATTTCTAGTAAAATTTTAGGTGAGCTCCTTCAAAATTCTGCGTATATAATCACATAAATACCAACAGTGACTGTGGACGAAAAATCTAGGAATTATTGATTGATCTTCCCTGTAAGTAAAATTAATTCTTTAAAAAAGCATATTTCTTTCTAATATATTGGTTATGTCTAAACGAGAAGCAGTACTTTTTTTTTTTTTAAATTTAAAAAGGAAAAAAAAGAGGCATCGTCTAATATTTAATCAAAATCCATTCAAAAACTTTTGATGCCAATAAACAAGTAAGTGTTTGACATAATAATAATAATAACAATAATAATAATAATAACCGCGATTGGTTGTTTAACTGATTGGTACGATTGCTCACTTTTATATGAACATGCTAAAGCTCCTAAGTAAGTTCTCCTTTTTTGGCGACAGGATTCGGATAAACACGAGGAAGTAACACAGGTTTACCGAAGCAATGAGGGACACCAGCAAAAACTCTTCTTGGTTTTTTTTTATTATGAGATGCAGTAATGAGCAAAGCTACAGTCCTCAGGAAGTGACCCCTTGGAAACACAGTTTACAGTGTTACATGATGGGAATACGTCCTTTTGTGACGACAGACAAAATCTAACTGCAATTACAATTAGTACAGATGTTGATTAGTGATTTGGTTTGCGGTTTTAGCCAAATTCCTTTTTATAATTGCCGACCTGGCGATAATTATGCAGAGAGAGACAGAACACATTGTTAAGTACACAGCCAATTGATAATCTGTAAATTATTGGAGCAGGCACAAAAGGGTTAATAGAGGAAATTCGCGATAACTGCATCAGCTCTCAACGGATGATGCGAAACATCTGCTTACATTCACATATAATGCCCTAAATCAATGAGACGCACCCACGAAATAATTTGCAGGACAAAATGTTTATGAAGAGAAAGGAAATCGTTAGCAACTGTACAAAGATTAGATTTTATTTTAGTTATTGAAATCGCAAAGATAGCTTTCAACGGAACTAGGAGAAGTGCAGATTGAAAAGAATTGTTTTTTTTTATTATTATTTTATTTCAGTTAGACATTACATCAGAAAAATTCATGTAAGAGAAAAGAATTAATGAAAGCTTTTCCATACTTAATAGAATATTAAACTGTGGGAAAAGGGCGCAATGAATACCTACTTCCAAAATTATAAAGATTAACCGAAATGCAATTTTATAAAAGGAATGAATTTTGACCCAAAAAACTATATATAATGGAATCTCCATTATAAAGGTAACCTGGGGTAATAACGCCACGTTAAGGTTCTACCAATTTTCACGGCTTAGTTTTAGATTGTATTTTTCAAACAAATATAGGATTTGATACAACAACTCATTCACTATCTATATAAAAAAAATTAACAAATATGTATTCATAAAATGTAATGGCGTGATTTCTTGACCAATGCTATTTGGCGTTATTACCCACTTATATTGGTAATAACGCCATGCAAACAAAACTATGAAATAAGATGGAATAATGGCATGTAGATTCAGTTAGACATTACATCAGAAAAATTCATGTAAGGGAAAAGAATTAATGAAAGCTTTTCCATACTTAATAGAATATTAAACTGAGGAAAAAGGGCGCAATGAATACCTACTTCCAAAATTATAAAGATTAACTGAAATGCAATTTTATAAAAGGAATAAATTTTGACCCAAAAAAACTATATATAATGGAATCTCCATTATAAAGGTAACCTGGGGTAATAACGCCACGTTAAGGTTCAACCAATTTTCACGGTTTAGTTTTAGATTGTATTTTTCAAACAAATATAGGATTTGATACAACAACTCATTCACTATCTATATAAAAAAAATTAACAAATATGTATTCATAAAATGTAATGGCGTTATTACTCACTTATATTGGTAATAACGCCATGCAAACAAAACTATGAAATAAGATGGAATAATGGCATGTAGATTGTCCAATTCTAAAAATACAAACTCTACAAACTTAGAAATTGACAAATTGCACTCTAAGCTATTGAAAACGTTCATATTTTTTGAAAGTGTAAGAAAAATAAAGCTGTGGTGTGTGTGGTGGAGGAGGCAAAAGAATATCAGAACGTGAGCTTCTTTTTGCTTAAAAAGGACCGTTTAAATAGAATTATTAGAAACATTGCACGGTTTTAAGATAGAAAACCAACGATTATAAATGCACAAATAAAGTATGAGAAGGTAGCAAATAGCTATTTCGAATCTACTATCCAGACTCTTCATCAGTGCAAATCTCCGCGAGCTAAAAAATAGCTAAACTGAGCAAAGAGACAGAGAGACGAAAGCTTTTATACCCGCTATGGGAACAATCCCGCCTAAAGAAAAGCAACCAATGAGAAGAAATCACCCAAAACAACTGGGTGGACAAGTAGCGACATCTATCGGGGAACAAGCAAAACAAAAACTAAAAAGCGAGTGAAAAAAAATGTATTAAATTAAAGATTTCCAAATACTTGGAAAATAAGGAGTACTAGATAAGTCATTGACTAAGGAGTGAGAATTTTTAATGATGTGGTAAGCTTCCCAAAAATCAAGATCAAGAATGGAATGACATATATGGATGATGGTGGCTGAAGAAAAGTTAAACTTATGTTGTGAAGACCAACAATGTTGAGCAATAGAAGAGCGTTTAAGCTCTTGATTTTTGACATACCTTTTATGTTCCATTAAACGAAATCTGAGAGCACGTTTAGTCTGACCAATATAAAAAAGACCACATTGGCAAGAAATTTGGTAACTACCCCAGTTATCTAAGCGATCAATGGGGTGCTTGAAATTTGAAAAAGCAATTTTATTAACAGGAGAAAAAATAACATTGAAATCAAACCTTTTTTAAATTTTAGCAACTTGCTGACTGATTTTTGGGAAAAAAGGCATAACAACCAAAGCATTAGAGTTCGAATTAAAGTTTTTTCTTTCAGATTGGGTTGAATTTGTCAAGTTTCTATGAATTGAATCTATAATATTAGGGGAATAACCACGATCAACAGCAATAGCTTTTAGATAATTAAGTTCATCACTGAGTAACTGAGGGGTTGAACAAATATTGGAAGTCCGGAAAACAAAAGTTTTAAAAGCTGCAACTTTCTGGTTAGGAGGATGAGAATAATATATGTGAGGTGGAAGACTGACCGCAAAAGGTTTGCGAAAGACAGTAGTCTGAAAATTATCTTCACTGCGAATAACAAGTACATCCAGAAAAGACAGGTAATTGTTTGATTCACTTTCAAAAGTAAACTGAATGCAAGAATCAATAGAATTCATGACTGAGAGAATATGATTTATATCCGAATGCACTTCAATTAAAGCATATAGATATCATCTACATAACGAACATAGAACGGAAATTTTAAGACTTCAAACAATTTTATTTCAAAATAATGCATGTACAAATCGCAAAAGTCGGAATAAGAGGATTACCCATAGCCAAACCGTCAATCATACGAAAAAAATTCCCGTTAAATACAAAAGATTTTGAGATAAGCAAGACGAGTTATATGAATGAGCTCCTCGATTTCGAAAAAGGAAAAATGAAATTCGCAGAGCCTTTTCTTGAGGCAATCTAAAGCACCTTCGACAGGAACATTAGTAAATAATGATTTAACATCAAAAGAAACCATCATATGGCCTTGTGGCTTAAAACTGTGAAGTTTCTTAGCAAATTCAAAAGAATTCTTAACAGTGAAAGAATTACGTAATTACAGTAAAATTACAGAAAAAATTACAGTAAACGTTCCTCTATTGCTCAACATTGTTGGTCTTCACAACATAAGTTTAACTTTTCTTCAGCCACCATCATCCATAAATGTCCTTCCATTCTTGATCTTGAATTTTGGGAAGCTTACTACATCATCAAATATTCTCACTCCTTTGTCAATGACTTATCTAGTACTTATTATTTTACAAGTATTTGGAAATCTTTAATTTAAAACTTTTTTTTTTCACTCGCTTTTTAGTTTTTCTTTTGTTTGTTCCCCGATAGATGTCGCTACTTGTCCAACCAGTTGTTTTGTCTGCTTTCTTCTCATTGGTTGCTTTTCTTTAGGCGGGATTGTTCCCATAGCGGGTATAAAAGCCTGCGTCTCTCTGTCTCTTTGCTCAGTTTTGCTATTTTTTAGCTCGCTGAGTTTTGCACTGATGAAGAATCTCGATAGTAGATTCGAAATAACTCTTTGCTACCTTCTCATACTTTATTTGTGCATTTATAATCATTGGTTTTCTATCTTTAAACATTTGTGCACAAAGGCTTTATTTGCTATTTTATTGCACGGTTTTAACTGTGTTTATTTGAATCAGTATTTAGGATGTAGTTCGGCCACTGTTGGGAATCAACAGGGGTATTAATGCCATGGATTGGCGTTATTACCCCGGTATAGTTAATGTGTAGTGCATTTTAAACTACAAATTAGCTCAAGAAGATATCCGAAATCTTCTACAACATTTTGAAAGTACATGAAATGCACTACAAATTTATGTAATAAACAAAGTATTTCCGGATAAAAAAAATAGTCACACATCACAAAAGTTATCTCGCAAATTTTAGATCAAGTGTAAATTTTAGTTGCTTGTAGAAGCAATAAGACTTACAAATGGAATAAATGAACTTTAAGCTGTTTTTTGCGATTTATATGATTTAAAACTTTTCTGCGCAGAGCACATGGGGGTCATTTACCAAATTAGTTCATAATTATGCATATTTTAGCACTTGGCGTTATTACCCCTCTTGGCCTTATTACATCAGACCACCTTACATATATATTAAAAAGTCATTAAAAGACTTACGAAGCAAATCCATAACTTTTTTCTGGTAGAATAAAAAAAAAGTGAATTAAAAGAATGACAAGAAAGATCCCACACACAAAAAGATTGGAATAAAATCAGAAAATATACTTAAACGTAATATTTTCTTTTTCGTATTTATCTTCAGGCCCAATACTTTTTAAATCAATAATAATTGAGATTAAATTTGTTATGCTTGCTATTACAAATTTCAAAAAAAAAATTCCAAAAAAAGAAAAGAATGATTTTGCCATGTTACCCAGAAATGAATGTTTTTTCTATCTTTACCACAAAAAAAGTATTGTATTCATGAAAATTTTTGAATTTTAGTTTCCAACGATTTTGTATGTTTTATGGATAAAAGATTCTCAAAAACGCATTTTTTACTAAATGTCTGATATTGAGTCAGTCTGTCTCTCAGTGAGTATGAGTCTACCTGTGTAAATGTAACAAAACATTTTTGACGTTCCTTTAGCATAAGTCGCCCAACAGGTGGCACTGCTATGCTGTACTTTTCATGAGTAATTTAATCACTATATCTCAAGAACTATTGCACGGATTTTCATCAAACTTCAAATTCAATTAGTCACAGCTCTCATTTTCTGTTGTTTATTTTTTGATGTAAATCGTTTAAATAATAACACTGCTATGCTGCATTTTACCCGAATTCTACAATAAATATATTTCAAGAACTAATGCATGAATTTTTATCTCACTTCAGATTAAGTTAGTTCCTGATATCAATTCATCATGATTAGTTTTTGGTGTACATTGCGCAAAATGTGGTGCTGCTATGTAGAATTTTGCATGCTCTATCTCAAAAGTTAATGCTCGGATTTTCATCAAACTTCATATATATGTGGAAATCAGTAAAATTCGTTGGTGATTAAATTTTGGTGTAAATTCCATAACCGATGGAACTGCTATGTAGCATTTTTCAGGAAATATTAACAAGTATGGGAAGTTTAAGTATTACCTCTAATTAGTTTTTACGTTTAATTCATGTTACTCAAATATCCCAAGTACATTACATCAAGCGATGCATTTATATTGCTTCTCATATCTTAAAAATTCATTGTCGGAATAGAGATATTATATTTGTGACTTCCGAAACAATGCCAGTGATTTCGGAAAACATCATTATATGTCTTATTAAGCAAATTCATATGCTCCTTTTTTTTTCTTGAGAATTAAGAAGTGCAATTAAAAGAAACAAGAAAAGCTCTTCAAACTAAAAATAAAAAAAAGAGGTGAAAAATGTGCTGAAAATAACTTTTCTTTTATTAAAGTAAGTGTTTTTTAAGTGAATAACACGTGACAGTCTACGTTTCTTTCTAATTTGATTCCTCAACAAAAATTGTTCTTTTAGTGGTTTCGAAGAAAGCTTCTTCCATCGAGAGGTTTTGTGAATACGTTTTACTTCTTTAAATGAATTGCACGTGACGGTGTAATAGATGTCACATAACTTAGGAACAATGAATAAAAATGTGTTACTGTTTTCTTTATCGCCGAAGGTGCATTCGAAACAAGTGAAAAAAATATTCCTATTCATCTGAGCACTATGTGTGGTAAGAAAGTAAAGAAAGAATAGAGAATGGTAAGTTGCAATTTTCTTATTTGCAGCTGAAGTAAAAATTTTTAACAATAATTTGTGTACTTTGTTTTTCTTCTATGCCTCTCCTCTCTTTAGCGTTCAACCACATACGAATCACATTTTTCTTTCAAATTATCGACAGTTCTATAAAATAATATAACAATATACATTTTTTGGCAGTTTTTCGCTTCATTACCAAACTTTGTGGCATTTTGTGGTGAATATTGTATTTAGGTGAAATTCTTAGAAACGCCTAGTTTATGTCCCAAGATCTAGCATTGCACAAATTTTCTCTTCTTTGAAATTAATATGAGGACCCTAGAAACCAATGGGTATAAGTGACAAAACTGAAAAAAATGAACTAAGTGCACAGAGACTTGGAAATATTCTTTTTTTCTTTTCAGGTAAAGGAATATAAGTGATTTTCTTATATGCTGTGTTACAGAGATAAACCCTTTCTTTCTGAAAAATAATTTAATATTGATTAATTATAAATTTAAAGAATATTGTACTGTACTTTTTTACAGTTACTGAAATAAAAGTTCGAAGACCACAGTCAAACACGTGGCAATTTTCTATTTCGATTCAGACAATTATTTCTAATGTTAAAATTTAACGTCAATTATCTTTTAACTCAATTTACTCCAAATCGATTTTTTGTCACTTGCACCTCTTGGCTTCTAAGGTCGTCATTATTCTGGTTTGTTGTTATTAGTGTTAGAGATAAAGAATTTGATACTGTCGTTTTCTTCATAAAGAATCGTCTCTAAAATCTAAAACTGTATAGTAGGATCTTTCTTGCTCAAAAATATTTCTTGACCCCACTAACTCCCTTGAAATTCAATTACAAAATTACAAGATCAGTTATAATGTTGAATGAACAAAAACAAACTTGAACTAAAATAGTCTTTTAAAGATATTTTACTTCTATTGAATTCTATCTAATACTTGCCAGGATATAACTATTGTAAAAATAGTGACAACAAATCACAGAATACAAAATTTTATAAAATTCCACATAGGTTTAAATATATTTATCTGCAAATTCGAGAATAACGCTGACTAGTAGAACTATATATTGTGTTATATGCACCAAGTCGTAATTTTCCCAACAGAAAAATGTCCATGTTAGCCTCTGGAACCATAGCTAATGCTTTAACCTGTTGGTTACGAGTGACCCGTATACGTGCCCTAAAAAGTGCTCAGAATCCTTGTTTATCTCTACTAGTAAAATTTTCCCGATTTAGAGGGAGCATTTTCTTGATTTAATAAGGCGCAAATTTATGCGTTTTTAAACCGGTAACATAATATTAAAAATTTAATAAAAGAGGCGCCGCAAAAAGACTAAGGACTAAGGTGTAAAGAATAAATCCGTTGGAGGCAACATTTTGTCAAAGACATCGACTATGTTTTCTGTAATAGCTTTGCAAATTTAACAACATTGTTGTTTAGTTGTTTGTATTTATGACGGCCCGAGGGATATAGGCCCTAGGGTTGGAGCCCTCCGTGGAAGTTTTCTTAAGGGAACTTAACCCGTATTTACGCAATAAAATTCAAGGTTAGAAAAAAATTTCACGAAAAATTCCGAACCATTAGGCCGACGGCCACAATTGGGTTCGAACCAAGCATATGCTGTCTACCAGTTTCGATAGCAGAATCTCTTAGTCACAGGTGGATCAGAACGCGGGAAAAGGTTGGGGTGTAAAAATGTTCAAGACGGTATTTGAATCTAACAGTTCAGTAAAAAGTGTTTATTTAAATAACTATACTTCCTCGCAAATATCCGACGGACAGAATATTATTAATCAGAATGTTTTCAGATATATCTAGTATTAAAGCACTCACGAACCAAATGAAGTAAAAAAAAAAGCTGTAAAAAGATAGGAAAGTAGAAAAATCAGCAAAAGAAAAAAATTAAAAATGCCCAGGTAAACTTATGGTATTGAGCTCACAGGCTATTCACACTAATGTTATATATTATACTTTTATTTCAAAGAATAATATCCCTCAAAAAATCACGGGGATTAGCCCGTGCTTCACCCCATTATATCAAACTAATGAACCCCCAAGTCTAATCAGGGAAGGTTCGTTATAGAATAAACCTGTATATCCGATAGTTTTGCATGAAAAATCATGTTTGCTAAAGTAAGTGGAGTAATAGTTTTTCACCGCTCTCTATACACTGTAAAAAAATGTCCTGAATTTTACAGGTGTTATACTTTGAATTTTAACTTTTTTAATTGAGAAATTCCGTTTTAGAAAAAATCTTAGTTTTCCAGGAATTCCAGGAAGTTTTTCATTTTTTATTGACTTGATAATTGAGTGTTTCCGTTTGTGGCAACAGACGCACCAAAAACAGAACACCTCCGGCGACAGCCATGTTGATTTTATGTTATCGTTGGTTATGAATGTTTAGAAAAGATTTCTGCGATCATTTTAGGTGATGCTGACGTTTAGATGCAGCATGTATCTTAAAACTACCCGAATAATAAAAAGTTGTTTCGATTTCGTCTTCTTTTTTACCTGGATTCTTTCGTTACATTTGTAACAAAAGGTAAGTTATTCAGATTCATTTTGTAATTATTCTTTTTAATAAAAATTGTACTTATTTTAAATGAGTGTTAGATATTCTGATCTTGTTATGTTTTAAACTTTATTTCCAATATTGCACGTTTGGCTTACATCCAGGGTTTGGTTCAAGCCGTCAAAAAAGTTTTTTGACGTGATATAAGTTTAAATTACGTTTAAACTGATTTTAACCATAAAAAAGCATTAATATGTATTTTTTTAAGTATACTCAGAAAAACAACAACTAAAGAAAAAATGTTGTTAGTATAGCAAGATGCAACATTGCTTCTGTTTAATGATAATGCATTTTACTTTTGGAATTTACTTTACTGTAATCAATTATTAAATTATATATATTTTTCTTTTTTTATGTCTTTCTTTTTTTTCTTATATATATGAAAGAGGGGGGAGGAGCGGGACTGATTTTTTGTAATGACCCATTTTAAGAAATGAAATCAATCACGATATCACAAAAATAAGTTATATGTGTATACAGTCTTTAACAGAAATATTCTCTGGAGCACAAATAATCTCTTTTTGAGAGGCGGAGGACAGATTCAAATAAATAAATAAATAAAAATACAATTTATTTTTTATTGAGAAAAGAATTTAGTGATGGGTTACCACAAAATCAAATTAAGATGCTAGAAGCTTTTGAAAAAATAAATTTAAAGTACCATATGTAGATTACACAATATCTAGATAAGATTTTCTAAGTTATATGGTTTTCTAATGTAACTTGTTTTGCATGCACTTGATTTATAAATAACACTTAAACAATATTTTCTTTGCAGCATGCCCCCCCCCCTTCCTCTAATTCAATAGAAACACAGAACAATAAAAATAAAAATAATTTTACAACTGGGAAAGGAATGAATAAATGTTAGGATTTGAAAAGAATGTTAAGATAAAACTATAAAATATGAAATTGTAATTCTTTTATCCCAAGATTAATTTTGTTAGTGACTAACAATCATTTCTTACTGATGATGTTATTTTATATATAGAATACAGCTTTACCTAGACCCCTGTTAGGAATAAATGACTAATTAATTCATCATATCAGTAAAGGAAAAAATTGTTTAACTTGGTTTGAAAGATGATTAAAAAATGAAAGTATCCTAATGTTTTGAAAGATGATTAAAAAATGAAAGTATCCTAATGTTTTTGTTCTTGGACAAAAAAAGTTCTTTTTTTTATGAGTCTGGAGCACATGTGAACAGTTCACTTAAATATAGCTTACACTAAGTTACAAAATGAAAATAAGTAGATTGGGGGGGAGGGAGAGGGGAATCAGGTGATTGATTTATTGTTAAAATAAAAAAAAAGAATACAACTTTTTAATTTTGCTTAGTGGTTTGTGTTTCTGGGAAATTTTAGACAGGGGCATTTAGATAGTACTTATAAAAAATCTGAAGAAATACGAAAGGTTCTCACTCATGTATTTGTCTTATTTACTTCTAAATTAATGATAAAGAAGGGTTTTAAATGATTGTTGAAAAAATCTCAATTATAATCTCGCCCCTAAATTTAACTTCTTTTGCTTTCGCAAGAGAGAGGAGAAGGAGGGGGGAGAAAATGCTAATAATTGGCAATTTATGGTAGTTATTAGTTTTAAAATGTTACTTTCTTAAGATACTACTGATATCTATCTCCATTAAAGCATGATATACATAGCTATTTTAGAGACAAAAGTAAGCCATCATTTCAGGGTTGGAAAAATTAAATAGAACAATTAGCAAAGTTGTTTAACGCAATACTTTTTGTATTAACAATGAATAAAAAATAATATAGTAAACCGTTTATTAAAGTAGTGTATAAAATTATAACATTTTAGAAAACATTAAATTTATTTAAATTACACTTGAAAGTAAACGAGATTGTTGCTCTTTATGTACCTATTGACATATGTTTTTTTGGAAGTTTCAATACAAAATCAATTATTCTACGACAGTCTTCTATTGCAGGTAAATTATAGATATAGAAGCTGACATTATTTCTAATGAAGTTAACTAAAGGAACAGAATCACAGAATTGTTATTAGGGCACTTATGAACTGTTCATATCTGCCAGAAGTAGTCTGTATCCAGAAATACATCAAAATTATAGTAATGGAACAAAACTACCCATGAAAAGTACTACCGAATTGTGTTTTTATTGTATTTATTACCAGAATTTTAAAAGTATACTACTAAAGTTATTTTCAAATAAATTTAACAGGACTCGTTATTTTTAAACAGTTTGATTTAAATCACGATTTAAATAAATTAAAAAAATCATTTATTTAAATCAGTTTTCCCCAGACATTAGTTTTAAATAAATTTGCGATGAAAATAAACATATTACATTAATATATACTATGATAATGCATTAATATAGTTTAATTTTACGCCACAGATAATAAAAAAACTTTTAAGAAGATAAAACTTAACATTTGTCAAAAAGTAAAATACTATGTAAGTAAAGAAAAGTGTTTTAGAGTTCGATTTGAATCACAATTATAAAATTTTGCCACAGTAAGGAAATCTAAGCAGAAATATATTAAATATTGTAATTACTCATTAATATTTAGAGAAACTTCTGCAAGTTGAAGTAAAATAGAACTATGTGAACATCGCATTTTTTCACTAATTATTATATGATTTTTTAGTTGAAAAAAATATTAATTATAACAACACCTGTAGACATATGGTAAAAAGAAGAAAAAAATGAAGCTCTTTGACATTTTGTTTAGCCTCAGTAGGCAAAACCCCCTTTATAGATATCAAAAGTAAAATTTTAGTTCCCACTTGGTAAGCTAATAATTTTATTTATTCTATCATTTGAATTTTAGTGTTTTAACATATACTATGAATACTAATAATTAATTTTTTAATACAAAAAAGTCTTCAAAAATTGAAAAATGTTAATGATTTGTCATTTTAACTGTATTGGACAAGTGGAGCATTTATGAAATAATTTGTTGGGGGCAAATATGAACAATTCATATGAGCCATAATAATCATTCTTAGATTCTGATCGTTTCAGTTAACTTCATGAGAAATGATGTCAGCTTCTATAAGTTTCCTGCTATAGAAGATTTTTTGTCATAGAACATTTGATTTTGTATTCAAACTTCCACAGAAACATCTGTCAATAGATACATAAAGAGCAACAATCTCGTTTAATTTTAATTTAAAATAATTAATAAACTTAAATAATGTTATACTACTGTGGTAATGAAAATAAACACCTCCTACTAGGTACGCAATCGTGACGTGGTTAGTACGAAGACAAATGAAAATAATATCCCTTCGGCGTTGTGAACGAAGATCGGATATTATTAATTACTGAAATTAATTCCTTAATATCATACTTAAAATTAACATTTTGCAATAACATTAGGATCGCCTTATTTAACGTATGAATTTGTGAAAATTGGGATTGATGAGTCAATAAAAAAACTTGAGATATTAATCTACAAATTTAAATGTTAACATTCCCTAATCTGCATCTAGAAATTACCTTAAAATACATAAAGGGAGAAAACTGGAATAAAGACAAGAATAGGTACATATATACAAAATTTTATTAAAACACATAAATTGGTATCATGCAAACACTATAAAAATATAATATGCAAGGCAATAACTACTGAAATATGGTTATAGTGAAATATACAAAATATTTTATTTCATTTTTTTTTGTTGTTGTTGTTTGTTTATTTATTCATTTCCTATTATTCTGCTATCCTCACAGCTCATAAAACTTAAGTTCACGACACAACTTATAGGCAAAGCCCCAAATTTTCATATTTTATAAAATCGAGTCCTTCATTCTTATTATTCGTATTATTTTACTGGTATTATTAATTTATTTATTTATTCATTTTACTATTAATTAAGTTTGAGCATTAAATTCTGATAATTTTGAGCCCCAAAGATAATCATAATTTTAAAATTTTAAAATAATCAAATTTTAAATAATCAAATTTTAAAAACCAAAATTTTAACACAACATTATATCAATAAAATAAATTGGCCGGACACATGAACAATGAAATTTCCTCACCTTACAAGTATGTTCCTGGTATTGGTCGACGTTGGCTTATAGCTGTCCATACAGTTCGTCAGTACGCCAACACAATTAAATCCGAATGCTAAGTTCCAAGGCGTTTTGTTTTAATTAACACAAATAGTTAGCAACTTTTCTAATTTCACGCACTTTCCAATCATCAGTTTGTCGTATGGTCCTTTTAACACTAATAGTTAGCACTTTTCAAATTTCACGCACTTTCCAATCATCAGTTTGTCGTACGGTCCTTTAACACTAATAGTTAGCATTTTTCAAATTTCGCTAGGAAGTTCAGGCAAAGTTTTTTTTTTTTTTGCGGAAATGAAAATTCCGCTCAGCAATGCTCAGTTACTCCTTTGAGTATTTAGAAATCATCCGATGAATAAATAGTCCGCTCGGCAATACTCAGGTATTCCTTTTTGTATCCGCTCAGCAATGCTCAGTTACTCCTTTGAGTATTTAGAAATCATCCGATGAATAAATAGTCCGCTCGGCAATACTCAGGTATTCCTTTTTGTATTAGGAATCAGTCGATGATTAGTTCTCTGTGTGCAGAGCATAGCTTCGCTTCTCATCGCTTCATCCGGGAGGCCTAAGATCACATCTCCCGATGACACAGATTATTTCGAAGTTGCCTTATTTCCTAATTTCCTCTTTTTCCCTCTCATCTTAGCGGGAAACTCACAGCAGAGAAAAAAAATCTTTTTTTTTTACTTGACACTTTCAATTCGAAAACTGGACTGACTCGTGTGGGGTTTTTCTTCCGGATCCTGTAAGCCCCTTTTTACCCCATTGGGTATTATATTCGGACTCCAATTGGCTTTGAATATATTTCACTGTCCATTGGTCAGGTAAAAGAAACGGGGTTGGATTTTTAGACATTGTTCCTCCATTATTTATTGCCGGAGCTACGATTCCAAACCAGCGACCCCAAGTAGACCACACGCGGGAGTAATAAATTTGTTTGTAAATCTTTCTTTGTTGCTTGTGTACGTTAATGTCACGAATGGCGACTCTAGGTTTTATTGCTTCTCGTAAACATTTGTTCCTTTTATAACTAATGGTGAGAAAATCCCTTCGCTCATGTGATTTTGCTATTCCCAGGCTTTGACTAAAAGGGAGCTTATAGTATAATAAAACTTCCAAACAAACAACACATATTATTGTTATCATTTCTTGTTTACGAAAGCTAAAATAAAAATTTATTTTAATACTTTTATATACATTAATATTATTTCATTTTCTATCTCTTTCTAGATTATTTATTTATTTATTTATTTATTTATTTATTTATTTATTTTTATTATTATTCTTTCTCTCTCTTTGTTTTTTTCTTTTCTTTTCTTTTCTTTTATTTTATTTTATTCTAAGCGATGTCGTGACATTTCTTTAGGACAACTACATTTTAATAAACGGTTTTTTTATGCATTGCTAATACAAAAAGTTTCGGGTTAAACAGTTTAGCAAATATTTCTATTTATTTTTTTTCCAAACTTGAAATGATTGCTTACTTTTCTCTAAAATAGTTATATATATGTGGCTTTAAACGGTTATAGATATCAGTAATTTCTTAAGAAAGTAAAATTTTTAAACTAATAACTATCATAAAATTACGGTTTTACGCAGCTCCCCCCTTCTCTCTTTCAAGAGTGAAAGAAGTTAAATTTAGGGGAGATATTATAATCGAGTTTTTTTTAACCATCATTAAAAACCCTTCTTTACCATTAAATAAGACAAATACATAGATGGGAATCTTTCATATTTTGTTAGATTTCTGATGAGAACTATCTAAATATCCCCCACCCCCCCACCCCCAAAAAAAGAAAAAAAAATCCATGAACACAAACCCCAAAGCAAAATTTAAAAGTTTTATATTTTCTTTTACAAATTTATTTCTTTAATTTTTCTTTTTATTTTAACAACTAAACCAATCATCTAATCCTCCCTCGCTTTCGTAAATCTACTTATTTCAATTTTATAATGTAGTGCTTAAACATATCAACCAGAAACTAGCGAAATTTATAGATATTTTTTCGTTATAAATTCTCTTTTTTCGTCTCCCCAATAGTAGAACAGTTTTGAAACAATTATTTTTAATTTATAAAACTATCAAAAGAAAGAAACTATAAAAGCGATTTTAAAAAAAATTACCATATACAAAATTGCTCTATCATATTGAGTAGTTTTTGTTTATAGAAATTAATCCATTTATGAGAAAAAGTTATATTTATGTATACTGTTCACATGTACCCCAGTCTCCCCTATAGCTTTGTGTGTTCTACTTTAGTGATGCCTAATATATTTAAGGTTGAAGAAAATCTGAACCATTCAGCATTTTTTTAAAATCAGATTTTGTGGATTACAGCTTTTTATAATGGTGGAAGTTAAGGTATTTGTTATAGTTTTCTGGATCGATGCTAATGGGAGGGGGGGCAGGGGGGACACGTTCCCCGGACGCCATAACGAAAGGGCAGCAGTAGAAGTAGACGCCAATCCTGGGGACCAGCTTTCGGCTTATGGCCAGGATGAATTTCTGAGCCGAAGGGGGAGGGGGGAGAACGAAAAGGCATCAAATAACTTTCTCTTTGGTATCGATCGTTCTCATGTCTGTTTAAAAACCATGATATTGTTAAAATTATCCTATGTAAGGCCATAAATTGCTGTAAGTTATCTTAGAACTTTTCTCTCGTATTTCCTGCAACTTTTATATGTAAAAAAAAGTATTGTAAAGTAATAGGAAAGTGTGGTATTTTTTTTTATAATATACCATGTTGCATCTTCTAACTTTATAAGTGTCTTTTATTACTAAATTTTCTATTTTCATTTTCCAGAATTTTTGTCATTATTAACCCAAAAAAGGTATCAAAGCACCTAGTATGAAAGGAAAAAGAATTAATAAGATTACCAAGCCAATTATATAGTTAGTAAATGGACTTAGAGATTTTGAAAGTCATTTTAATTTGGGATGCAACAATCGATAATTTTATTGTTTTATTTAGTGTTCTGATTTTTTGCATATTTATTCCTCTTAATTTTTTAACCCAACTTTTTTCAGTCTTATTTATTGTCACTGTGTTTATTAGAACTATTTGATGTGATAGAAGTTATCAGCAATCATATATTATTGCTTTTTAAAACTTCATGATTGTTTCTCTGAATACATTTTCAATTTTCACTCTCAAATGCAAAATATTATACAAAGAATTCTATTTGTTAGAATGAATGAATTATAGCATTACACTGAAAACTGTAGATTTCTTTTTTAATGTAATCATCATGTATTATTTTATTTTGTTAATATTTTATACATTAATAAAGAATTATTAATGAATACTTTTGAAGTTTCTGACTTTTTTTTTACTTCCTGATTTTTATGGTTTAAAACTTGACAACACAGCAAATTCTTGTATCCAATTCAATACATTATATATAAACACAAAAAAAAGACAGTTAACATATTTAAAACTTTTGGTAGCAAGTAATTGTAATTCTGCAGAGTTGATTTTACACCAGAAATCACCAGGGATGTCAGAATGTGTGAAAATAGAAAACAGTTGATATATATGCACATTTTTTTTCTCCAATTTAAATATTGCCAAAAAGTAAAATAATTAGTTTTTGAGTAAATATGTACATAAATACAATCTGTAATGTCTATTTTATCTTTAAGATTAAACCAAAGAACGTCTATAGTAAAATTGATATTGCATTCCTTTTTCTCTGCATTTTAATTTTAACACATCCAGTTTATCAAAATATTTTGAAAACTAAAACAAAAGTTTTCCTTAAGAAAAGCATAGAGGAAGAGTTAGTTACAAATAATTACTGACATAAATTATCTGTAATCTATTATAAGCCAATAAGTTTCGATCAATAAGGAGAAATGTCAAAATGCCAGTTTGTAATATGAAAAATTTCTTAAGTTTATTCAGAGTATATTTCGAAGCTTTTAGATAATGCGATGCAGTTTTCAAGTTAATTTAAAATATTTGGTACCACTTGGTAATCCTGTCGGCAAAAAAATTAATGCCAAGATTAAATGCCAATAATGGATTACCGTAAATTTTGCATTCACTTGCATTAAACACAATGCACGTATTTGTTCCGCCGTCAAGGGATTTTTGATTCACTATTTTTTTTATTTATGTTCTACTAATTTATTTGTACTCTTGTTATATAAAAGAAAAATTGCATCAATTTGAGTAATTTGGATAATAGTTGGACGATTCGCATAATTTGGTGAAATTGGTCGACGGGATAACCAAGGAGTAAAAAAGTTTTAAGCAAATTGCAGAAAAAAGCATTTTTAAGAATTCTTTTCTAAATTATTTTGGTTCTCCATCAGCAATGGGCCTAAGGCTGACCTTTTCAGAAATCAGGCCCCTGTACAATGTAAATATACAAGGCCTGATTATTATAATTGATATTGTTTGATGTATTTCCTTAATACTTTAACACATGCAGTCATTATTTTTGAAATACTTCAACAACTAAAAAAAAAAAAAAATATTTTCCGACATAAATACGAAACTAATTATATGCCAATAAGTTTTGATCAGTAAGGTAAAATTTGAAAATATAAATTAGTACAAAGGAAACTAATCATGCGTTAATTTGAAATTTCTTTCTGAAATGGAAAATTTTAGTCTGAAAAACAGTATTCTCTTTCTAAACCATAGCATTTCAGTTTCCCAGATGGAGTATTTCAGTTTCCCAATTGTAGTACTTCAGTTTCCCAGTTCGAGTACTTCACTTTCGAAAACGGAACCGCTCCAGTTTCGAAAACGGAACCGCTCCAGTTTCGAAAGCGGAAACGCTCCAGTTTCGGAAACGGAAACGCTCCAGTTTTGAAAATGGAAACTCTCCAGTTTTGAAAACGAAGACGTCCCATTTTCGAAAACGGAGACGCTCCAGTTTCAAAAACGGAAACTCTCCAGTTTCGAAAACGGAAACTCTCCAGTTTCGAAAACGGAAACTCTCCAGTTTCGAAAACGGAGATGCTCCAGTTTCGAAAACGGAAATGCTCCGGTTTCGAAAACGGACAATCTCCAGTCTCAAACGGAACACTTCAGTCTTGGAAACGGAAAAGTAATGAAAAAGAATTTCTATGATTTAACGGATCAGATACGGCAACTCTGCTGCCAGCACCTTTTCCGTTTTTTTACTGGAGTTTAAGTTTACAGTGTATTTAACTAATGAACCTCAAAATCTAATCAGAAAAAAATAAGCAAATTTGATTATTCCGCATTAAAACCATTTACCTAAAATTAAGTTCATACATTTTAGTTCGCATTAAGTTCATACATTATCATTTCATTACATTTTTCATGTATTCGTACGTAAGGTACACGCACACAGAACCGAAGGGTACATTAGCTCTTAAACTTTGATAGTCTGTGAGCTAAAAAAGCATTAAATGAGAACTATAAGTGTGTTTCTTTAAAAACGTATTTAAATTAACTTTTAAAATATCATTTTATAAAAATTTTCAGAATCTGTACTTTCATAATTTGAACTCGATACATAATTCATCTATATAATCTCTTTATCTCATTTCTTTTTCATCAACTTTTTTCTATACCTCAAGTTCTTCATTTTCTAAGAAAATGAGGAAGTAATGATAAATTGTATTATTTTACGTTTTCTATTAAAACAAAGTAAAGACTAATTTTCAGCCTACGTTCGGGATAATTTTTTATTAAACAAACGCTAAACCATAAAACTTCTCATTTCACTACATCAAGCTTCTATTACTGTTAATATTGCCACAATTATCCGATTTTCTCCACATGCAGAATTAATTAAACAACATTTAATGAGATAAACGGAATTTCAGTTTCAATATACATATTTACGTATTGTGTGGTGGGAAGCATCTTTATAAATTTATGTTTCAATAAAACTGTAAACGAATATCAGCTTTGGATGCTCCTACATAAATTTAAATAGACTGAAACAGTTTCCATTACAAAAGGAAACTTTAACGAAGTTTAGAATAATAACCTATTTCGTAATCCAAGTGTCTTATCAAGGCTTGAAGTGTTCCACACAAATTTACTCAGAAGAGTATTACAGAATGATAGCCGTAGAATAATTTAACATGCCTACAATTGAATATTTCTCAAAAGTTATTAAATTTAATAGCACTTGGCATACTACGAAATATCGGTAAATAACATATATTCCATTCCAGTGTTATTACATACATGTTTAATACATGGCCTTTTATTTCATTAGTAAGACGGAAATTTACCGATATGTACCAAATTGATTTATAGAAAATTAATATACTTATTTAATTTTTATGATAGCCGACCAATAGATGTAAAAGAATGCTTTTGGGGGCTAATTTACTAACCTAACAACGTTGAAAAAAAGATTGCGTGTTTAAAATTTTTTTATGGAAAAATAGTTCCAGCAAAGTTATTTTCATAAAAAAAATACAAATATTTTTGTGAACTGGTAAATTTCAGGTCGAGCCGTAAAATTTAATTTATGTATTTATTTAAATGTGGATAATAATGCTGTTTTTATGTGTGAAGGTTTCAGCGAACTTCCGTTTACAATTTATCTACTGATTTTCTCTTCAAATTGATATTAACAAGAACCGCTTAAAGTTTACTATATAAATTTCTCCATATCAATTATGATTTATACACCATTTATTGGGATAAATGTAATTTCAGAGTGTTATACACATTACATATTGTGTGAAAAAATCTTTATAAATTTATGTTTCAATAAAACTGTAAAAAAAATCAGCTTTCGGTGCTCCTACATAAATTTAAATAAACTAAAACAACTTCAGTTGCAAGAGGAAACATTAACGAAGTTTAGAATAATAACCTATTTTGAAATCCAAGTGTCTTATCAAGGCTTGAAGTGTTCCACACAAATTTACACAGAAGAGTAATACTGACTGACATCTGTAGATTAGTTTAACATATCTATAATTGAAAATTTCTCGCAAGTAATTGAATATAATAGTACTTGGCATGCTATGAAATATCTGTAAATAACGTATATTCCATTTCAGTGTTATTACATAAATGTTTAATGTATGATTTTTTGTTTTATTAGTAACACGGAAATTTACAGATATGTACCAAATTGATTTATAGTTAATTAATAAAGTTATTTAGTTTTTATTATGTTCGAACTATAGATGTAAATGAAAGCTTTTGGAAGCTAATTCACTAAACCTAACAAAGTTAAAAAAAAAAAAAAGACTTCATGTTTTGATTTTTTTATGGAAAAATTATTCCAGCAAATGTTATTTTCATAAAACAAAGATACATAGTTTAGTGAACTGGTAAATTTCAAGTCCAGCCGTAAAATTTTATTTCCGTATTTATTTAAATATGGATAGTTATGGGTTTTTTTTTATCTATGAATGTTTTTGAGAAGTTCCGTTTACAATATATTTACCGATTTTCTCTTCAAATTGAAATTAACAAGAATTACTTAAAGATTACTATCTGATTTTCACCATATGCACAATGAGTTAAACAACATTTAATGGTATAAATGGAATTTCAGTGTTATATGCATATTGGGTGACGGACAGCATCTTTGTAAATTTATGTGTAAACTAGCGGACCCGACAGACGTTGTCCTGTCACCGAAAGACGTTGTCCTGTCACTGAAAGACGTTGTCCTCCTGGCACCCACTCCAAAAAATCAAAAAAATGTACGTAAATATAGTAATACGCGCGATAAACACTACGCTCTTCATTTAATTTCTTATTACAATTATGTGAGGAAATTATTTTTCACTCTTCAGCATTTTTTAAAGGTTCAATTTTTGACAGAAAAGTTTGTTATTCTCTTTTTAGTTAAAAGTTAACGATTTTCTGAAATCGGTTAATAAAAAACATAATACAGGAAATATTATTGTAAAGCATACACGTTTGTCAGGAACGGGCTTCGAACACGCGATCTCTTTCTTCAAGAAGCAGAGCTTGAATCTGCCGCCTTAGACCGCTCAGACATTCCGTCCGCACTCTATTCGTCGAACTTAATCAACACTTTTAATTAGCGAAAAATCACTAACTATTAGTTTTTGCCTAAAAACTAAAAAAGTACCGAAACAACTTCGATGAAATGTGAATCTAAACCATTCTCGAGTGTACTGGAACGCACACACAAAATTTCATCAAAATCGGTCCAGTCGTTTAGGAGGAGTTCAATTACACACGCACAGAAGATTTTTATATATAAAGATGAGCATTGAAAATTTCAGGTTTTTGCGCCGAAGAAATCGCCAAATTAGGAAAATGTGAATTATCTCACGAACTACTGGATTTAAACGAATTTGCTTAGTACCATTCGATTCAGAATGAAAAAATGCACTAAAATATGTTATCAGTTGAAAAATAACTACAAAAGCCGATTTTTATGGAATTTTTTAAAAGTTCGTTCTTTTTTCTACTCATCTTAGGGGTGGAATTTTCGAAAATCCATTTTTAGCGGCACTCGATGTTATAAGAAGTATTTTTACCCCAATTTTCAATATTTTTAGTTCGGTAGATTTTTTTGTGCTATGATTAATACGAAATCCTGAATTTCTTTAATATATATAGCACTTTTAATTAGCGAAAAATCACTAACTATTAGTTTTTTCCTCATTACTAAAAAACTACGTAATCAATTTCGAAGAAATGTGAATCTAAACCATTCTCGAATCTACTGGAACGCACACACAAAATTTCATCAAAATCGGTCCAGTCGTTTAGGAGGAGTTCAATTACATACACACGCACAGAAGATTTTTATATATAAAGATAAAACTATAAATGAAGATCAGTTTTAGATACTCGTACATAAATTTTAATAAACTGAAACAGTTTCAATTACAAAAGGACACATTAACGAAGTTTAGAATGGTAACTTATTTTGTAATCCAAGTGACTAATGTGAAATGAAATGACTAATGTAATAATGACCAAGTGACAAATATTGAACACAAATTTACTCAGAAGAATATTACAGAATGACAGCTGAAGAATAGTTTAACATTTTTACAATTGAATATTTCTCGAAAGTAATTAGATTTAATAGTACTTGACATACTTCGAAATATCGGTAAATAACATATATTCCATTCCAGTGCTATTACATAGATGTTTAATGAATGGTCTTTTATTTCATTAGTAACACGGAAATTTACAGATATGTACCGAATTGATTTATATTAAGTTAATACAGTTAATTAGTTTGTATGATATCTGAACTGTAGGTGTAAATGAGTTTAAAAAAAAAAGAAATACAGCAAATCTCAATTTAATAAAGCAAAAATCTATATTTTTGTGAAATGGCAAATTTCATGTCGAGCCGTAAAAGTTAAATTTCAGTATTTTTTAAAATGTGGATAGTAATTCGGATTTTATCTGTGAAGTTTTTTGTAAAGTTTTGTTTACAAATCATCTCTGTACTTTTTCTTAAAATTGAAATTAACAAGAACTGTGTAAGGATGGTTTTAAAAACATTTTACCCTTATTTTTTACTATATTTTTACTCTTGCATTTTTCTAAAAGACGTTTTATTTACATGAAAACCCGAAAAAGAAACATTTTAAAACTCTGAAATCTGCTGAGGAGCACATTTTAATTATTATAGTATATTTACATTCAAACAATTTACGACCAATTGTACGCAGAGCATATTTTAAAAATATACTCCGTGGAATGTAGCACACGGCATAACACAAGTGTAAGATGAACACGTAAAAGATTTAAGCATTTTTTACATATGCCTAATAATAATTATAATTATTATGATTTTTTTGTTTTATGATTTATAGGCATAAGATTATAATTTGTAACGTTACATGCATGCTGAGCGTCATTTGTAACGTTTGGTTGGTCGTGATGGAGGTTAAATGTAGACATACTCAGTAATTTAGGATAAAATAACAAAGTTTATTAAAGTGATAATGGCTGAAGGGAAGTGGAGCAAGTCTTAAATTTACACAACTGAAAACACTATGAACAGCTAAATCATACTCACAGGCTTCGGCCTAGCTCAGTCGGGGCACCTTCTAATACTTTCCGCTATCTCTTGGCTGATCTGCTAGATAAAGCTTAATTAAACAGCCCGTGGCTGTGGGTAATCCTTTATTCACAAACAATCCAAATGAAACTAAGAGGTTTCTTACCCCGGCCAACTCTCAAGTCAACTGTCGGAACTTCTTTCCACTCACTGGAGGCTTCGTTGCTACTTTTCAATCGGCTAGCACTTCGCTGAACACTAATTCACTTCGCTTGTCTAATGGCAGAGAACCTCACTCGCTGGCTGCTGGCTAATGCCAGAGACGCTCCCTGGCCAACGCCAGAGATACTCCTCATTCACTCAAACCCAAGCTTTTATATGCTGCAAACTGAGATACTTCACATTAACATATTACTAATAACCGCAAGCTAACTGTAAAATCCGAAAGAGCACACACACTCTAGAAAGTTAAAGTAAAAGAGAGGATAGATGTCGCTTTTACGCTTACACATGTTAACTTATTGACGTCACGATCTCAGAAACACTAGAGTGCCTTTATGGAAAGGTCACTCCCTCACAAATTCACAGTAAAAACAACGTAAATAAATGGCTTTTTTCAATCATTTAAAACACTTAAAGATTAATTAACTGCTAACCGGCACTGTGCCCACTTAAATCCGTAATCACACCAATAATTTCTGAACGGCACGTAAATAGGATCAAGTTATAATACAGCTGCCATGTGCAGCTCACTGAAACAGCCTTTTTGCTACCTGGTAGAAAACTGCGGAATTAGCATTCCTATTTCGAAAACGGGAAAAAAAGTATTGAAAAAAATGGATTTACAAAGTTGTAAAGCATAACTGATATGGTACAAAAAGACACCACGTGGACATTAATGCGAAGAGCTGAATTCGCGCGTCAGGTAACTTGAAAAGAAGGAGAAATTATGATCTTTCGGACAAATGTGCATCGCAATTAAAGGATATTTTTATAACCAGATTTTTTTTTTAATGTTTCATTGATCTAACAAAACCCTATCCCTCACTCCTCTGTCTTCCTGTCCATAACAGAGTCCGTACATAAAAATATATAAGTGAGAGATATTATGCACTTATAGCCGAATTTTTCGTGTCACATGACAAATAATAATATTTTGATAAAGTCTATTATTCTTCAGCAATTTATCTGACGAAACCCTATTTGTTTCACTACTCATTCCGTCTCTCACAGAGTCCGTACTCTAAAATGTATAAGTCAGAGACTTCACATACTGTGTACTTGTGGCTGAATACCACGTGTCAAACAGGAAATCATAACATAAAAAAACCCCTATTATACCTGATTTTAAACAAGTAGCAAAGTGTAATAGCAGATGGCGCAGACAATTTTGTTTAAAATTTTTATTTAAACACTTTATCATTTAATTTATAAATCTAAATCATTAATTTAAAATTATTAAATTCTTACATAGATGGTAGTACAATAAATTTAATTTTAAAATAACTATAAAAGGGCGCTATTTATTTTAATCAAATTAAAAATATTCAAACAAAATTATTTAAATAAAATCCAAAATTTAAATTTTTTTGAAAAAATTTAAATTAAAAAATCTTAGCAGGGATATAAATACAATTTATTTTTTAAATAATTATAATAGGATGCTATTTATTTAAATCATCTTAAAAAATGTTCAAATTAAATTATTTAAATAAAATCCAAAATTCCAAAATTTTTGAAAAACTGAAATTAAAAACTATTATCAGCGATATAAATAAAATTTTACTTTTTAAAAATAAGGTACCCTGGGGTAATAACGCCACGTTAAGGTTCTACCAGTTTTCACGGCTTAGTTTTAGATTGTATTTTTCAAACAAATATAGGATCTGATACAGCAACTCATTGACTATCTATATAAAATAAAATAATTTAACAGATATGTATTCACAAAATGTAATGGCGTTTTTTCTTGACCAATGGTATTTGGCGTTAATACCCACCTATATGGGTAATGACGCCATCCAAACAAAACTATAAAATAAGATGGAATAATGGCATGTAGATTGCCCAATTCTAAAAATACAAATTCTACAGCTCGAGAAATTGACAAATTGCAATCTAAGCTATTGAAAATGTACAATTTTTCTGTGACTCTGAAAGAAAAAGAAAGCTGTGGTGGTGGCGGGGGGAAGAGGCAAAAGAATATCAGATTCTAAGCTACGTTTTGCTTAAAAATGACCATTTAAATAGAATTATTAGAAACATTGCACGGATTATTTGAATCAGTATTTATATTCCCATGTATGCATTCTATGCGATAGAAAATATTGATTTTTTTTGTGAAAGTGAAAGAAAAAGGAGTGAGGGGGAGCTTCAACAGAATATAACACCATGTGTCTCTCTTTGCTCAAAAAGTCCCACTTAAATATGATTATAAGAAACATTGCATGGTTTTAACCATTCATAATGTAATATTTTAATCATGTGAAGTTTTATAACAACTAGAGTTATATGTAATAATTAATTTTGTTAAACCTTAACTGCTGTTAGCGTCTCACATACCGCTGAGTTTTCCAAGTTTCAGAGTTTAACTTGCAATTTTTAGTTTAACTATAGATACTGGGAAATTTTTGTTTCATTTGGAGTCCTATTACTATCTCTAGAGACATTTGAATAGCTGAATTATATTTTTAATAGTCCTGTATATAAGATTCAATGCAAAAATAATATTCTAAAAGTTAATTTAACATTTTATTCATCGTTAGATTAAGCGGTCTGACAGGCCGCTCACAGTAAGTTATGCAACAATTTTTGTCACAGCAGTTAAGGGTTAATACTATTATAGTAATCTAGTAAATAGTTTTTAACCCATAACTCCACACTAATGCGGATTCTCCGAACCTACAGTTAAATTGTCGACGTTTTAAAGAGCATGCTTTAATAAATTTTTAATAAATTGAATAAAATTTTGATTAAAAAATATTATCCCAAAGAGATATCTTATTGAATTTTATACATAATTCATATGGTTATATATCATTATCTCTATATTAGCAACAAAATTAACCTTTAACTGCTGTTAGCAATCTGACTGAACACTGTACCCCTCCCCCCAAAAAAAGCGTTTAACTCGTATTTTCCAGTTTAACTATAGTTACAACTGAAATTCTCTTTCGTTTCGAGTTCTCGTAATATTGTTAGAAATATTTTAATAGATTAAATTTAATTAGAACTAATTCTGTACAAAAAGTTTAGCGCAGGAACAGTATTCTATAATTTTTAATCATGGATCGCATTTTAACCTTTAACTAATGTTACCGGTCTCGTTGACCACAATTTTTCTTTTAATTTTTTAGTTTAACTTGTAATTTTCAGTTTAACTGCAAACACTACCGAAATTTTGTTTCATTTGGAATTTTAGTACTATCATCAGAGACTAAATAGGTGAATATTAAGTATAATACTCTTGTATAAAAAGTTTAGTACAAAAACACAATCCTATGAGTTATTCCCGCCTTTTATTCATATTTCAATTTTGTGGTCTCACAAACCGCATCACATTCATACGTTACAATTTCTATCACATCAGTTAAAGGTTAAATTTATAAAGTTTTGAAAACCGAACGTTGAGAAAGCGGACAGTTAAAATTTCGAACTCAATTGAACAATCCAGTGGAAATTTAATAGAAACCTGATATTGAAGATGTTCGAATTTGAATCTCGAAAACATTTTGATATAGTTTTATTTACAAGAGTTAAAAATTATTTTTTACATTAGTAAAAAAAAAAAAAAATAATAATAATAATAAATAAAAAATAAAATAGAGAGATTATTTTTAAGTATTGGGCACCCCCCTTAATCTTACCATTTCAACAATGATTATAATGCTGTCCCATATTAATATATAAACCCCCTTCGGATATAGTTCGGCCACTGTTGGGAATCAACCGGGGTAATAACGCCAATCCCTGGCGTTATTACCCCGGGATGCTTATTGCGCAGTAAATCCTAAACTACAAATTATCTCGAGAAGATATCCAAAATCTTCTACAACAATTTGAAAGTACATGAAATACAATACAAATTTATGTAATAAACAAAGTATTTCTGGATAAAAAATATAGTCTTCAGATCAAAAACCTTATCTCGCAAATTTTAGATCAAGCGTTAATTTTAATTGCTTGTAAAAACAATAAGACCTAAAAATGAAACAAATTAACTTGAAGCTGTTTTTTGCGATTTATATGGCTCAAAGCCCTTCTGCGCACAGCACATGAGTGTCATTTACCTGATTATTTCATAATTATGCAAAATATAAGCACTTGACGTTATTACCCCGCCTGGCGTTATTACCCCAGGGTACCTTAGAATAAAAAACAGTTCAAAAGAATTTTAAATTACTGAATATTGAATAAATCGCAATAATTTTTTAAATAAAAAAGAAAATTGAATTCTAAAATAGATTATGAATGTCAGTGATTATTATAACAGCATAATAATAATAATAATAATAATAACTAGTTGGATGTGTCAATCCCAAAACTTTCTTCTATCTCATACGTACAATTTTATATTAAAAAAAAATAGTTACTCATTTTAATGTTTTAATAATTTTAATTCAATACCATACCAACTTTGATTTTATCTTAAATTTTTGCTTCAGTCAATTAATTGGAGTAAAAACGAATTTCCGTCTCTGCACGAGCCGATGGACAATAGAATGATAGACAGATTTTTTTTCAAATTCAGGTAGGTTCTACTTGCCTTACCAAAAAAAATCATATACAAAAAGTTTAGTTCAGTTCTAGAACTAACTAAATACACTTTTATGCGGTGCAATATTGAATATAGCATAAAATTCGCTATTGCAGCGCCCCCTTCCGGCGGATTTTTTTTAGATTCATGGCGATCCAACTAGCCATAGCCATACACTTACACAAAAAAATTCGTTCAATTCGATGCATAACTTCATGTACTTTTGATCGGTACAATATTGAAAATGGCAGAAAAATCGCGATTGCAGCGCCCCCTTCCAATATTTGTTTTTCAAATTCAGGGAGGACCAACAGGCCATAGTCATACACATACACAAAAAATTTGGTTCAATTCGATGCTTAACTTCATGTACTATTGGTCGGTACAATATTAAAAATGGCACAAAAATCGCGATTGCAGCGCCCCTTCCGACGGATTTATTTCAAATTCAGAGAGGACCAACTAGCCATAGTCATACACACACACAAAAAATTTGGTTCAATTCGATGCATAACTTCTTATACTTTTGGTCGGTATAATATAGAAAATGGCACAAAAATCGCGATTGCAGCGCCCCCTTCCGGCGGATTATTCTCAAATTCAGAGGAGACCAACTAGCCATAGTCATACACGTACACAAAAAATTTGGTTAAATTCGATGCATAACTTCATATCTTTTTAGTCGGTACAATATTGAAAATGGCACAAAAATCGCGATTGCAGCGCCCCCTTGCGGCGGATTTCTTCAAAAATGAAGGAGGACCTGCTTGCCCCAGCCAAAAATATTCACAAAAAATTTGGTTCAATTCTATGCATAACTTCATACACTTTTTGATGGTAGAATGGCGACATACACACAGACAGACACACACACAGACAAACAGACACACGGACAGACAGACATTTTGTAAAAACATGTTTTTTGGAATCTCTGACCCCTAAAACGTGTAAATCCGTCAAAAACGGAAGTCGAAAAAAATTTCGATTACAATACTTTCTTCTATTCAAGATAGAAGAAAGTAATAATAATAATAATAATAATAATAATAATAATAATAATAATAATAATATAAACCCTTAAAAATACAAGAAGTACGAAATTTCAATTAAATCAATCTTAATATACTTCTTCAAGCACCGGAGTTTGAACTAAGAACATGTTGTTTACAATCGGAATGCTTTACCTACAATCTATGATGCCTACACAAATAGCGTCGAAATTAAGGTTATCTTTTAGAATTTATATAGTAAGAATGAACGAATGAAGTTGAAAATTTAATTAAAATAATAGAGTTTTTTTTTTCAAAATTTTATTATTTTGCTTGTAACACGATAGTATTAGCTGTAAGGACACAAAATTTAAAGTCTCTGACGTATACTTTTTTGTGTATTACAGATAGAAAGACAGAGGAATGAGACGAATAAGGTTTCATCAGATGAACGGAAGCTTTTTTTATGAAATCGATTTGCCATGCCACAGTATACAAAATAAAAAAACAAAAACAAATGCGCGTTTTAACAGTTGTATTGTTCACATTAATGTGCACAAGATGTCTTTTCGTACTAAATCCATGATTTTCCATAACATTTTAGATCACTTTTTTTCTTTATCTCTTTTATTTATCAATCATACGTAGTAGAGGTTACGTCTTGCAATCGATTTCAAAATCGAAAAATCTTTTTCGACGCATTTACACGCTTCAGACACTGGAGATTCTTGAAAACCTATTTATAGAAAAAAAATTGTCGTCCGTCTGTTTGTCTGTGTGACTGTAAACGCTCTACCTCCTAAACAAATTGAGATAGAGACTTGAAATGTTCAGAGTAATTATAAAGTAATAATGGAAAGAAGCCTGTTGAATATAAGTAACCTCAATTAACCCGAAGTATTTTTTCGGATTCTCGAAATATCCGTTCTAATGAAAGGTATAAAAAAATTCGATTTTTTTAGGGTATGTTTGTATAAGACAAAAAAAAAAATAATAGCACAAATTTTAATTAAAAAACGAAATCGATTGGATAAATAATTGTTGAGATATTTGTAATCATATTTTCCACGCTCTTCGATTTCTTATGACCTTGTATTTCATTCAAATTTTAATTCAAAGGTGTATTTTAATTGCATGTGAGACACTTAATCCGACGCAGTAAATTGTTAGTTAATATGATAAACATTTTTGGAGTTGTAAGGATGTTTGTTTTGCGCAATTAGATACTATTTGAGTAGTTTGTCGTTTTACAAAATTTGTCGAAATTGGTTCATCAGCAATTCATTAATAGAGTATTACAATGTGTTAAAAATATTTAAATATACGTTTAAATTTTATTCTGGATTTGCGACGCATTTCATAAATAGTTTACAGATGTTTTATTTTCATATTTTATATTATGTATATCCATTTTCTGTAAGTATTACGGTGGCCTCTAACGATTAGTTTTGTACGAATTTTGGAACTCTGTAAATTTCATTCCAGAAAAAGGAATTGTTTTTAAACACAAATATGGTAATTTAATTTAGATTTAAAATTAAAATACATGTTTCTTCGAAATGTACAGAAGGACATGATTTCATTTACAATACGGGAAAAAATGATTCCTCCCCACCAATGACTAGTTTTTTTTTTTTTTTTCAAAATAGGAATGGTAATTCCGCAGTCTAACAACAAGTAATGCCGTAGACGGTTTCACACAGTAGTGCATGAGATCTTTACTATACCTAAATCCCACTTTTATGACAATGGCTTTTACCATTCAGAAATTATTCGGATGACAACAGTCTTTAGCCAGACACTAGCATTATAAATTGAATATTTCCAACTAAACGAAAAATTGCCCAGGCTGGGAATCGAACCCAGATATTTGGCTTACAAGTCCAATACTTTACCTGTTAAGCTAATTGGGGACTGTACATAAGGGTGGAGTGAAAAGACCAAAAAAAATTTTTTCGGAATTTTTTCTTTGGATAGGTCTAAAAAGTTGTCTTTTGGCACACTGAATAAAAGGTTAAAATTTGATTTCGTTTGGAATTCATCTTTAGTCCCCTACCAGCTCTTAAAGATTGTGCTCTTTATATGTGAAAATCAAGATTTCACTACGTAGTGTAAATGACCAAAAAAAAAATTTTTTCCGAATTTTTTTCTTTTAATAGGTCTAAAATGTTTCTTTTTGACACATTGAATATATGGTGAAAATTTCATTTCATTTAGAATTCATTTTACTTCCCTACCAGCTCTTAAATTTTATGCTCTTTTTATGTGAAAATCAATATTTCCCAATGTAGTGTAAGTTAATAAACATTTTTTTTCTTAACTATATTTCTGATTTCAGTAAAATAACCCACAATAATGATTTCTTAAAGTATTACTTGTGAACGATCTAAGTATTGTTGCGTTTTAACTCTTTGATTGCGAATAAAACCCTCAAATGTGAATCGTATTGTATGTCGCAGAGAAGAGAAAACACAATAATTAGACATTCGTTACACTTTTATTTTTCGAATGCACATGAAAGATAGTTTTCTAAATATAAAGCGAATGCAGTTTTCTAAATAATGAAAAGAATGAAGTGAAAAGAACATATACGATGTATTGCAAAACGATCGTTCATTTCACTCGAATTTATATTGCTCTTTGTTATCAAAATTAGATATTATCTTTCGTGATTTGATTTTTCTTCATACATATATCTGGTTCTTGTTTCTACTCCTACAGCCACTAATGGCGCTTCAACAACTAAGTTTACGAATCTTTCGAATACTTGAATCTAACAGGGAAATTTTTTAATTGAAAAGATGGGACTTTCGATTTTTTTCTGAGAATTTCCAATTTCTCTCTTGGTACTCTTTTAAGAATGCGGGGTGATTTCACATTCTTGCCAGTTAATAATGTTTATATAGGTTATAACACTGAATTTCAGTATTGAAATATGAAGCTGTCTTATTGTAGAACATATAATATCCTTCATCTTCAATATTCTTCGGAATCCAAATCCTCCAACATGTGTTTTTTTATCAGTTATCTTTCCTGTAAATTTTCATCTCAAAGACAGAAGTATAAGTATTGTTGAATAACGGGATTGAGAATTTTCTTTAAATATTCCCTCAAATAAGGAAACAACTTAATTGTTTATATACATATATATATATATATATATATATATATATATATATATGTACATATAAAACATTTTGACCTCTATATTTGTAAGAAGATTCTTTCTTGAAATAAAACAACATAGACAAATGTACTTTCATTACAAATTCAGTCATATCTTCCGATTTTGAGATGAATTCTGATTTCCAATCTGCAAACCAAGTAAACATTTGGCAGTTGTCAATCATTTAGAGTGCAACATTTTTCCTGCATTACGATTTATCAGATTTGAGTTAGCATTAACCAGATGCAAATGTTTGACACATGTCATAAAAATAATTTTGGTCTACATTTAACTCTCCATACTCCATTTCTCTGCGATAGGAGCAGATATTTTTAAATTTCCATAACTATCTCTTGTTCACATTGATCCAACGACTTTCCAATTAGAACAGGAAAAGCTCCTGAACCTTTATTTTCTTTATAAAGTTCAATGAATTAGTGGCAATTCGTTTGCAGAGAGCTGACATATTAACCACTACAACGGACGACTAAATTTTAGTTTCAAAAATCTATTAGCAAATTTTCCATAATTTCCTTTGATTTTGGGGAATTGAATAAGCTTCTGATATTCAGAAAAATTGTTGTCTATCATTTGATCAATACGTCTTTGGAAAACTACAATAATTGATGCCTTCGGATGTTTTCTCTTAGGATTTTTTTACCTCTGATTTTGGCGAAACTTTAGAATTACTGCTTTGTTTTATTTATTGTTTTGTATAGTAAAAATATTTTATAGCATTCTGCTATTATTGGCAAAACAGCTTTAATTAGTTTTGAAGAATCACTAACTTCTAGTAATGGTAAACTTCGATTTGCTTTCACACGTACTCATTTTGACTGTAAAAATGAACACATACAATTTTTAAAACTCAAAAAACCGTTTAAAATATTTAAAAATAAAGACCTAGAGTTTCAAAATGATGAAAGAAATTACACTAAATATTTTTAATATAAAAATATCAAACGAGATTACCAAAAAATCCTGTTAATGTACAATTTATGGTAAGAATTTATCGTATAAATCAATTCAAATATAAATGTCCTGGTAGGAAACTCAAGAAAATTTTCAAAATTCATGAAATTTTGTACGTGTATTAGAGGTACTAAAAGACAACTTTTGGTTGCTATCCAAAATCAAAATTCGATTTTTCGAAAACATATTAAACAGGTATACAGCAGAGTATTTTAAAAAAATATCTACATACTTCTGTGAAGCGCAATATTTAGTAAAAAATGTTAAATATTAGATATATACTAGAAAAAGCCATGCTTTGTTTGGATTCGCGAAGCATTATTTTATAAAACAGATATTTGAAAGAAAAAATATTTTTAATATTATTTTTGCATCTTTATTAAACAAAAACGTTATTTTATGTTTTGGCGCATTTTAATTTTTTATTTATGATGTAAGACTGGCATAATAAAATATTTTCGAAGCAAACTTTTACAAAATATTTTTAAATTTTCAACTAAAAGCTCTTTTAAAGATGTTTTTACAATTTCCAGTAACCACTGGTGTTTTTTAAAGTTGTTTGAAATATGCATGTTTCCAATCTTTGTAATTAACATCAAATCAAAACTGCATATATTTCAAGCGTCCCAACTCCTATGGAAGAGGTGTCCGCAAGTGTTTCCTATGTCCGCAAGATTAAAGGCGGGGTCAAGGCATATGCCATCTAGTGACAGGGGTGCATAACTAGAAGATTATTAAGTAGATTGCAGTTTCTTTTGTGTGAATGGCAACAAAACTTTTTTGTTTCTATAAAATGTTACTTTAAAACATTGCGTAGAATAAGTTTTAGGTTTGAAATATTGTAAATAAATATAGAATAAATATGTGTAGTACGACTAAATATTAACATAAAACATACTAAGATGAAATATCATTTAACTATGCGATACAAATATCGCTGATTAAAATATATTCTATTTTAATTATGTTTTTAATGTAATGAAAGATGACTCATTAAATTTTGTAAGTACTTAATATGTAAATGCAGAATTTTGAAGTAGTGTCACATTTTACTAAATTCTTGATGAGCTAAGTTATACAAAATTGTATACACCGTAGTATTTCCTTTGATAATATAATGTTAATCACTGTTTTGAAATGTATAGAATTTAATACTAAACAAAATATTCAACTTTAGCTCCATTTTTCATTTACGAATTGCAGATGATAAAAATCCAGCGTTTTCTTGGTCGTATCGACTTTTATTATTTAACTTGCAAATATTTCATTCTTTTAATTAAAAAACCTATTTCATTATACGTATATTCGGAATAACTTTAATTTTAAATGTATGTATTAAATGTTGTTTTGTTAAACAAATAAATATTGTTAATTTATTTGTTTAAATATTTTACAGTTCTAGACTATAATTTTCCTACAATCGTTGATTAGACTATCTCTCTCACTTTTTTTCCCTTTTTTTTAACAGACAAAGCTATTTCGAGAGTTCATATTAAAAATTCAATCATAAATTTCAAAGTAGTCTCACAATCATGACAGATTAATAAAATGTACGAGATTTATTGCAAAATATTTTTGTTACAGCTTGTTTCGATAAAATCATGAACATAAAAAAAATAGCCACAATATCATTTTAATTTCGGGAGAAAAAGTACTAATTAGTACTCATAAGTACCATATAATGCAACGAAATGCATTATATGGTACTTATGAGTACTATTAATACTTTTTCTCCCGAAATTAAAATGATGTTGTGACTATTTTTTAAAATGTACATGATTTTATCGAAACAAGCTGTAACAAAAATATTTTGCAATAAATCTCGTAGATTTTATTAATCTGTCATGATTGAGTGAAAATTCAGAAAATATGCGGAAGAGATGAGGAGATAATAAGCATCTGCGCATATATGACGTCAAACCCGCGCATTCATTTGCACCCCTGCCACCAGCTGGCGCAGCTTGTTAACTTACGACAGATTCCAGCATTAAGTTGGAACGCTCTAGCCATCAAATATTTTTGATAGCTATGTTAGAATAATATATTTGAAGAGAGCTCGAAGAAAGTTACTTCGTCAAAATCCTATTTTCAGGAAAAACATTTGAAACCCTGCTCTCGTTGATACTATGAATTTTTAACTGTAAAACTTTTTTTTTCTAATTTCTTCGTTTTTATACATGTTAGCGTATCAGAATTTTTGATATTGTAGAATTTTTCGTAAGGAAAATTTCCTATTGAATGCTTAATTTTGAAGGATTTTCACTCTCGACAACGTTACGTACGTTTTTAAGCCAACTGGTGCCTATATATCCTCAATATCTATAACTGCTTCATCTAATGTTAAACCTTGGGATTTATGAATTGAAATAGCAAAAGCTAACTGCAGAAGAAATTCTTTCCTTGAGTAATTTATGCTTCCATTTTTCTAGAATTTAATTATTGGGGGAATTGATACGCACCAATTCTTATAAGTTAATTGTTGTAGTATTCAAATTTATCCATGATTATTTGCGATATCTGATCTGGTGGCTTGTGATTTTCTTTATTACGTGCAACGAAGTCTAAAGTCCCGTTCACTAAATCTTTTTCGGTCCACAAATAAGAACGTAACATTACTTTAGATCCAAATGATAAAGTAAGAAATGGTTAAAGTCAATTTGTCGTTTCTGAATCGGCCAACTTTGCTTTAGTACATTTATAAAGAGCTTGAATCGAGGCAACAACTTCACGCTTCAATTCTTTTAATTTTTCATTATATAACAAATTTAACAATTAATTTTATTTGTTTTTGTTGCAACTTTACAAAAAAAAATCCACAATACAATTTTTTAAAATGTTTAAGTGCCATCTGTGCAAACGATTTTGCTGAATAATGAAAACATATTTTATTTATTAAATTAATCATGATTCTATCTTTTATTACTTACTCCATGATTTATATTTTTTTCTGAAAGTATACGCGTTTCATTTTTTATTTATTTGCTAAAATGCGTCCGTATTGGGAATGCATGTAAAATTAAAATAATAATTTTTTTAACGTTTTACTGTAAAAAAATTATATTCTGCAAATCTACAGATCATAATTTATTTTTGTGTTTAATTTGAAGTTAAAATATTGAATAGTTTTTTTTTGTAAAGTGTACTACAAAATGTAATTTGAGTGGCCTAGTAGAGGATTCGCTTCGCTCATCCTAATAATTTTTAAATCAATAATCCTATTATTCAATTGCTTTAAAAATATCATTTTAAAGTCTGTTTATTTTATTTTTTAGGGAAAAATTAATTCCCTACTTCGAATTTAACATTTTCAGATAAGTAATGATGCAAAATTAATTAAAAAACAATGAAAAATATTAGAATGCTTCAAGACTTATCATAAAATTAAAATATTTATGAACTTTTCTTAAAGAAATTAATAAACAAAATTGTTTTTCATTTTCTGTTTTTCTGAAATGGCATTTGCAAATTTATAGCTTATAAATAAATTAAAAACAGAAATGTATTTTTTGTATTATTTAAACAAAATTATTTATATATTTTTTCTACTTAAACTAATTTAGAATTTTCTCAAACTAAACTTATTTCTTTTGCAAGTAAACTTTATTGCTAAACAACTAAAATTCATAGAAAGTTTTCAAAATGTTTTGCAAACTTTGACGGAATTCCTTTTTTCTCTCTTAATTTATGACTTCCACAGATGAATTATATTGGTTTATTCTCAAAATAAACTGTTAGGTATTAAAAAGGTATTTTTCTTCGTAGTATGTTGTTATTTTTTATGTCTAGTTTTTACCTTATATTTTTAGTTACGCATTTTAATAAACATTCGTTAAGAAATATATTTAAGCTTGTTTTAATCTTAATTAAAATTTAGCTAAATAGTGGCATATATGTATGTATTAAGACAGTAGACAAAATGCACAGCTGTACAAAAGAAATAAAATATGCTACCGCCTATTCGGTGTATATTTCTGAAAGTCAATTTCAACCTATTAGGCATTTTCCATTTTACAAGAATTCGGTTTGTCTGTCCGTACTCTAACATGCCTCAATATAGTTGGATTGCTCTGTAATTCATGTATATCTGTAATTGGTGTATTATTGTATGATGTTTTGAATTCATGATTTTTTTCTATAAAAAATAACAGCTATTGCATCAAAATCTGAATATTTATAAAAAATTTTATAGCACGAACGTACCATATTTGCAACGTTTGACGTGCAATCTCTAATTTGTTTACATATTTATTCAAATATATATATATATATATATTTGAATTCTACTGCATTGTTTTTCCCAAACCAAAACATTTTTTATATAAGTATTTAACATGACAACATGGTATTATAAATCTATGAAACATAAAAAAAAAAAATCTGCTCAACGAGTATCTCTTCTGATTATTGGTGCAAATTCTTAATTTTAAATCAATCATTAAGTTAAAAAAAGTCTCATTCTTTACAGATAATTAAATTTTCATCTTCGAACAAATTCCAAAGAACGTGTTGATAACGTGTAAACTAGTATATTTTCTTAGACTTAACACTCTTGTCTCAAAATTAGCCTGTCTTGTGTTATTTTACGAAAAACTGAGTTGAAGAATAGCAGACGATATTTTTTATCACTATCAACCATTTTTAGAACGAATACTTTTCGGAATCAGATTAAAAAAAAGTGTAAGTATTCTTTCACAGTTTTTTTAGATAAAAATGTATTCCGATGAATCAATTTTTAATTCAGGAATCCTATAAAACTATTCAAGAACTTCGTAAAATGAATTCGATATTTTATTATAACAGTGACTTATTCCTAAAGAATTTCAAGGCATATTTGATTTTCTTTTTTTGTCTCTTTCTCACTTTACTTCTACCCACACATTTTGCCTCATTTCTCTAGAAAATAGACTTCTTTAATGAATTAAAGAACCTCTTATAAAAAAAAAAAAAAAAAACTTCTATAAGTACTATATTTTTAAGTTTTTATTCGATTTTAATAAAATTTAAATAATTAGTCAAAAGTTTTCTTCAAAAGCTAAAACTCCTTAAAAATATATTTTATTTTATTTTTTATGGCTTGTTTTAAAGAATTTTTTTATTTTTCATTTTTTTATGACTAGAGCAAAATTCATAAGTTATTCAATTCATAAGTTATTGATTTCTCTTAGGTTTAATATAATTTTTCTTATTATTATCTACAACTTTTATACTGAAAAGTTTTTATAGTTTAAAATGTTTACCAACTTTTACAAAAATATATATAAAAAATAAATAAAAATGGAGAGGTTAAAGAATAAAAAAAATCGTAACTTCGTCAATTCATATGATATAAATGTGCTTAGATTTCTTATGATAGTTCTTGATATTATGTAAAATTTTTGAATTGACGACTTTTTGATAGGAACAGATCTAACAGCAAAAAATAAAATAGATAAAGGGAGTGGAATACTTCAAGAAACAAAACCTTTGAAATCTACCTCGGCCTGTAAGCACAACATTTTTTTCCAGAAGATGCAAGGTTTTTACTTCTGTAAACAAATACTTAGTTAATAGTAACAAATACTTGTTATTAACTTTGTAGTACATAGTATTGATATTTGCTATCTATTTGCTTTACAAAGGTAACTTTATTTATCTATTTGTTTTTAAATTTAAACTTAAATTTTCATATTAACTGTGTGCACTTCGAAGTACTGAGAGAAATCTTATTTAATTTATACGAACTAATAATATAACCCGCGATAATTTAATTTTAGCATCAAAGCCTATTTGTTTTATTTTCGATATATTATGTCATACTTGCCTGCTTGCCTACATTGCCTTTTCACTTGGCCTACTTTGCCTCCCTGTATAAGAAGTACTTAAGAATTTATATTTTATTTTCAATATGATGAAATAGATAATTTATTAATTACTATTCATTTCTTTTCATTTTTCACATGAAATAAAATTGAAAATTAATTCAATTAAAAATTAATTATTTAAGAGAAATTTATACTGCGGGTTATGATTTTCTTGACAAGGATAAACAAAGTTTGTCAAAGTTTACACAAAAATGTCGATTGATTCCACATAAAAGTATTTAACTTTTCTATTTATAATCAAAATTATGTTCATTTCGAGGATAAAATCCATCTATATACAAATATACAAAGGCATTACTTCATTCATTTTAACTTTGCCTTGGCTTACACATATATATTCACATTTATAATATCATTAAAATAAAATACTATTGCTGCGTAACTGACAAAGGAAAATTAAATAAATGAACGTTACATATTTAAAGAAGATAAACTTATGAAACATTTTATTTTATATCTAACTGGATTCAAAAGTTACTAAATAGAGATAATTTAAGACCGTTATTGGGCAATTTAAACATACATAAAATTTAACTTACAATTCAAATCCAGTAATATAATGAGTCATTTTTTAAGCACATAAATATATTTGTGAATCTTTTGAGTTACCATAAAATAACATTATGGAAAAAAAGGTCTATGTGTTCCTAAGAAAAATATTAAATTTAAAAAAAGGAAAAAAACTACACATATAAATCCGCGGATGGACAAATGTTATGACAAAATTTTAAACTAATAAAGATAATTTAAGACCGCTATTGGGCAATTTATGCATGCATAAAATTTAATGTACAATTTAAATCCAATAATATAATGAGTCATTTTTTAAGCGCATGAATATTTGTGAATCTTTAAAGTTACCATAAAATACCATTGTGGAAAAAATATGTGTTCCAAATAAAAATATTAAACTTAAAAAAAAAATGTATACAGCTAAATTTGTGGATAGACAAATGTTATGACAAAATTTCAAACTAATAGAGATAATTTAAGACCGTTATTGGGCAATTTATGCATACATAAAATTTAATTTACAATTTAAATCCAATAATATAATGAGTCATTTTTTAAGCACATAAATTGTAAATCTTTTGAGTTACCATAAAAAAATATTATGGTTCAAAATAAAACGGTATATGTGTTCCAAAGAAAAGTAGTAAATTTCATACAAAACTATACAGCTAAATCCGTTGGTTTTACTAACATACACTGTAAAAAAAAGGTTCGATCTACTAAAAAAAATTTAGTGATCCTTTCAATTACAAAAAAATTTTTAGCAATCTTACTCAGTTACAAGAAAATCTGTAAGAGTTACTATAAAAAAGCTAGCAACGTATAGAGTTAATAGTTTTATATTTTAAATAACTATTATTAAAACGCACTTGGTGTGGCCGTGATAGCCTAGAACTCCAGACTGAAAGGTCTCGGGTTTGATGCTTGGCGCCAACAAAGACGCACCGAGGGTATGCAGTGTAATTATTCGTTAAGTAAAGGGGTTTTGAAAATCCTGTCGTAGCAGTTTCCATGGGTAACGATCTAAGGAGTTCCCTCCCTTTCAAAAGCATATGAGAATTGAGCAGGTGGCAATGTTTGATGCTGCCATTTATTGAGGCGTTGCCGAAAATCTACAGCTGCAAAAATTGCGTTTGGAATAGCTGCTAAGAATATGTTAGTAATGGTTACTAAAGATTATTTTGGAGCTGTTACTAAAATTTGCTTGGTGTCTCATGCTAAAAAGTTTTAAGTTAGTTATACAAAAAATTCTTTTGTTCAGTTTACAAAAAAAAAGGTTTGTTTCACTTGCAAAAAAAAGTTTGGAATGGTTACTAAAAAATTCTGTGGAATACAAATTTACTAAAAATTTTTTAATAACCTTGTGATTTTTTTTTTTTTTTTTTTTTTTTTACAGTGTACCTATTTGATTTCCATTCACTTTTGTGGAAGTTATCGCGAAAAATATTAACAGACAGAGAGTGTTTCCACAGTAAGTCTTCACTGATATTTTGAAGGTACAGTAATCCCTTAAATTCGCGAGTTTTGACTATTCGCAAAACAAAAAATGCGGTAATTTTAAAAATTTTGAATACTGAACTTCATTACTCGCGAATGTTGTTTTATATAGAATATTTTTACAAAGCAAACATACTTTTTTTTACCAAATCTACCTACGCGACCAAAGTGACACTGGACTCATAGCTATTGTATTTTCTAAATATATCACTGCATTTGCTGTAATACTGCATGGCCAAAACTGCGATAATTTCAGTCCTTGTGTTGAAAGAAAACATAGATAATTTTAAATTGTTATTGCAGGTCAAATATTTCCTGCAAAAATTGTGACAAAAATCTTAAAACATCAACAATTTCATGTTGAAAAATCAAGAAAATGCAATTTTTCACTAGTTAGAATTCTTAAATTTAAAATAGAAACCGAGGTGGTAACTTTTCCAAACATGGAAACTCATAAACAAATAATCTGTTATGTCAAACAATCGCGCAACTCTAAATTATTTCCTAGCATATAATTTTTGTATAATATGTTTTTTAAGTATTCGAATTCACTTAAAGCATGTATTTTCAATGTGATGAATATTTTTAGGCATACTTTAAAGAAATTAGAAAATTACGAAAATTTTTTTAGAGATTTATCTTTCAAAAACTTTTTATGTAATAGGAACAATAAAAATTCATGTAACAGGTACAGATTCGCACTTTGAATCAAAAAATTTTTAAGGTTACTAAGAAATTTTTGGGAAAATCGGATTCCCAGAACTTTTTAAGTAACGATAACGAGGATATTTATGTAAAATTTTAGTAAAATTACCAAACTTTTAGTTGTCGGAGTACAGCTCTGGCTTCCGTGCAAAAATTACACTTTTGTGACCACGATAGCGTCCAAAATATTTATTGCATCTACATGAAAAATGAGCTGGACGTTGGTAGGGATAAAATCTCGGCGGGTATTGAAAATCAGAAATATTCGTCAATACTAACACCCTAAAATATCGGCTTTTAATTTTACCATAGAGAAAACATTGTGAGTTTGAATCTTCCATTGTTGAAAAAAAAAAGAAAAATAAAGTTTTTTTTTTTTTTTTTAATCGATGCCATTTTCTCATAAAAAAGTAAAATAAATTTTCTAAAAAAAATTAACATAAAATGTCACGTTTTAAGATACACGCATAACTTTCATAAATTTCATTTTATCATAACTTTTTCAAAACTTTTGAACAGGCGATGACGTCAAGATTAAAAAAAACTAATTTTTTCTCATAAAGTTGCTATATTTTCTGCCTTTAAATTGAGCCGCTAATTTTAGAGGGTTTCCGTGAGTTAAAATAACATCATAATAAAAATAAATTAAGCCTTTCTTTTAATAAAATTAAATATTTTATTACGAAAACATCTAAAGAGGCATAAATTTCTGGATTTTGCCGAGACTTAAAGTAGAAGCAAAAGTCAACAATGCAGATATTTAGCTGCAAAATTCTAACTGTCATACTTAAAATTGGGTTAAGTCTATGTTTATCACTAATCTATGGCATGTTAAAATGCTATAAAATAATTAAAAGTTACATACATAACTGGTATTTCAAAACAAAGTTTTCGCTAAATCAGCGTCAGAAAAAAATTGCGCCACTGTTGTGCATAGTCATTTGTGCTAAATTTTCAATAATTTGAAATTTACAGATAAATTTTAGTTATTAATAACATTTGTTTTATGAGTTAGTCAAGCGAATATAAGATTAATTACTTATTATAATTATTTTTAAGCACAGATGTTATATACGCACCACACTGGCACGATTCGTTTCTGACACCAATCATATACGCACTGGGGTATAATAACTGACGCTAATGTGTCATTATTTTGTTTGATATAGTAACTGCGATGATGTTATTTATTTAATGATATATGGTTTATTTACTTTTATTTTATTTTTTAAAACTATATGAATTGTTTTGTTCTATAGTTATTAATTATTTTTTTTTACTTATTGTTATTCCCTTTTTAAAAATATATGTAACAGGTACAGTATGTAACTGTTATTCGAAAACGAGATTTCCGCCAGTTTGGCGTCAGAAAAGAAAATCTCGTCAGTGGTGCGCATATGTCATCTGTGCCATTTTTACAACTTCTATCTAACAATTCTTTTAAACAACTTCATTAATCAAATTTGACGAATGGAGCCTTATTTTTGTCCCCAGAGTTATGACAACAACGTTACTGACGCATATAATTGTAATTTTTGATGTAGATTGACTTCTTAAAATTTTACTTCTTAGGAACGCAAAAACCACGTGTTTATTTTTTTTCAAGAAAAATGCAAATTGATAGACAGGTCTACTTTTCTGTTAGCCAAGCGCAAATCATCGCCAATTTTTGTTAAATCTCGCCAATGCGGTTTTTCTCGCCAATTTTACAACATTTGCCAATAACAAAAAGCCAATAATTTATTGCTGCACATTTCAATGTCAGATGAAACTCTCTGTCAGTGAATGAATAAATTAAAATATTTTGACAAAAAATAATTAAGATTCGTTCTAAAAAATTGTTAATTTCCGTTATACCTCAAATTACTTTGCTGAAAAAAAGTAATAATAAAACACGTAATCACAGCCATATAAATGCAAATAACAAAATCTCAAGTAATCGGGTCTATTAATGATTAGGTTTAGTCAATAACAGGGGTGTTTAAATGAGAGATAATGTAAACAAAAGCATTTTATTTTATAATGAAAGATTCGTATCTAATTTTACATACAAATAAATAAATAAATAAAAGCTTGCGTTTTTTTTAGCTTCCAAAACCTTTTAATATCATTTAGAATTTTTAAATATAAATTGTTAACCTTCTTCATGTTAATTTAGCCAAAGTCTGCAATTGCATGATAATTTTAAACAAGATTTGGCAAGTTTTCACATTTGGCCAACATAACAATATACCTTTTGCAACGCACGAATGAACCGATTTGAACTTGGTTTGAAATTTATACATTCTTAAAAGGAAATCGAAAACTATACGCAGAATTTAATTGTATATTCCCGTATTCTTTGCATGCCAGCAGTTAATAACCTAAGAAATCGAGAACAAATATCTTGTTATGCATGTATTCATTATATGTACAATGTATATATGGATGCATATATTTATATGCTCTAAAATTACCAACATGTTTTAAATCTTTCGGGGATTTAGGAAGTGAAGCAGCAAGTAATTTGCATCTCAGCATGGATCCAATATCATTTCTGATTATTGAAGAATTTTCAATGATTGCATGTGTCTGATGGCTGCCCTTGAGCAAAGACGTGGAGAAGATAAACCAGTTAGAAATGAGCCTTTTAAAAATTTAGTTGTTTATCTCATTGGAGATATTGCGCAGCTACAGCCTGTAAAAGACACATCTCTGTATTAGAAATCTTCTATAAAAGATATTTTGGTTTTACGCAAACAAACAGTTCTTAGCACTTTTGAAAAATATTTCACTTTAATAAAGTCAATGATACAAAAAGACAGTCGTCAATAGCAGTTTCGAGAGATTATTGATTCCATTTCGGTGGGACAACTTACTTGCGACCAATATTCTTTGCTTATTGAATGGCGAAAAGCTATACTGCCGCCGAATGACCCTGAAAGACTTCAAAATACTATACGCCTTTTTCCCACTAACAAGCAAGCTGAATAATATAATAAAGAAATATTGCGTAAATCAAAATGTCTTGTAGCAAGAATATTTGCAGACCACAACGATCAAATAGCAAGATGGAGAGAGGATGACCATGCATCTGGACTTCCAAGCAGAATTTTTCTTAGCAATTGGAAGCAGAATTATGCTACGAACCAATCTGTGGACAGACAGAGGATTGGTAAATGGTGCACTTGGAACAGTAAAAGATATTGCCTACTGCGCAGAACTTCGGCCTCTAAAGTTGAATCAATCTATATTGGTTGATTTTGATAATTACCATGGGCCATTTCTAACTGGAAGGATTTTCCGTGTGACATCCATTTCTAAATTTTGGAAAGAAAAAAGTGTTTCATGTTACCCAAATCAGTTGCTGTTCATGTTGCATATACTGTCACGATACACAAATCCCAGGGTTTAACTTTGCCAAAAATTGCTGTAGACATTGTCCCCGAATAGATCTCACCTGAGCAACTTATGTCGCATTTAGCACAGTTCGTCGTTTAGAAGATTTTCTCACAGACGTACCTTTCAGAAAGGAAAGGCCTCGACCAAATTAAAAAAGTGGGGACACTTACTGATGGAATAGCATTCAAGAATTACTCACGGCAAATGGTGATTGAATATTTATTAGAAAGAATAAATAATATTACTATTATATATTATTATATAACATATAATATTAATATTATATATTATTATATAATATTATATAATAATAATATTAGATTGAATAAATATTTGAAAATGAAGGTATAACAGCTGTTATTAAGATATTATTTCACATTATTAAATATTAAATATAAAAAATAAAATATTTTTTATTTTAAAATATTTTTTTTGTATTATTATTTATGCGACTGAATACTGCGACACTTCGGTCTGACGGATACTAGTATATTATTTTGTAAGGTTACAGATGTCTCTAGTTTTGCTGACAAGTTTTGTAGATTGACATCATTTTCTTGTACAGTGTATATATAAAATTCTAGTAAGCATAGAAGATTTCGGTAAATTTAGATTACTAAGGATACAGATTTTTTTATAGTGTATGAGCGTAAAAACACTCCGCACCGTCCCGTTTGATTAACAAATAAGATTCAGGCAGAATTTTATTTGACCATTCTTTTTTGAAGACTTGGCGTATCAAAGGGTGATATATTCGAATGAACGAATGAGCGATTTGAGGTACGACATAAATAGGAGATGATGCATTTATATACTATTATAATCACTTTGCAAGATAGTAGAAAAATGCTTATGTTTTTAATTTTTTATGATACTTAAAAATTTAATTCTGTAGTAGATTTTTCGATCACTTTAAGATATATTAGATAATTTAAAATTATGTGTATTTCAATTGGGAAAACAATCTATACATATAATAAAACAGTAGGACCCGGTGTGTCTGTACATTGAAGATAATTGACAAAAATGGAGTCAGGGCGATAAAAGAAAACCAATGAAACACAAAAAAATTTTTTTTGAATTTTTTGTCTGTCTGTCTGTCTGTCTGTCTGTCTGTCTGTCTGTCTGTCTGTTTGTTCGAGGTTATCTTCGTAACTACTGAATGGATTTTTATGCGGTTTTCACTAATGAAGAATGCACACTCCCGGGCAGTGTATAGGCTTTGTTTCATCAAAATCGTTGAATTGACAAGGAAATTGCATCATGTTTATTAGGCACACACATTAATATTTATTTGAACTTTTAATAATTTAATCATTTTGAAAATTTTCCTACTTTTCAGTTTATTACTTGTTAGTTTTAACGTTTTACTATATTGCAAGCATTTTTTATAATTTGCATTGTGTTATTGCATTTAAGTTGCTGTTTAAAATTGTAAACAAAGCAATGACCAGAAATCTGCAAAATTCTAAAATTCACACAACCACTGGTCCCAAGTTGTGAGAATTTGAGGTCGTCTATTTCATATATGATGATATATATCAATGAACCCTGCAATAGCATAACTATAAATTTAAAAAGTAAAGGGCCAGTGGGGTGGTGTGGGACACTTTTTATAAAAGTAAGAAAATCAATTTTGTTTGACACAAACTAAAATTTCAATATATAGAGGGCAAGGTGATTCACTTTTTAATCGCTCTGAACAATTTAGAAATATAATATGCAATAACTATTTTATAATTATTGAATATCCTTCTTTTATCTTTATGACTATGTAAAAAGAATAATATCTTATCTACACAAGCTTGTGCATAGTGACATGAATATCAGAATATCTAACGCTGGCTCAGTACAGCCATCTAGCGGATCTAAATGTAAACACTGGTATATATTTGTACCTAACAATAAGTAAAGAAATTGTAAGTTTCAAAATGTGTCCCAAACCCCCTCACTATAGCAATTAATCAGAACTTTATAAGGCACAAGTTGTCTAGTATCAGATAGCTATACTACAATCAAACAAGAATTGTAGGTTGATAATGTATGATGTGTCGAATATAAAATTTACAAAACCTGCTTGCCTGAAAAAAAAAAAATCAAGATAGTCATAGATGGCAATAAAAAATCATCAATTCAATTTATTTACATTTTGAAGAAAATGAATATGTTATAATTTCCCGGATATGTCCTGACTTTTCTCACAGGGTCCTATTTTTGTGAAATTCAGAAATTTTTCTTACATTTGTGAAGATTCTAGTCAAAATTTTGTAAATTTTAAATTATCAAGTCTTCAGGTTCAGATTTTTCATGTGAGCTAAGTAATATGCTTTTTGTGGAGTTGAACTGCTTATTTACAGTTCAGATTTTAATTTTAAATGACTAAATTTTGAAAAGTTCAATTTGAAGGGGAAAATTTCTGAGAAAGGTCTATTTAAGAAACGAATAATTCTGAATTGGTATAAACTGTTTTGCGAAGGGTCCTGTTTTAAGATAAATTATTTTGTGAAAGGTCGTTTAAACATTTTAAAATTCCCTGATATTTCCAGGTTAGTCTCAAATTTCCAGATTACTGTTAAAATAAATTTTCAATGATTATTTCTTTAACAATATTACGTTAATGCATGGAAGCAGCAATTTCAGCAGAAAAACAATTTGGGACTAAACAATGCCTATTATTTCTTCATACATTATTTTTGCAGTATATTATGATTATTGCTTACTGTTGCTGAAAAATTACCAAAAATAAAAACTATTTAAAAATCTATTTCATAAAATAATAATAATTTGTATGCTTGAGAAAAGGAAGGTAAAATGTGTGCTTTTTAGAAAATTTAAACAATTGTTTTAAGTATATTTTCGACAAAATCAGAATTAAGTAATAAAACTTTGAAAAAAAAATAAATAAAGATTTTTATAGTCTATATGCTGGAATTGAAAAGGAAGGTGTGATAGTTTCAAAGAAGAGGGTAAACTGAAATTTTTAGAGGAATTTTAAATAAGATTTCTATTATGGAGGAATGCAATGTGGAAGATATATTCATTAATTTAACATGTATCTCAAATTATTCGATTTAGCCAAAAAAGGTTTTTTTTTATTTACATACATGTTTATTGATAAAAATACACATTGTTGGAAACATAAATAGTAGGTAAAACATACTTAAAAATAATTGAAATTAAATAATTACAGTCAATTTTTGAAAAAAATTGAAAAAAAAATATTTTAATTTAAACAGTATCACTAAGTCTTATGAGCAAAAAATACTAATAAATAAATAAATTTGTATTAGTATCCCTAAACTTCTTTTTTAATATTAATATTTTAAACGATGTATCTAAAATAATTAAAATACCGATCTTGTGATAATCACAAATAAATTTAAAGGGTGAATAATTCTTTCAAACAAGTATTTTATTAATTATTGATACCCTAATTGTTAAATTTATTTGAAAATAACTATTTTGTTTCATTAAATTCTGGTTCAAAATGAAGCAATAAAACAATTCTATATATATTTTTTTTTATTTTTTTTTTAGGGGGGGGGGGGGTATCTATTACTAGAATTTTGGATGTTTTAGTACATTTCTGATATTTACAATAGTACTTAGTAAGACTAAGGAAAGTGAGACTATGAGAATGATTAAGTTGTTGATTATATTAATTTAATATTGAAAAAACTGAAATGAAATAGTCAAAGCATAGCTTTTAAAGAAATTCCATAAATGTGTTCATTTACGGCACAACTACCCTATATGGATATTATTTTTTTCTGTGTGTGAAAGAAGGGGGGGGGGAGACGCTTGAAATTTTCAGTATTAGTTTAACGACTTCCAAAAATCTTAGGAAAATTAAGAATTGTATCAGATTGAAAGAGCTGTACTCGCTTTATTAAAATACAGAAATAAGTAATGCAATGTATAAATTCTTTATTATTAAGAAAAGAAAAAGCTTTATACAATGCTAATGTATATAATATATGAATATATTTGGCAAAAATGTTGCAGTAATATCAGAAATATCTCGGATTTCTTTCAAAAATAGAATTATACTTCTTTCATGAAATATTTCCATCATAATATCAAGAATAACATATTGAAGTACATACAGAATGCTATAAAACTAAAAAATTTTGTAATTTTGTCCCTACATCTGAACTTAAAGTGTCATTGTTTACATCAATGAGAATGTATGGATTTTAGGTGCCTGTGGATTTGAGGAAGTCTGCTGTCCATTTATTTTTTAAATATCAAGATTTTTTTATATTTCATATACCTGATGTTTACTTTCGAAAAGATGTTTCATAGTTTCTATATTTTATATTTATTTTCAATCTATCATGCTGCAAGATATTTTTTATATTTTCAGTTAAAAAAAGTGTTAATGAATTTTTGAATTGTTGTTGACTGTCATAATGTAGATAAGGAATTTTTGTTTCTGGCAGTGAATTTTTTACTGTCTAATTTAGGTAATTAGTTACATACAGCTTTATTAGAAAACAATCTTTTTTGGTTTTGATTTAGTTGAATTTAAGTTTAAACTGTATAGCATTGTAGAAAATAAAACATGGCAAGATTACATTTATGTTAACTTTTTCTTTAAATAATAAACTAATTTTTATTTAAAAATTTTTTTATTTCTGATTTTTTAATGTTTGATACTGAATCCTATTTTTTGTTTTAAATGTATAAAGCAAATTGTTTTTAATTTCAATTTTGTTCTTAGTAAAAAAAAAAAAAAGTAATTCTAGAATATTGTTTGACATTTTTCTAGTTGAGTGCAATATGTTTCTTTTTAATTTTATTTTTGTTTGAAAATATTTATTTAGTGTTCATTTTTGAAGGAGTAGCCAACCATCCTTTATCAAATTTACAAATTGCACCCTGCCCTTTTTAAAAGTAGTAAAATGCATCACTAGTTGTATCCAGATATTTCTAATAAAAGTTTCTCCATTCCACAGTATTTCTAAACCTGTGTTCGTACAATCTTGCAAAAAAGATAGAATTTTCTTATTTCTTTAGGAAAAAAAATTTGAAATTATTCAATCATCTTGTAATTTATTTGTATTTTTATATTTTTATGTCATAAAATCATTCAAAATTAATGTTTATTGTACATTTTCCAACATTTTTTTTCTTGATTAAAGTCAATAATATATTTTCTCTTGCGATAGTCCCCTTTTTCTTTCTAGTGTAAACGAGGGTTTGAAAAAACCCGGGTTTTTTTTAAAAAGCCCAGCCCACTGGGCCCACCAGTAAAAAACCCGGGCTTTTTCGGGTTTTATCAAGTTTTTTTTTTTTTTTTTAAACACTTTAAATTTCTAATTTTTATATACATAATAGTTAAAATCTGAATGTATCAGTGAAACCTGGGTATAATTTTGCATTAAGAATAACTTAACAAAATGTATACAGGGCTTGAATTTCAGGGCGGGATGGCGGGATTCGCGCCCAAAATTTTGAAATCCCGTCCAAAAGAATAACGTGGACGGGAGGCTCCCGCCTAAACAATTTTGCATTATAAAACTATGATCAACTCCCACGACCGTTATGCGAATTTTATCATATTTTCGTGTGAGTAATCGACACATTTTGCGAGTTTTTTTAAAGCGAAAAATCATTGAAAATCACGATTTTTTCCGCGGCGAAATAGAAGTGATTCTGTTCGGAATTTCTCCTCCCCCCCCACCCCCCTTCAAAAAAAAATAACGCATTCAATTCCAAAAATTATGAAACTGATGCCGCGGATGCGCTATTGCGCGTAAACTACGCAAAAGATCGGAGATGACACACAAACGAAACAGCTATTACATGTTTCACAAGACGCGTGAATTTGCAAAAGTTTGCTAAAAACCGGCAAATATTGTTAAAAGATCGCGAAAAAACGACTAATCTCCGGCAAATTACGTCAAAAGACTCACAAAAAAATGCAGAATTTCATCACAGAATTCTGTAAAACGTCAAATTTCGTCCAAAAATTGCGAAAAGAACAGCAAATTTCGTCCAAAAATCGCGAAAAATGACAAATTTCGACAAAATATTCACTACAAATTTCCCGAAAATATAGCAAAAAACGACAATTTTCGTAAAAAAAATCGCGATAAAACATCAGATTTCATCAAAAGATCGCAAAAAAGGCACATTTTCTCAGAAAGTTCACGAAAAAATGACATATTTCGTCAAAAAATCCCGAGAAAACGGAAGATTTCATGAAAAGATCGTTAAAATAGACAGATTTCATCAAAAGATAGCGAAAAAATGAAACTTTCGTCAAAGTAAACCTCCTCCCCTCAAAAATAATATTACGGGGAGTTCATTTTTCTGTTCAACAAACTAATTTTCCTGCTTCAATGAATTTTTTTTTTCTTTGTTGCTCTAAAATCAGCTTCTGACAGCTCCAAATCTTTCTGAGTGAGTGCAATTCCTGAAAGCAGCCATTCATTAAACAAAAAGTATCCTTTTACTCAATAAAGTATTCATTTTTTAAGAAAGTCTTTTTCGATGAATTTGACTTGCCCCTTTCTTAAAGAAATGCAAACAATAGTGGTATTTCTTATTTTCTACACTCAAATAAGTATTATTTTATGATTAAATTTGTATCTTGCACAATTAATATACAGAAAACATTGGTTATAACAATTAATTACAAATTATAAATATAAATTAATTAAATTAATTAGAAGTTTTATTAAATATTATTAAAACAATAATTAGATCTGTGACAAAAATAATTAGCACCGGGAGGGAATTTATCACCAGTAATAACTAGACAGTATAAAAGTTTTTTTACACATTTTGCATAATTATTCTGAATTGTTGATAAAAATGGCTTCAGTGATATATTTTATGTCTGTATTCTGGTGATTCTTTAAATAGCACATAAAATAATGGCGGGTTTTAAACATTTCTTCTCCCTCCCAACCAGCCAAACTCCCCTCCATTTATAAATGTTGGTAGGGAGACTCCCCTCCTTCGAAAAATTGAATTTCAAGCCCTGGTATATATTAAAAAATCAAGTTAATTTAAAAGGTAGATTTGTGTCTTATATGACTAGTTTTTTGCATTAAGGTTATTTTAAGCCAGCTATTTTGAGTTAATGAAGAAGGTTCAGAATGTTCGAAAAAAAATGTACTTAGCACTAAATACAGTTTGAAGTAGTAATTACAACTAAATCAATGACAATCAAAACTACACTTTGCTTTTACAAAAATTTATTACTAGTAATAATTTTACGAATGAAATTATGATTAAAATACTATACTAATGCTAAATCAGAATTAGTAAGTACTTTTTATTATAACCAATTAATAGAATAAACCAAATAATTTTACAAAGGTACTTCAATAAATTAGGATTCCCAGGATATGTGGTATTTTGTTATGAGTTTCAATGGTATAACATAACATAAAACACATTATGTATCAGTTTTTTTTTTTTTTTTTTTTTTTTTTTTTTTTTTTTTTTTTTAATGGAGAAAAAGTTTGTTTTTGTGATATATAAAAAATTAAGTTACAATTATTTCTTTTAAAATTTTTCATTTCATGAGAATTAACATTTTTTCCCCTTGTGGTGAAGAGAGAAACTTTATAAGTGATGTATTGTTATTAAGAAATATACCTTAATATCAGTATTAAGATCTTAATAACGATATTATGAAATTAATCTTATGTAATTTAAAGTTGAAATTTTGAAAAAACCCAGTTGGTTTTTTGAGTTGGGCAAAATCATAACAACCCTGTTTTAAGTTAAATATGCTAAATTTATATAGTTTCTTTCATTAATTTTAAAAAACAAATCAGTTGAAAACTTTTTTTTCCCCTTCTTTACAGCTAATTTACTTTTTGGTCCTTATATCAATGCTTAGAAATTCTTTTTAAATCTGGTTCTTTTGAAATATATTTAAATTGGCATTTATCTTTGCATTAAGATACCTTAGATTAAATAATGATACAATTGTAAAAAGTAAAATCTTGAAAAAAATTGAAAAAACCCACAATGGGTTTTATTATGGGTTTTTTCAAGTGGGTCCGCCCGAAAAAACCCGCCCGGGTTTTTTCAGGCTGGGCCCACTTGGGCGAACCCTGGTGTAAACACTAATTTATTATAGCAGTAAATTGGCTATTTTAAAAATTACTGGATTATTATTATTTTTTTTTTAAAACATTGTGATATTTACAATCCTTCATTATTTGAAATTTTAAAATTTAAAAAATCTTAAATCTTTTTTAAAATACATTAAAACTATATTTTTTTATATTTAAAACTTTAAAAATTACAATTAAAATAAACAAATCAAAAGATATCATTTCACCACTGAAATAATAAAATTAATACTTATAATATAATAAGTATGGTAACTTGTAATTAAATCTGAGATTTTCTGCATATAGAAATGAAAACCATGGCCTGTTTGTGTTTAAAATTATTGATCTGGGAATTCAGAACAGGCTCAATTAAAGATATTTTGATTGAAACACTTTGACATCATATCAAATATACAGAGCAATTTTAATCAAAACCAGTTTTGTTTGCCAAATGTAACCAACAGTGATGTCTGTTTTTTAATTTTCTTAGGTATACTTTAGTTCAAATTATTCTAGGGTTAAATTGCATAACATCTGTATATAAATTTAGTTGATGTGAATAATTCATCAATATTACTTTTAGTTTTTATTATGTGTAGTTTGAAATATTGAAATACAGACTGCACATTTGCAATCTTCTATTCTGAATACTAAAGGTTTCTTTTTTTTTATACAATTTTCAAAGATTTTGTTTATTGAAAAAACTATCTCTAAAAAAAGTAGTTAAAATGAATGATTCTACTGAATCAGTATTTGTTGACCACTCTTTTTCTTTAAAAATGTTTATTTTGATGCAGGAAAAAGAGAATCATCAAAATAGATATATTTGTGTTTGTACAAAATCTGCCATTATATTTAGGTTTACTTGATAAAAGGATTAAATTTTTTGTATTTTTTTTTTACCATTTTACAAGACTTTTATTAGATTGAAATTAGTTAATTTCTATTTCCCTTATGTTTATGTAACTTAATTGTACTTGGAACTGCTTTCACTTTAGAAATCAGTCATTTTCTTTGGAAAAAGTTAATGACCTCCCCCCCCCCCCCCAGAAAAGTAAATGCTTGTACAAAAAATTAGAATATCCCTCAAAATAAAATATTTTTTTAAATTATTATTAAGAGAACAGCCAAAAGAATATTTAATGATCTAAAAAATTTGTTGTCAATATTTCAGTTAAGCACTGTCTAGTGCCGAACATGATTAAAATCTTACCTACATCATTTGAGATAGTATAAGAATATTGTTTAAGTGAAAAATCTCTGTTTTGGAATTTTGATACAGTAGCATTTTAAAAATAAAATATGTGCATATAAAAAAAAGAGGGGGGAGGGGCAAAAATGTAATGCTAATTAAACATAAAGTCTATGTAACTGCAGTATAACTGTTTAAAAAGCCTTTTTTTATTTCATTAAAAATATTTTATTACAATGTGCATTTTTGGTCATTTTGTAACACTTCTCTCTCTCCCTCTTGTAAAAAAAAAAATAAGCATATTGTTTAATACATTATTATTGGAAAAAAAAAAACTTTAAGAAATACAACAGTCTTTAATTTAATTAGGAACATACCTAAATAATTAAACAAGAATCATAGCAATATTATCTGTTTGGCATTCACATTTCCACTCTGGCATCTTAATCTTTGAATCAATGTTTCTGCATTGTCCATTACAGTAGACTCCATCAAATCTGCACATAATTTATGAATGTAAGAAATGAAACATTCAGTTCGCATACAGAGAGAGAATTTAAATTTTTTGAATTTATACCAATTCTATGTATATTTTAATGTGTATTTTCTGTTAATATTCCTGAATTCATGTGTTTTCTTGAAGGAAGAATAAATTTAGTTTTGAAAAAATTCAAGATATTGCTAATATCACTGCTAATTACAATCTTCTTACCAAATATATTTATGCATTAATCAAGCTTTTTTGGTTTTTAAGTCTGGGTAAACCTGAAATAAAACCTCCTTATTTTATGATTTTGATGTGAATTACTAATGTTCCTGTGAGATAAGCTTCATTGAGTCATTTAGGAAAAATAGATTTCTTCTTTACAATGAATATTTAATCATACATCATTGATTATTAACTTGATCTTTGCTTTCAATATTTTAATCATTTTAAAAATTATCTATATTTTTATTTTAGTTTATTACTTATTTTATTATATTGTAAGTATTCGTTATAGTTTAGATTGCATTATTTATTGCATTCAAATTACTGTTTAAAAAATTTAAACAAAGTAATGACCAGAAATTTGCAAAATTCTAAAATCTGCATAACCTCTGGTCTGAAGCTGTGCGGACCCCACCAGTGGCCGAGAGGTTCTCATCTCTCAAATGGTAGAGGAAAGGTGCTGGGTTCGAACCCAATCTCGGCCATTGGCCTAACCGTTCAGAGTTTTTGTGGTTTTCTTTGAACATTGCGTAAATACAGGTTAGGTTCCCTTAGAAAGACCCCCACGAAGAGCAGTCATTTATAGATTTAATTACTTTGTTTGTATTTTGGTAAAAACAGATTACAGACTATTTTGAAATTTTGATCTAAATAACAAGTCACAAATAAAAAGACAAAGTTTTGGTTTGGATCAAACATGATAATGATATAAAAAGACAAATCCTCTTCCTTTCTAGAGATATCTTAAGGTATCATGTGCCAGTCTACCCCCCCCCCCCCCCGCTTTCCCCTAAAGTGATAACATTACATTATATGTACCAGCCCATTATCAGGCTGTTCATGTATTTGCTTTTAATTGTTCATCTATTTCCTTTCAGGGTTTAATTGGAGTTCTTTGCTGCATCTTAATTTAAAGTTTATTGATGTCCTATGTTTTTCGGATGCCTGCCATTCTGATGTCTTTATAACAAGAAATCTGGTACTTATGCTTAAAAATTCTCATTTTTACATATTTGACATTTTGCTTAAGATACATAGTAATTACAACATGATTTGCTAATTTAAATTTTTATCAGCATGATTTTAATGAGTTTTTTTTAATTTGATTTAAATCAATAGTTTAAAGAAGTTGTTTTATTTAGAATTTAGATCAAGATATTTTGTAAAGAAAATTGGGTATGGCCATAAACATGTTGCACATTTTAGGATTAGAGGAGAGAAAGAAGGCATAAATCTATGCTTTTAAAGTCCCCCCCCCCTTTTTAATCAAGTATTGAATTTTAAAATAAAAGTACAAATAGAAAAATTTTAAGTTATTAGTAAAACAGTTTACTTTCTATTAGGATAAGAAAATTTTTAGGGTAAATATAAGCTCTTTCTAATGTATTTTTTAAATCAGAGTGAGAGAATGTAGGCAAATGCAGCTTGGGAGGGGGGGGATCAGATATTGCATTATATTTTTAAAAAACTAATAAAGTATTTTTTAATTTTTTTTTTTTTTTGGTACAAATTTTGAAGTAGTTAGTAAATAATTGTATAATCAATCATTTGTTTATTATTTCATATTCATTTTGCTTCAAAGCATATGAATAATTGTTTTTCATTAACAAGCTAAGATGATTTCTTTCTTTATCTGTTATAAATAAACTATGTAAGTTTATAAGATAAACTTATTCATAATTAGTTGTGTATGATTAAAAAAAAACAGATGTATCTTACTGGCAAATAGGATTTTTTTTTCCATTTTTAAAAATTAAATATATAAATATGGTGCATCCAAACAAAAATGGAGTTCTGCTGGAGATCTCTTCCAAAAGTTCTTTAATTCTTAGCCATTATGGGATATTGTGCTTCGCAGTGTTGAATTCATACCAGATTTTTCAAATTTATAAACTGTCTTTTGTGTACTAAATAATAAACATTTGGATGTAATTCGATAAATATTCTTTTACGCAGTTATTAAAATAATAAATTTCAAATACTTCATGGAGATTTTTGTTTCTTCTTTTGAGTGATTATTTGAAATCAACATTTTTAATCATTAGATTCAGCTGATAACAGAAGGAGAAAAAATATTATTAGAATGCTATAAATAGCAACAAATCTTTGAATACTCTCTTATTCGACTTCATATTTTGATTTTAATTCTTCATGATAATCTCCTCAACCAAGAAAAAAATTCTTGTACAGTTTGGGCAAAATCTTAAAGATAATCCTGTTATGTATTAATTACTTTAAATAATCTGCATTTTTTAAAAATTAATTATTTTCTATTAAATATTTTAATCTATTTTTTTAATCATTTCACGTGTTTTAAGCCTTCTCTTTTGAGCAATAGATATGTTCACCAATGCATATGGATTTTCATCTTACACATAAAAAAATGACCTAGACCCACTTTATCCAAGGCTTATTGCTAATAAAGTGTTAAAAGTAGAAATTACTTATATCCATTAATCTGAAACAAATAAATTATAAAGGAAAAAGAGAAAATATCATTAGATTTCTTCTATTTTTTTTAAGGGGGGGGGGAGAAACAGTTGGTTTTAAACTATGGTTAAAACCAACTGGTTTAAACCGTGCCAACCCTGATAATTTCTCAACATTTTAATCAAAATTTATCTTATTTCTGTTTTTATTCCCAAGTACTTTGATTTTGAAATCAGTTATGTTGAAAGCAGGTACACATTGATATCTATTAGCAAAAAGTGTGGACTAATAACTATCCCTAAACAGATTTACATATGACTGGAATGTCTTCAGCATTGACATGCTGACAAAACGCAGTAGAGCATGATGATAACATACATACAACTTATAGATATTTTAAAACAGGGAACAATGAAAATACAAATCTTTGGCTTTTGCAATTATCCATATTATTCTGAAATGTAGTGTGAATATATGTAGTGTGAAATGTAGTGTAAAACAGTGAAGCGATAAAATGTAAGGCCAGGTGAGGTAAAATAATTGCAAAAAATATTATTTTAATCTACAAAAGAATTACATTGAACATGCAAACAGGCATTGCTCTCAACATTTTAAAAACAATTTCAACAATAATATTTATAATTATTACTGATAATGAAAATTTAAAATGCATATTTTGCTCATACCATGAGGGTTTTCTGAAGAAACATGAAATAAAATCCTTCATTACTTTTTTTTGTGTGTGTGTGAATTTAACTACATTATAACCTCGATCCATTGTTTTTCTAAGGGTGCAGGGGAACAATAAATGCGGGAAAATGATGAATGCGGATTACCTTCAAAACATGAAAAAACACAATGTTTAAGCATTACTAATGAATGTAATGTATACAGTATACTAATTTATTGCTTACTAAACTGTAAAATAAATAACCCAAAATTATAGAAAATTGATATTTATTTTTTAAAAAATCAAAAGTTTTGCTTGGATTTTCGATTTTGTTATTTCCTTTAAATCAAAAAATAAATTTTCAAGATATTTTTTTTTCAATTATTAATGAATGTTTATTGTATAGGCTACAATAAAATTGGTGCATAGTATCTTGTTATATGTACCTACATTAAAAATATTTGCACTTTTCTACATTTATTTTCTTACAGAAAAAAAAACTAAGCTCCTAAAAGTAATAGTGAAATTAAAAAGATGTTAAGTAAAAAAAAAAAAAAAAAAAATGTGCTGTTCATGTGAATTTAGTGTGTACTTTTTAGAAAAGCACAATTTTACCCCCCCCCCCCCAAAAAAAATAAAATAAAATAAAATAAAAACAAAATAAAATAAATAAAAATTTCATTCTTTTAAACAGTTGCATTTAAAGATACTATATTTTCTGTAGTGTGTATGTATTAATTATTCATGTCCATTAAATAGTGAATTTTAAAAATTATGTGTAAGGTTGTTATTGTGTGATATTAATTGTGAACAGGAGATATACAATATAAACTTTCAATAACTCAGTCTTACTGAAAAAGTGACTAAAATAATAAGAGATAAGTTACAAGTTTAAAATATACATTTTATTTAAAACGTTTTACTTTTGGGTTGTATTTTCAACTTATAACATCTTTTTTTTTTATTATCTCAGTTGGCTTTTATGAAAAACAGAGCTTTTTTAAGCTCATATTGTATATTTTTTGTTTGAATCAGAGTGGAATTTTTCAAATCAATGAAGTATTTGGGTTTTTGATGTGGTCGTTCACAAGAACCTTTTGACATCACAATTTAAACTTGTCATAAACTGAAACGTCAAAAATCACCAACCCTGTGGTCAGATTTTTAAAAAAATAATTTATAGCCTGAAGATGATTTTATAAAACTTTCCACAAGTCAATTTTGTCTTGAAAATTTATTTGAATGTATTTTATCTGAGTATCATTATATTATGGCTAAGTTTAATGCATTTAACTTTTTCTTTAAGGTACTCAATGTTGCTTAATCCTGTGTGTGGAACAAACTACAGCAAACCAATTGGCACTGCTATTTATATTGTAACATGGCCAACCAATGCATTATTCTACCAAAAAACAAATTATGAAAAGAAATTTATATGTATTAATATAATTATGTATTATAATATAATGTAATTTATTTATTGTAATAAATATATTTCTGTATTTTAATTGATTGTTTTGTGATTATTTCTAATTCATAATAATCTTTATCGTTTTAATCTACTAAAATAAACAATCTTAACTTTTAACTACGTTTTTTTCTAAATACACATGAAGCAGTATTTTTATTGCATTTTAAATTGTCAATGGTTAATATGTAGAAGTTTTGCTAAATATTGTTTGTTGACAATTGTAAAGATTCATAAATTTATCAGATTCATTTTAATTTATTAATCTTTTTAATTTTTATTGTGAAAATTAAATTTATAAATGCAATTTATAAATGTTTTTATAGTTTATTAAACTTCTACATATTTGTTTGTGAAGGCCCATTGAGTATTCCACTTAAATACTAAATGTAAATTCATATATTTCAGATAATCAGTGACGGTGCTGCAACTATATAAGTCATTTAGAGAATAAAGTTTGAATATTTCGATATTGTCTTCAGTTTTTTGCAGTTGTATTAAATTTGTTACAAAAATTTTGGTTTTTTAAAAATATACAGGGTGTCCGAAAAGTCTGGAAACGGCCGAATAACTCGAGAAATACATATGAGATTGAAAAACGTAAATATACATGTTAAATATTTTTAAATAAGCTACTCTGTGATACCAAATTTGACCTTCGAAACCGACCCCCTGGGAGTCAGAGGGGGTCCAACTTTGAAATCTTAAATTATAACCCCCATTTTTTATTGCAGATTCGAATTCTACGGACAAAAATACGTAACTTTTGTATTTGATGTTTATTTCAAATCTTCGTTTATCACGGTGTAATCGAGCATATTAAATCGATACATATTCCCGCTTTTTCAACGGGATTTTCCCTAATTTAAGCTGATTGGGCAGAATTTTTGACATCAAATTCCTCGTCTTTTGTAGCAATAGCGTTTCCTGAAAATCATCCGTGGCGATTATTTCAATAGTGCTACACTGTTAAACATTTGACCCATTTGCTGCAGCGTCACTCCACAGCTATTATAGAATATCTCTTTTGTGACCAATGAGAATGCTCCATAACACAGTAAAGTAATCGTTTTCTAAAAAAGCGGTGGAATGACGATGCAGCAAAAGGGTCAATTTTTTTACAGTGTACTTTACTATGTTATGGAACATTCTCATTGGTCATGAAAGAGATAATCTATAAAAGCTGTGGAGTGACGCTACAGCAAATGGATCAAATTTTTAACTGTGTAGCATACCGAAATAATCGGCACGGGTGATTTTCAGGAAACGCTATTATTGCAAAAGACGAGGAATTTGATGTCATAAATTCTCCCCAATTAGTTTCGATTAGGAAAAATCCCGTTGGAAAAGCCGAAATATGTATCGATTTAATATGCTCAATTACACCGTGATAAACGCGGATTCGAAATAAACATCAAATACAAAAGTTACGTATTTTTGTCCGTAGAATCCGAATCTGCAATAAAAAATGGGGGTTATAATTTAAGATTTCAAAGTTGGATCCCCTCTGACCCCCAGGGGGTCGGCTACGAAGGTCAAATTTGGTATCACTGAGTAGCTTATTTAAAAATATTTAACACGTATATTTACGTTTTTCAATCTCATATGTATTTTTCGAGTTATTCGACCGTTTCCAGACTTTTCGGACACCCTGTATATAGGAAATATGTTTAAAAAACACAAGTATAGTAACATGTGTATTCTTTGTACATCAACTCAATCTAAATATTCATAACTTATTCTGCAGTAATTTTTTTATAATTTCATTAATTCTTTACTTCCTAATGGCACTTTAAATCACTATTAAAATAACTTGTTCTACGATTCATTTGGTATATTGATTGTAATAATACAATTTAAAATGAATTATACTTACTTTACATTATTGGTTGCAAAAAACAAAAACATTTCTAAAAGGATGATTTTTTTCCCCATTTCCATCTTTTTAGCTATTTTGGCGTTGAAAGAAAAGAGGGGAGAGGGGCAGTTTAAGTTTGGAAATATTTTTATATTTCAGTTGTAACAGTATATTTAGTTGTAGTTCAGTTATATTTCAGTCAATTATATTTGTGCATTTCTTGATTCTATAAAATATAAATAAAACATTTGATTGAAGATATAAATATTGCACAGAATCCCTATGCATTCAAATTTAATTAATTTTACTTAGCAAAATTCTTCTAAAATTTATTAAATGATTGTCTAAATTTTCTAATGTAGCTTCAAATATCACAAAAAATGCTTTGGAAATTGAAAGTTTCACAAATTTATAATTGGGAACATAAAGGTTTAAAACCCCAACATACTGTAGTATATTTCTCAGTGATTAATTGATTTATATAATAATATTGTAAAAAATAGATTTTAAGTTAACTACATACAGAATTTCTAAAAGTCTGGTATTAATGCTCTACATTTAAAAATATGTACTAAGTTTTGCAAGAATAACAAAACACTATTTTTCCATTCTTAAAAAATCACAAAAGTTTGACTTGTTAGGCAGTGGCAGTTTCAAACATTTAACTGAAAGTAAGAAAGTAAGTAGATAGATGTGTATGTTGAGAGAAAATGAAAAATTCAATTAACTGATAAGAATCTTGGAAGTAATTGTAAAATTTTGGTCAATTTTAAATTTTATTCTTTGAAAATATATGATTTTTTTTTAAATGCATTGAAATTCTTGTTTAATACATATAGATAACATAATATAAAAAAGAAACTCATGTTATACATGGATAATAATCTATATTGCATGATTAAGAAATTTTAATCTAGTGCAGTAATGAATTATTTGTTATATGGCCAAACGAAAAGTTGGTTCCTGGTCGGGCATAATCAGTATTACATACTACTCTTTTTATATTTTTTAATATATTATTTATTGTACAAGAACTGCTATTTATTTATTTTACTTTTTTAAAACTGTATATGTATACATTAGTAAAGAATGAAACCAATTTGATATAATTTTACATGTACTTCTTATATTCTTGTAACATAAAATCAGGATTTTTATTTCCCATTTATTACATACATTTTTAATTTATCGTTTTATGACTGTGAGATGTATATATACGAGCTTTTGATTATTTGATTTTTAATAAGGTCAAACATTCATATATATGTGTATTAAGCATATATAACAAGCTGAAAATATGATTAAATAACTTATCAAAAATTATAATCAAAAAACCAAACATGTCCAGGGTGTTTTTGAATTTGACTGACAAATTCAGAGGAGTTATTGTGGTTATTTAACTGTGTTATGATTTTTTTAACATGTGACTGTAAAATATCAATGTATGATCATTTGATTTTATTATGGAATTTTAGTATATGCTTATAAAGTATGGAAGATGTTGCCGAATTTGGGTGACAAAATCATAGGGTTGATAGGCATCATGGGATGAAAATTTTTCATGGTACATGAGATGACTTCAAACCACGCTGAGTTAGATAAAATCACAAAAATAATTGTGAAGTGTGTGTTGAGTAGAACAAATAAATAGGAAAACATTTATTTGATCTTAGCAGCAATACAATGTATTACAATTCCACATCAGGGCATGATTCGACATGACAAGGGATTTTTACTTCTATTGTTCAAAATTACATGTGCAAATGTCATTGCACAGCAATCATTTTGTACATGTCTACTGTGCAATTACCTTTGTGGGTTCAATTTCAAACAATTCCTATAAAACTTCCTCGTCTTTTCTTTCTCATGTCAAACTGTAATGCATTATAATCCTGCTTAGGTCAAATAAATGTTTGTCTGCTTATTATTTGTTCCACTCAATGAAACACCCTTCATAACTACTTTTGAGTATTTCTTTCAATGTGGTTTGCAACCATCTATGTTCTATGGCAATTTTTCATCCTCTTGATGCCTACTATCACCCCTCTGAATTTGCCGATCTAATTCAGAAACACCCTATATATTTTATGGTCATATATTAATAAAACTGTAATGCAGTCAAATGACCGTACATACATATTTTACAGTCATATGTTAATAAAATCATAATACGGTCAAAAAAACCATACAATGTATATTTCACGGTCAAATGACCATCTTATACAATTACGGTCAAATGACCATTTTATACAATTACGGTCAAATGACCATTTCATACAATTACGGTCAAATGACCATTTTATACAATTACGGTCAAATGACCATTTTATACAATTACGGTCAAATGACCATTTCATACAATTACGATCAAGTGACCGTTTCATTGAGTTACGGTCAAATGACAATATATATATTTTTTTACGGTCATATGACAATATATATATAACACGGTTAAGTAACCGTTATCTCGAAATACGGTCAAAATGCCGGACAGAATGCTGCCGTTCAAATGACCGTTTTCTGACGATGAAATTTTTAACAGTGTACCAAATAATCTTTATGGGTGCAACAACTTACGAGTTACAGAATTTTTAGAATTGGTAACAATAAGGTTTTTAGTTTAAATCAGGTGTTATAAAAACTAAATAAATTTTAACTTCCTATGAATTAATTTTGCATTAATTTTGGTATATATCTCTGTTATTGATGCAATTACCGAATATATATTTAACATCTAATAACAGTTGAATGTAATAAATATTAATTAAGGATATTAAGCATTATGTCATTGATCGTTAAATTTAATTACTTCCGAGAAATATTTACTTGTAGCTCATGAAACTATTATACAGCTGTCATTCGGTAATATTCGCTAGAATATAATTATTCTGTAAATTTGTGTGGAACAATTCACTTTTGATAAGACCCTTAGATAGCGAAATCGAGTATTATTCTAGACTTCATTAATGTTTCCTTTTGTTAAGTGAAACTGTTTCTCTTTATAGTAATTTATATAAGAGCATAAAGATGTGTCATTTATTTACAGTGCTTCCAAATTTAAATTGGTATAAATGTTCCTAAATTGATACATAAACATGCAGACCTGAAACTCCGGTTATTCCGATAAATATTATTAAAATCAGTTGAGGTATGCAGAATACCGGATAATTGCGGTAATTATAACAATAACAGAAGATTCAGGTAGTCAAATAAAATTTTATCTAAGTCTAATAAAAATTAAATTAATAAAAAATTATCCGATATATATTTTTATATTAAGAATTTTCGTTTAAATAAAAATCTTGATTATAAATACGGTACGTCAGTTTTCTTAGAATGTAAGATAAAATATAATGCCTTAGGTAAGATATAATTCTCTGAAATAGGAAAATTTGTTATTATAAAGTAATATTTTTATGAAAAATGCATTTAAAAAAAAGGAGGGATTACAATCACGTATCTTTGAGACATTCTACATTTTAACAGAAGTAGAATAATGATTGGCAGTTTTCACGATTATGTCAAAATTGTACTGTAGTTCCAAGCACTGTGTATTTTTTTTTTGAGAACTAGCAATATCATATAAGATAAATGGTATAAAATAAAGATTAACAAATAAATCTATTTACTACAAGAACATTTTAAAAATATTCTCGATTAAAATAATATTAAGAAAATATCATGATGAATAACAGCACTTTTAGAAGTGATGAAAAATACTTTTCAAAAATACATCTCAAGAATTGTTTTATTAATGATTATTATTCACATTTTGTATGAAGAGTTTTTCAGGAGTATTATTTATCAATATTTTACTTTAAAGAACTACGAGTTTCTTAAGGGGAATAATTTCATTTTCAATAAATTATATTAATTACACACTGAAGATTTTATACTTAAATACTTCGTTAAAAAATCAGCTAATTTCACGTAAATTTCATGATGAATAATTGTACGATATGAAATATTTATTAAAATGATTCATTATTTTTTTAGTAAAATAGATAATAGAAAGAGAAAAGTTTTCAAAAATTAAAAATCCTGGATGTTTAAAACATATAAATCTCTATAAAATCTAAAATATATAAATAAAAAAAACTAGATGTTGACTGATTCGAGACGTCTGAAAACTAAAAATTTAATTAAACTTTAATTTTTTTGTAGGCGTTTTAGTATCCAAACGTGGTAATGCAAATGAAGTATAGTATCCAAAATCTATGCTTATAAATACTATCTGCTTTCTGTAATTTAAAGTGTACCTCAGCAACGTATATATTAATTTCGTAAAATGTTAAATAGTTTAACATAACTAAACGCGCCCCATGTAATATCTCCACCAATAACTTTGTGCAATGGAATACTTTTGTGCGTCTCTATAATTTAATAAGAAATATTCTTTATGCCACACATTGCACACAATATATATTTTATTACTTACTTCACAGATGCATATCAATTTTGCATGGTTGAAAGTGTATAACATCATTAAAGTCCACTTGAAATTAATTTTTTCCCTGTAATTAGACTATTCATCTCATTTTCATAAAATTTGACATGACTCGACAAAATTATGTTTCGATTGGGTAGTTTTTGTTATGTTCTATACTGAGAGACGGACAGACGGATGGACAGAACGACGACCATAGGTGCTATGTATTTACATAATTAGAAACGCACTTAATAAAAGAGAAATATAAAGAATACTTAATTCTAAATTCGCTTCTTAGCACGAAATACGCCATAGTGTAAAAATGAAGAAAGTAAGCAGCAATCGGAAGTCTATACTCAAAGATATTTCCTCACGTATAAATTATGTTCCCGCGTCCCAACGTCACCGAGGTGTACATGGTTTGAATAAATGAATGACAGGATTTTGAAAATTTATATTTTAAAAACTATTACCCAATTTAAAATAAGTGGTACATAAAAATAAAGAGGGTTATTCATTTTTTTCTTTTTTCCAGTGACAAACGTTCAGTGGGCAAATTTTTCGTAATACGATTAACAGCAAATCTTTCATGAAGTTCATTACACACATGTAACACTTTTGAATAGTAAACTATTCTTAATGCAGCACTGTAGCATTAAAACAATAAATGATGCTTTAAAAATACTATTTTAAATAATACATAAGTGCATGATTTACCCAAGTAACTAATATTCGATAAGAAGGAAAGCTGTTGCTGTTTTAAACCAAGAACTGTTTCGCTGCTGGCTGGCGGGGAGAGTACTCTTCTCAAAGCGAGATGTTATCTTTTTTAATTTTTTAAAACTTTATACCTTAATGACAGGGAGACGAAGACAACTAATTTATGCGGTTAAAAACACATTTCAATATGCCTTTTTAATTGCTACTGATTTAGATTTTTCTCATTATTACACTAAGGTGACAGTCTCCTGTTGAAAGTAAACTCTTCTGTGACTTAAAGTAATTCGAACAAAATACGTACCATTTAATATGAAAAAGTGTCGTTACAACAGTCGTTTGCTTATAGTAATATTTCTAAAGATCCCACATTTGAGCGGCTATTAATATCAGAAATCTGAAAAACAATACCATCTCTATTAATAAAAAAAATTAATGTTATTAGTTTTGTGCAGTCTGGATAACAGATCAACTTTTAGTAAAATGTTGTATATGTTCATAAGTTCTTACCTGGATTTTTCTACTTGTTCATCATATAGAATTTATATTTGATACTTTAGTTTATCTCTATAGGGGTTCATATAACTCCCGATTTCTTAAACATATTTATGGGATAAATGTTTTTAACAAGGTTAATTATTTTGACTTTCCGTGGGGTTATTAATATTATATTATATTTCATTATGAAGTATTTTAACTTTCCGAATATATTTTACCATTCCGTTTGCTTAAATTTGTATATCATTTTATCAATAAACCTATTGTAAAAATGAGTAACGTTAACGATGAAATTGATTTTGTTTGACTAACTGCATAATTGGTTATCAGAGGAAAGTTCAAAAGTACGGTTAGCATAAATATGGTAAATCACGGCTTTATGAAGAAATGGGAATGATTATTGAAAATATGCTGATGTTTGAAAGACAATGATTTCCTCTAAACTGTCCTATAGTTGGAATGTGTGAGTACATTTCTGTATGAGTAAAAATCCGAAAAAGCTAAATATTTAGTTACTTTTAATGCTTAACTAAATTTCATCTTCTGGCACTGTTATTTCCATGTTCATGAACTGTATTATTAGAGAATAATTTCATGTTTCAATTTAGAATTTTTACAAGCAACGTATGACATATTTCAATAGTTGATGTTTCAATATTTGATAAATGTTGATAATATTTGATAACTATCTCACGGAGCCTTTATATTTAAAATGATATGATGATTTTTCTATAACGATACCAGTTGAACAAAAAAAAATCATCCTAGTTAAACTTTATTTATTTCTGTTGAAATTTGCTGCAGCAAGCGATAACTAATAATTCCGATATTTAATTTTTCTTTTTAACCAATCATTTAAGGTTATATAAATTATTTCATAGAGAAATATTTCATTTACATGTATTCAGATATATACAGGGTATCCCTAAACAAATGGTATATACGCTAGGGGGTGATAAAACCCATCAAGACGAGTAATAGAAAATGGGAAACCAAGGGTCCCAAACGTTTTCCAAAGGAGATGGCCGCCATTAAAGTTTGGGGTCCAAAATTTCAAATACACATAAAAAACGGAAAAATTGGTCGATTGATTTGCGGTTTTCATTAAAATTATTCTTTATGTTGGTATTTTATTGAAAATAAATTATAAAGATACATTTCGAAAAATGCCGATAGAGGGCGCTTTAGACTTTGAAGTAATGAAAAACTATTTTATGCCGCGATTTTTTGTATCCCATTAAATGGTTTCGTAAGCTTAGACATAAACTTAAATTTTGAGCTCAAAATCTGAATAGTTGGAAGCGGTTAAGTAGCACAAATTTAACTGTGTTTAGAGGGTTTAAATTTCAAATGATTATTAAAAACGGAAAAATTGGTCGATTGATTTGCGCTTTTCACTAAAACTATTCTTTATGTCGGAATTTTATTGAAAATGAATTATAAAGATAAATTTCAAAAATTGCCGATAGAGGGCGCTTTAAACTTTGGAGTAACGAACAACTACTTTTTACGTTATTTTTTGCATCTGATTAAATGTTTTCGTAAACTTAGACTTAAACTTAAATTTTGAGCTCAAAATCTGAACAATTGGGAGTCGTTAAGTAGCACAAACTGAACTGTGTTCCGAGGGTTCAAATTACAAATGATATTAAAAAACGGAAAAATTGGTCAATTCGTTTGCGGTTTAAAATAAAACTATTCTTTAAGTCAGTATCTTCTTGAAAATGAATTTTAAAGATAAATTTCAAAAAATTCGGTTAGAGGGCGCCTTAAACTTTAAAGTAACCAACAAAGAATTTTAACCGTTATTTTTTGTATCTAATTAAATGCTTTCCAAAACTTGTTAAATGTTTTCAAAATCTTAGATTTAAACATAAAGTTTGAACTCAAATTCTGAATCGTTGGGTGGGGTTAAGAAGTGAAAACTGAAGTGTGGTCAGGAGTTGAAATTTAACCCCCTCCCCTCAAACACAGTTCACTTTTGCACTACTTAAACACTCGCAACGACACAGATTTTGATCTCAAAATTTAAATCTAAGCATTTGAAAGCATTTAATGAGATTTAATAAAATAACGGTTAAAAATAGTTGTATATAAATAGGCGCCCTCTGTCGGCTTTTTGTGAAATTTACTTTTAAAATTTATTTTCAAGAAAATACTGATATAAAGAGAAGTTTTAGCAAAAACCGCAAACGAATCGACTAATTTTTTCGTTTTTCTTTTATAGTCTTCCGTTTCGTTTGAAATTTAAATCTTCTGAACACAGTTCAGTTTGTGCTACTTAACCACTCCTGACTATTCAGATGTTGAGCTCAAAATTTAAGTTTAAATCTAAGCCTACGAAGCCATCTAATGAGATGCAAAAAATAACGGCAAAAAATAGTATTAGGATGGATTATTTCGTTAATCCAAAGTCTAAAGCGCCCTCTATCGGCATTTTTTGAAATTTATCTTTATAATTCATTTTCAATAAAGTACCGACATGAAGAATAGTTTTAGTGAAAACCGCAAATCAATCGACCAATTTTTCCGTTTTTTATAATCATTTGAAATTTAAACACTCTGAACACAGTTAAATTTGTGCTACTTAACCGCTTCCAACTATTCAGATTTTGAGCTCAAAATTTAAGTTTAAGTCTAAGCTTATGAAACCATTTAATGAGATGCAAAAAATCACGGCAAAAATTGTTTTTCATTACTTCAAAGTCTAAAGCGCCCTCTATCGGCATTTTTCGAAATTTATCTTTATAATTTACCAACTTATAATAAACCAACATAAAGAATAATTTTACTGAAAACCAGAAATCAATCGACCAATTTTTCCGTTTTTTATGTGTATTTGAAATTTTGGACCCCAAACTTTAATGGCGGCTATCTCCTTTGGAAAACGTTTGGGGCCCTTGGTTTCCTATTTACTATTACTCGTCTTGATGTGTTCTATCCCCCCCCCCTAGCGTATATACCTTTTGTTTGGGGACACCCTGTATATAATGACGAAATATGTAAATTAAATTTTTCTATATTTTGTTAAATAGTTTATTAACAAGAAAGGAAAATCATGCACAGGGCATAGATTTTAAAACACCTTCTAAAATACTGAGAATAATACTTAAGCGGAACTTCACTGTTGACTATAGCGAAGGATGGGGTCTAAATAAACTAATTGAAAATGCATAACATATTTCAAATCTCAATATCTGTTATTACCTCCATCAGTCTTTAAATTATATGACTCCTTTTTATACCTGTGTATCATGTATAGCTAAATGTGTATCTTATATGATACCATAAAAGTTGCTTCAATTAAACTCACAATTATACACAATTATCACAATTACAAATTTTCACTCAAAGATTTCTTACAACAAACGGATATTTGATAACTTTTGAGTGACCCGATTTAAAATCTACGCAATTTATATACGCGAAATGAAATTTAAAAATAGTTAAATTTAATAATACATGCGATATCTGAAAAAATATTTACACCAATTATTGTTCGTAGACTTCAAAAGTTTAATTATTGTTAGTTTTATTCTATAGCCAAGTTCTTTTGCATGTCTCTATAAATAAACATTTAATGCACACTATATCCCATAGTAAGAACCATGTAGTACACATCTGAGATGTATATTAATTTTAATATGTTTAAAATACTGTAATATCTTAAAAAAGCACGTAGTAAACTATTTTTTCTATGGACCATAATACAATTCTTTTGAGGGCTCGCTAAAAGAGCCAAAATTACCAGACACTTCAATTTCAATAGACAATATATATAACAACATTATCAACATATATATATATCAACATATTCAAGCTAATCGAACAGCATTACGCGAGTTAGAGTATAGGCAGACGAACAAACACACAGATGAATGCAGGTATCGTTAGACAGACTAAAAGTGGAAGGACAAACCGAAATCATAAATAATTTTCAACGATATAGGAAAGGGATAAAAAAATGGTTTTGTGATACAAAAAGTATTATTTTATTGCCAATAAGGTATAACATGTAATAAAATATGCCTTTATAATACAAAAATTATGAATATTTTATTATTTTTTGATGATAATTTAAATATGATAGCTTTTGTCAAAGGTAATGACAAATTATATTGAAATCATTGAATTCATTTAAATTAAGTTTCAAATCAAATACCACTAAAAATTGTATAGCAAAAGTGTGCATTTTTAGTTTGTTGTTTTTTATAGAAAATTGTAACAATCTTTAAAACTTGTTCGAAAAAAACTTGCTCAACTTGTCATATATATTATAAAGCAGAAGTTTTGAAACTTCCAAACGAGTCTTTTCAAAAACTACCCGATGGATTTTTTTGCCGATTGTATCATTCGATAGAAAATATTTTTCCGAAGGTTTATGATTCAAATTTACAGGGATAACTCAGATTTTTCGTAGTAAATTTCGCATTTTTGGTTATTTTTGACAAAAGGGTTGCCAGTAGCTGTTTTTGGCGAAAATTATAATTCCTAAAAGAATTAAAATGGCTATATCTATTAGAAATATTACAAATATCTTGCAAATAATAGCAGAAAATAACTACTGATAATATTAATAATAATAAAGAAAGACCGCTTAAATGAGGCCTAATATTATAAAAATATATTTATCTTGAAAATGAAAAAAATATTTGTAATGCTTAAAAAATAAATTAACGCGAAATATAACAATTGGTTCAACTTTTGGCGACTTATCCCTGGTGTTGGAATAAAAACATGAATTTCAGAAATTGATTAAATGAATTTTGAATGATAGTTATTTCCCTTTTTATTATTTTCTTTCTACTTTTTATCGAATTTCCGTATAATATAACTTACAGCAGAAAAAAGCAGATCTGATTGTAAAAGACACTGTAAGTTGTGAGTTACTATTCGTTTCTATACCATTTTCATCTTACTTTTGTCGCCAAAGAATGTGTTTTTAAGCTTAAAATGCACTACTGACTTGATGCCTGACTTAAGTTCTTAATGGTCGCAATAATGTTGTTGTTTTTTCAAGTGAAGATAATTTTTAGAGTATATTTTAATATTCAATCGTAAATTACCATAGATATGAGTATAACTCTTTTATTTCTTTTTGCAAATGTTTTTATTGTTAATTTAATTTTTCTTGCGCCATTTCGTCAGTTTCACTTACAGGAAAAATTTCAGTTTTAAAATTTAAAAACTGAAGAAGGAAAGATTACCCCATCGATTAAAAATCTACCGCCAAATTCCAAGATTAAATGTCAATAATGGATGATCGTAAATGTCATATTCACTTGACATTAAGCATAATATAAATATTAATTATGTCATCAAGTGATTTTTAATTCGACATTTTATTTCTACTTTTATACATTCTCTGCTAATTGGTTTTTCGTTATTTAAATGAAAATTTATGCTATTCTATATAATCTGGCTAACAATTTGGCGATTTGTATAATTTGGCGAAATTGGTCGACGGTATAACCAAGTAGTACTGAAGGAAAAATTTTGCAATTCAAAGTAAATTTATGCAATTATGCGTTATACTATAGATAAATTCAACATTTTGAAATAAAAAATTCCCGCTGAATAAAATTTACAAGTCTTTTTTAATTGACCATTTCTTCTTCAATATTTCTTTAATCAATATTTCGCTATTCTCTTTCGCGCAGGCTAACAGAAATGTATTTTAAATATTTTATTAGATAAAACGTAAATAACATTTTTATATATTTTTTAAAAAATATTTTTAAAATCTAATTCTATCATTATGTGTCTTACAGGACAAATAGCAGAATTACTTTTAAAAATGATTTTATCTGTTAATTGTATGTTATTTGTTTATTTGGGTGTTTGAATTTACTTTTGTCATCAAACAATGCGATTTTATACTAAGATGGCATAAATGTGTGAGCATTTTTAGGATATTTTTTTATGCTTAATTTTAAATATATAAATAGCAGTTATAACAAAAAGAAAAAAATGCGTATAATGTTTAAATTTTAGTATAAATGTCTTCCTCATCCAAAGAGTAAAATAATTTAATTGCAACTTTCTAAAGTTTTGGCGCAGATGTCATATACGCACCACATTCGCACGATTGCAACAAAATGGCGATTTTATGCCTCACATCGTAAACCGACTATGGTTGTTTATTTACTAATAAACTATTTATTAACTTTCATTTTGTTTTTTAAAATAATATAAATCATTTTGTTCTATAGCTATTAATTAAACTTTTTAATTTATTATTTTTTTTCAAATAATATAAAATAATTAAATATTTATGAAATTGGTAATTAAAACCAAGTTCTCCAAATTGGCGCCAGAAAAAATTGTGCCAATGTGGTGCATACATGACATCTGTGTCAAAGTTTTTCCCCTATACATAAGTAGGGAAAATGCAGTATAAAAACCGATTAAAGTTTTTTCCAAATATGGAAATTTTGTCACATATTTGGTCATAAACTCATCGAGGTATCTCACTGGCGCCAAAATGGCATTATTTGCCTTATATGGTAACCCAGCTATAGTTGTTTATCTGATGATAAGTTGTTTATTTAGTTAAAATTATTTACAACGTTAGAACACCAGAATATTCGAATTCCAAGCATACCGGTTTCAGTAGCATATAGCATACCTTCCTCAGTGCTAAAGATAGTGGAGATTTGCTCATATATATATAGGGAGGATGGGGATTCAAGTGATAAGTTTCTTGACCAATAGGAAAACAGAGGATCCTAGGCAACAGCCAATAGGAAAACAGAGGATCCTAGGCAACAGCCAATAGGAAAACAGGGAACAGTTAATAGGAAAATTGGGTGGAAAATGGAAAAGATATTGCGAGAATTGCATTAAAAGATTAAGAAAAATTAGTTTTAATATAATATTTCCAACAGTCTGATAATGGTGGAATAGCAAAATCACAATTAACAAGATTAGGAAGATTTTTATGGATATGGAAAGCTTCAAGGAAGTTAAGTTCTTGTATAGAAGTAGGTTAAGTTAGTATCTTAACCGAATTGAAGTCAAAAGCATGACTCGTCTCCCAGCAATGTTTTGCGATTGAGGATTTCTTGATTTCTTGTTTTTCAATATATTGCTTATGTTCTTTAATACGAAATTTTAGACTGCGTTTGGTTTGACCAATGTAAGAAAGACCACACTGACAATTGATATTGTAAATGCCCCATGAATTTGATAAATCACCAGGATCTTTAAGGTTGGAAAGGTTGAGTTTATTAGTAGGAGTAAAAATTATTTTGAAATCGAACCGACTAAGAATTTTAGCAATGGAAAAACTTGATTTTGGAAAGAAAGGTAAGACAATGCTAATATTGGAACGAGTAGAAGACTGAGATGAGTTTGAGGAGTGAGAGTTTTGCAATTTAGAAAGGGCAGTATCAATAATAGAAGGGTTGTAACCTCTATCAAATACAATTGCTTTAATGTATTGAATTTCATTATTGAGAGACTGAGAATCAGAGCAAACATGAAGAGCACGATTTATGAATGTGTAAAAGACAGCCATTTTTTGACTTGGAGGATGACATGAACGAGCGTGGGGGGGGGGGGTAGAGAAACAGCGAAGCTTTTTCGATAGACAGATGTAGAGAAGCCAGTTTCACTGCGAGTGACAAGGGTGTCCAGGAAAGGGAGTGAACCATTATTTTCTGTTTCATACGTAAATTGGATATTGTTATCAATAGAGTTCATGATGCTAAGAATGTCCTCAATATTGTGAAGAGAAGTGTCAAGTAAGGTGAATGTGTCATCAACGTACCGAATCCAGAAAGGGAAAGAGAATTTATCAAAAAGCATCATGAACTCTATTGATAACAATATCCAATTTACGTATGAAACAGAAAATAATGGTTCACTCCCTTTCCTGGACACCCTTGTCACTCGCAGTGAAACTGGCTTCTCTACATCTGTCTATCGAAAAAGCTTCGCTGTTTCTCTACCCCCCCACGCTCGTTCATGTCATCCTCCAAGTCAAAAAATGGCTGCCTTTTACACATTCATAAATCGTGCTCTTCAAGTTTGCTCTGATTCTCAGTCTCTCAATAATGAAATTCAATACATTAAAGCAATTGCATTTGATAGAGGTTACAACCCTTCTATTATTGATACTGTCCTTTCTAAATTGCAAAACTCTCACTCCTCAAACTCATCTCAGTCTTCTACTCGTTCCAATATTAGCATTGTCTTACCTTTCTTTCCAAAATCAAGTTTTTCCATTGCTAAAATTCTTAGTCGGTTCGATTTCAAAATAATTTTTACTCCTACTAATAAACTCAACCTTTCCAACCTTAAAGATCCTGGTGATTTATCAAATTCATGGGGCATTTACAATATCAATTGTCAGTGTGGTCTTTCTTACATTGGTCAAACCAAACGCAGTCTAAAATTTCGTATTAAAGAACATAAGCAATATATTGAAAAACAAGAAATCAAGAAATCCTCAATCGCAAAACATTGCTGGGAGACGAGTCATGCTTTTGACTTCAATTCGGTTAAGATACTAACTAAACCTACTTCTATACAAGAATTTAACTTCCTTGAAGCTTTCCATATCCATAAAAATCTTCCTAATCTTGTTAATTGTGATTTTGCTATTCCACCATTATCAGACTGTTGGAAATATTATATTAAAACTAATTTTTCTTAATCTTTTAATGCAATTCTCGCAATATCTTTTCCATTTTCCACCCAATTTTCCTATTAACTGTTCCCTGTTTTCCTATTGGCTGTTGCCTAGGATCCTCTGTTTTCCTATTGGCTGTTGCCTAGGATCCTCTGTTTTCCTATTGGTCAAGAAACTTATCACTTGAATCCCCATCCTCCCTATATATATATGAGCAAATCTCCACTATCTTTAGCACTGAGGAAGGTATACTATATGCTACTGAAACCGGTATGCTTGGAATTCGAATATTCTGGTGTTCTAACGTTGTAAATAATTTTAACTTTACCATATTACACCAGGCAACAACCTATTATTATAGTTGTTTATTTACTTTCATTTTCTTTTTTGAAATGATATTTGTTGTTCTGTTGTACAGTTACTTTTTTATTTATTGTTTTTTGCTGTTTAATATGACAGAAAATAATAAAATATATATAAATTTCCTTGGTATTCTAAAACGAGGATTTTGCCACATTGTAGTTGCAAGAAAATCGTGCTAAATTTATTGCGTATATGATGTCTGTGTAGGAATCTTTTGTGAAATATGAAAAGTGTAAATTGGCTACTACTTAATTATTACGTCAACCAATTTCGCCAAATTGTTCGCCAAGTTATACAAATTTACATAATTTTATCTTAAATAACTAAAGAGAAAATGCTTAAATACGAAAGAGCAAATAATTTGTTTTCATTTTTCAGGAGGAAATTTTGCATTAATAAAGTAATTGTGGTAGTGAGAATTTTAATGTGTGTTTTTATATCATTGGCAACTTGCTGTAACGAAAAATGTTTATTTTTTTCCTGCCATTATTTTGTAAGAGCTGGTTTTGTCAAAGCCATGTTAAGATGGTATTCAAATTTTTGAACCCTTCCCAATTACCACCCCCTTGGGCCGATTTTGCTCATTTGCAATTCCCAGTGAGATATTAACCATCTCAATGTACTTGATGAGTTTGAAGATGATTCTTGCATAATTGTGCCTTTTATCGCGCGGATAAAATTTAATATATTTATAAACTTTTTAGGTGGGAGTAGCTTTGGGTTCCTGGCTTCACATAATGAAAAGTTTTGAAGAATTTTTTCAGAAGTTGTACCATGGTAATGATTGTAATAATTAATATTTCTTCAGATAAGGGAAAATTTTAAATCCTGTTGCCATAATGGTCTCATTTCGCTTCCAAATGTGCACTGTTAGTAATAAACTAAAATAGTTATTTCTAAATAGCTGGTTTTTGTGCAACGTTTAAGATAATTTAATATCACAATGGTGTCTAAATCGTTTTCAGCTATGAGCAAGGTGCTGTTGCAGGTCCAAATTATTTAAAATACAAATTTAAATTCACCAGTTCGTTTCATCCACGGTTGAATTTGAAATATTGACCGGCGCAGCGGGCATAGCCTGCTAGTTTAATAATAAATGCAGAAAACTTTATTGCAAATACGAATTTGCTACGAAGCAAAAGTCATATTTTTCATCAATAAGAAACTTTATGTTTTATAAAACTTTTATTGGAAGCTCGAATGTTTATTGTTTAAGTTATAAGAAATTTTTTAACGAAACTGCCAAAAAAATAGTAAAACACCGCGTGCGACACTATAGTGAAAATTCAGTTACTCTGTCCTTCATTAAATGGAATATTTATCTTTGCGATTAAAATTGTTCTTTTTATGAAAAAAATTCTCAGTTCAGTATATTTGGTATTGAAAAATATTTCTTTCTGTTTCACATATTGTATTCTAAAATTTCTTTATGTAAAAGTGTTTCCAAAAATCGAAAATAAGCAAATAGTGAAACAAGGAAAATCGAGATTCTTAGATAGAAAAACTTTGATATTAATTGCATCCTTCAGACAAAAAGTATAAAAAATAACAGTGAAAACAGTGTCTATTAAATGATTCTTTAAATAAAGATAATAATTGTGTAGGGTAGGATGTCCGAAAATTAACCTACTTAGAAAAATTCGTATATTTTAAAGTTATAGCAGAATTCAAAATATTCTATAAATCAACTAAAACAGCTTTACCCAATATTGATGAAGACATTTAATATATAGGGAATAAGAATTACCCTTAACCAGGGTGTTTTTACAGTAACATGCTGTCACGCTTATATACTGTGGGCATCAAACCGAGAAAATATCTTAAATCTGCATAATTGTCTGAGCGAAGCGAAGTCTTATACTCAGAGTACGTAACGATATTAAAAGTCAAGAAAATTCTTTCGTCAAGCAAATCTCAAAAAGTACTTGTCGGATTTTGATTCTGTTTGTACCAGTAGGTACCTATGAAGGTAATCTGGTGAATGCACCTACTACGAAAAATTAGTTCCAAATAGTTTAAAAGCTATATTTAAAAAACTGATAAAAAAGCACAATTTATTTGCACACGTCACAGAAACTTGGTGTGCGTCATTTTTCACCGGCTGGATATTTTCATAGACAACCGAACCAGAACACATGGAGTTAATAGTAATTGTCTGAGCGAAACGAAGTCTTATACACATAGTACGTAACGATACTAAAAGTCAAAAAAATTCTTTCGTCAAGCAAATCTCAAAAAATACTTGTCGGATTTCGATTCTGTTTGTGCCAAAAGGTACCTATGAAGGTAACCTGATGAATGCACCTACTTTCAAAAATTAGTTCCAAGTAGTTTAAAAGTTATATTAAAAAATCTGATAAAAAGTACGATTTATTTGCGTACGTCACAGATACTTCATGCGCTTCACTTTTTACCGGCAGGATGTTTTCTTAGATTCCAGAATTGGAGAACATGGAGCAAAGAAAATGGGCAAGTAATTTTATTTAAGTACAATAAAACATATTTAAACCTATGAAATAAATTGGAAAAGAAATCTGTCTTATTATTTATTTATTTATTTAAAAGAAAAAAGACATAATACTTAGTAAATTAGTTATTTGAGATTTTGCGATAATCTATATAATAGCGGTTTGTAATCGCCATTTGCATCTTGTATATTTTACGCGTGCTAATTGGAAACTGTGGTATAATGACATTAACTGTAACGTGACCTTGTCAAGAACTTTAACTGTAAGCAAAATTAACCTAGAACAGGAGCTCAAACTAGTTTTATAAATGTTGTGTCGCGTCTCTGTTATGTGTAACCTGTCTAGAATAAAATATGTGTGAATAAACTTCATGCAAGTATTTCGCTGTATTCATTTTGGAAGCCTTCAACGGTACGCTACAACATAAACATATAATTATAATAACAAGCATAAAGCATGGTGGCAGCTGAAAAAAAAAAAGGATGTTTAACACAGTGATATTTTGAAAACGGATCCAAGCATAAAGTAAGAAGTTTCCTTTTTCTTGATGATTCTAACACTGAAAATTGTTCTAAATAAACTTAAGGAAGCTGGCATTACTCTAAATGACAAGAAATGTAAATTTTCAGTCAAGAGAATAAAATTCTTGGGGCATATTATTGATGACAAGGGGATTCATCCTGACGAAGAGAAAGTTAGAGCAGTAAAAGAATATCCACCACCAAAGAATAAAAAGGAATTAAAGCAAATGTTAGGCATGGCAAATTTTCTAGCCAGATTTGTTCCAAATTTTGCAGAAATTTTTGCACCGTTAACATCTATGTTAAGTCAAAAGAATGAGTTTGTCTGGGACGAACCTCAAAAACAAGCATTTCAAAAGTGGAAGAATGTCTTAACATCTCAACCAGTTTTAAAAGTTTATAATCCACAGAAAACTTCAATTGTCACTACATACGCTTCTACTTATAGAATTGGAGCCACCTTGAGGCATAAACAAGAGATCGGGGAAATCTCTGTCGTTGCATAAGCATCCAGAACTCTTACTCCTACTGAAAAGAGATATGCTCAAATAGAAAAAGAGGCACTTGCTCTAGCATGGAGTTGCGAGAAATTTCGAGATTATCTCACTGGAACTCACTTTAGATTAGAAACAGACCATAAACCTCTAATTCCAATCTTCTCAAAGAAAAACCTTGAAGACTTATCTCCACGGTTACAAAGATTGAAGATGAGGATGATGCGATATTCTTATTCCATATATCACAAACCAGGAAAGAAATTTTATGCAGCTGATGCCTTATCAAGACAACCCCAAGAAAGAAGAGAAAAAGATGAAGAGTTGGAAGAAGAAATTGATGCTTATATTCGTATGGTAATTTCCATGCTACCCGCTTCATGCAACAGGTTAGAAGAATTGCGCCAATCACAACAGTCTGATGCAACATGCAAAGAGTTAAAAAATTTAATCCTCAACGGCTGGCCATCAAGAAAACATTTAGAGCCAAGTTGTCTACCATATTGGAATCATCGGTATTAAATATCGATCCAAGATGGACTCATAATGAAGGGCTGTCGATTCATCATTCCTGCAAATCATCGAAGAAAGGTTCTTCAACAAATTCATGAGGGACATTTGGGAATTACGAAATGTCGTGCGAGAGCAAGATCATCGGTATATTGACCTGGAATTAATAAAGACATTAAAGAAATGATAAAGAATTGCACATCATGCATCAAGGAGACCACTAATCGCCATGAATCTCTAATCCCTACCGAATTTCCTGAAAAACCATGGGAAACAGTCGGAATGGATCTTTTTAAGCTTAATGGATTTTGGTACTTGATCGTGACCGATTATTTCTCACGATATCCAGAAATAGAAAAATTGGAAAGAATAACTTCTCAGGAAGTAATTCTCCACTGCAAATCAATCTTTGCCAGACATGGGATTCCTCATGTCGTCAGATCTGATAATGGTCCTCAATTTGAGCCAATTAACTCATCTGAATTTTCAAAATTCTCAAAGTTTTACGGATTTCATCATATCCCATCTAGTCCTAGGTACCCACAAAGCAATGGTTGCATTGAATCTTCTGTAAAAACCATCAAATTGCGACTCAAAAATGCTGAAGATCCTTACCTTTCTTTAATGGCATATAGCGCAACACCATTAGAAAATGGCCTCAGTCCCGCAGAACTTCTTTTGAATCGTCGTATTAGGACAACTTTGCAAATTGCAAGATCTCAACTAGAGCCAAAAATTGAAAACAGGGATGAACTTCAAAGAAAGGAAGAAAAGAGAATAGAGCGACAAAGAGATAACTATAACAAAAGTCACGGAGTACGAGACCTCAAAAATCTCGATGTTGGAGATGGAGTGTGGATCACGGACAAGAGAGCTACTGGTACAGTTCAGAAGAGATTAGATTCTCCACGATCGTATATTGTCAACTCTGGGGAAAAGCTATATCGACGAAACAGAATGCATCTTGTTCCATCAACTAACTTCCAACCAGAGGCTGATGATGTGGATGACCTTGAACTAGACGATTCTCGTAATGAGTTACCAATACCACAGAGTGTTCCAAGCCCAACCAAGCCAAGCTGTCAGAATCCTCATCCATCCTGTAACAATGGTAAAAATGATTCTATGTCTCCAAAAAGGAACGAGAATCTGTATACCACCAGAAGTGGACGAGTCGTTCGTCCTCCGCAGAAAATGAATCTTTAAAGAAAGGGAGATGTGGTATAATGACATTAACAGTAACGTGACCTTGTCAAGAACTTTAACTGTAACCAAAATTAACCTAGAACAGGAGCTCAAACTAGTTTTATAAATGTTGTGTCGCGTCTCTGTTATGTGTAACCTGTCTAGAATAAAATATGTGTGAATAAACTTCATGCAAGTATTTCGCTGTATTCATCTTGGAAGCCTTCAACGGTACGCTACAACATAAACATATAATTATAATAACAAGCATAAAGTAGAAACAATTCTTTCGTATTTAAATAAAGTACGAATTTGATAAGCATGCTTTAGATATTACTTTTAATCGTACATTATATTCTGTTATTTTGTTTACATAGATTACTTAATATTATTTTTCAGTAAGCAATTTGTGTGGCGCATTTGCACGCATTTCGTTATAACTAAATTTTATGAATATATATATGTCACATATGTCATTGTCGGTAGTATCACCCTGAATATTATTTCATTCAGTCGTACTTTAATTATTTATTAAATTGTTTTATCTGACTCCATTAAATTAAGCTTTATTTACTTTAATATTTCAAACTTAAGCTGAATGTACGCATTAACCAGCCAACTTTTAAAAAAGACATTTTTATTCTATTGAAAACAAAACCATAATGTTGCCAACATTACCAAAGACATAACAATCTACTTTCAACAGTCATACGCGCTAAGTTGGCGCGATTGCAATAAAATGGCGATTTTCTATTTCACATGGTTACCTGTTTATTTTGGTTCATCAATTTATTTAAAAAAGAAACACTAGTGGAAGCAATAAATAAACAGTTATAAATAATACTACTACTTGATTATCCTACCGAACAATTTCGCCAAATTATACAAATCGCCAAATTCCATAGCCAAATTATGCACATTGACATGATTTCCATTTTAAATACTGAAAAAAGAAATAATTAGTAGAATAATAATAAAAATACAAATAAAAATTCGAAATAAAAACCAATTAATGGCGTTTAAACACGTATATAGTATTTAATATCATTGAATGCGACATTCATTATCATCCATTATTGGCATTTTGTCTTATAGTTTGGCGGTGATTTTTCGGGTCGAAAGGATAACCAAGTAGCACCTAAATAATAGACATAATAATAACTAGAGTAAAAAATATAAATATCACAATAAATCGTAAATATTAAAACTCAGAGCAATATTCATAAATTTTAAACAAAACAAAATTTTCACCAATCTGCGAGAGGAAAATCGCGCCACGTCGTGCGTATGTTACATCCGTACTGTATTTAAAAATGAGCATAAACGTTCATCAGGTTTGTTTATGTATCTGTTCATATCTATTTACAACAAATCTCCCTTTCTTAAGTCCAAACTGGACGAAGGTTTATAAAAACGCCAAGGTAAACATAATAATATTGGAAAAGCACCTATTGTAAAAGTAAAATAGGGCAGGTCTATCATATACGCATCGGGTTTGGGGCAAATTTGGCGAAAATCATTTTTGAATAATACTTATATCTATGTTTTTCAACTATTTTCTTTTATTTTAAAAAGGAAATAACAATAAATAAAAACACGATTACTTAATCCTTCTATAGTAAAAAAAAACTAGCCTTAAAAGGAATGACTCCTGGAATGATGCTGATGTGGAAGATTTCCGGAACTAACGAATCCGGGTTGTCCACTCCTTCCATGAGTCGAATAGACCAATCAGGAAAGGGCTCAGTCTATGCATCGCCGTATGGGTTACCACAAAGAGAAGAACGGTTACCATCGCCAACAATCGCCAAGTTTGTCGCCAACTTGGCGATATATCGCCAAATTTGGCGACCAAAATTAGTTATCAAAAGTTACGCCAATTTGGCGATAACTAATATTTCGCCAAATTTTTAATTTCTTTACAACACCAATCGTTTGATACATCATTTGAGAGGTTTGCAACTGCTTATTCATATAATGGATGTCTTGTGTGTTATCTCCCATTCTGCTCCCCAGGGGGGGACACATTTTTAATTTCTTTACAACACCAGTCGTGTTACACAAGATTTGAAAAGTCTGCAACTGCTTATTCATATTATGGATGTCTTGTGTGTCACCCCCACACTCTGCTCTCCCCAGGGGGAGTCACATTTTTAATTTCTTTACAACACCAGTTGTGTGACACATCATTTGAAAGGTCTGCAACTGCTTATTCATATTATGGATGTGTTGTGTGTCACCTCCCACTCTGCCCCCCCAGGGGGCACATTTTTAATTTCTTTACAACACCAGTCGTGTGACATATCATTTGAGCGGTCTGCAGCTGCTTATTCATATTATGGATGTCTTTTGTGTCGCCTCCCACTCTGCCCCCCAGGGGGGCACATTTTTAATTTCTTTACAACACCAGTCGGGTGACACATCATTTGAAAGGTCTGCAAATGCTTATTCATACCATGGGGTATTGGCGAGCGCAGCAAGCAGGGGTAGACAATAATTTGGAATCGCGAAGCGATTATGCGGAGGGTTGGCGAGCATAGCGAGCAGGGGGGCGGGGCCCCCCTAGTAAATATACAAAAAACTTTTTATATAATTTCAAAAAAAGTAAATAAACAATTTATTATTGAAAAAGCAGTTACCCGTGACTTCGTTCACATAACATTTAAAGAAGAAATAATTGATCAATCAAGCAAAAAAATTCGGTGATGAAAAGCATGTGTAATTAACTTTTTATCGCGAATTTATGGTAAAAAACTTCTGATAATCTCTATTTGCTAATTTCTTTGCTGGTTAAAATTTTCCTTTCAGCGATTAATACTAATAGGTAGAAACATTCTTGAATTCTTTTGTTCAGCCCTGTAGTTTTCCAAGTGCCTTTAATACACGAAAGTATCTTTCTAAAATTTAGTTCAAGTAAAAATATTTCTTATTATTACCTATATTACAATTTCAGAAATTATCATCCGAAGACAACCTTGTATCCAGTTCTTTGCGGGACCCTGTATATCACTTTATATATATACTAATATATATATACTACATTTTATATATATACTACTATATTCTTAGTTTACTAAATGCAGTTCAAAATAAAAATGCATATTTTATTTAAAAACCACCTTTAAGTAAATTACGCTCATATTCAGTAACCTTTCCGAGATCTTTTGTGTAACCCTGTATATCTAAATTTAACTATTTATACTATTACCATTTATACTCTCCATTTAATATGCATACATTTAGAGAAACTTAAAAGCACATATCATAATTCAAAATGCATTTCATCCATGCAACAGTCATCATCCATCTTACACAGTACTTCGAATAGAATATATCTTTTGTGTGTCCCTGTAAATGCTATGCACTTCGTATTATGCATGAAATAACTCACATTAAGCCTCAGCAACGTATATCAATTTGATTATACATGAAATCGTTTACCATAATTAAAATATGTCGGAAACTGTTCCTACCTTTATTCTTATGCAATGGAATTCTTCTGTGTAACTCTGTAAATGAATAATAAGTGTCCTTTTCACTACATACTTTACAAAATGCATATTTTAGTGCACTTTGTAAATGCATATAAATTTGAATATATTTCACTGGGTGTAACATCGTCAAATTTAATTAAAATGATTTTCCCCATAATGCCGTATTGTAAGGAAATTTTTTGACAATCCCTGTAAATAAACTAATCATGGTAGAAACTTTATTTTCAATAGGTATTCATGCTAGGTAAACGTTAAGAACGTTCAAAAATTTTATGGAAATCGGAGTACATTTACGAAAGTTAGAAAGCGACCAGACAGACAGACAAACCGAAAGCATAATAACTTTTCAACTTTGTTCGAAAATGTTAAAAAATCGAGCCAAAAATATATTAATCAGTAGTTTTATTTTCCACCTTTTCCCCATAAAAAATTTCTTCCATTGATAATTATGTGTTTGAATAAAAATATTCATTTGTATGTAACTTATAACTTATTAATTAATATAAGTAAAAAATATTTCTGAATCATCTTAAATATGACGTCATTATTTATCTCGCTCCATTAGCTACTGATATTCATACCACTTATATTTTTAACGACTGCTATAAAGTACCTGTTTTATTTCAACTATGACATCACATTTTCATAACTGAACCATTTTATTAAAAATATAATTCTTTTTCATTCTTTTTACTTTTAATTTATGTCGACACATTTTACACAAAAATTCCCATTAACTAAACAAATATTCTTGTTAAGTACATTATAAAAAATACACCTTTTATTTTTATTTCAAACATGATGTCATATTTATTTTCTTTTAAATTATTTTATTATAGTTTTTCGCGTGGAAGTTTTTTATTAAAAATTCATTGCCGCTGAAAAATTATTATTCCAATTTTTTATTTTCTTGGCAACAGGAAAGGAAAAATGGTTAAATTTTATCTGAAAAATGCCTATTGATTTTGTATGAAAAATAATTAAATTTTGAATTATTATATTTGAATAAAATAAATAAAAATTAGCCTATGTTCATTCCACTCCTATAATCTATCCATATGCAAAGATTCAAAGACATTAATCCATCCGTTTTGAAGCCAAGTTCATTCCAGTTTTTCGGACACACTTTCACATTTATAATATATATAAGGATGAACAACAATAGCCGAGTTAAAACGGCAGACAAAATAACGCTATCTTGGCGCCAATTAAGTACACCCCGGTGCGTATATGACATCTGTGCGCCTTTTTAACATTTTCGAACAAAGTTGAAAAGTGTTTATGCTTTCAGTTTGTCTTTCCGTCTGGCCATCCATCCACCTGGCTTTGCTCTAATACACGTAAATATACACCTATTTTAATAAAATTGGTAAACCCTATATAGGTCCTCTAGGCATGTTTGGTATTGTATATGATGTATGTGGGATTAACGTTCCTAGAGAAGCACTAAAAGAATTTAATTATATTATAATCTATGAGGAAGAAACGCTTACAGGGTATTTGAATGACATTACGCTATTGCAGATGGATTGAAACTGATATAAATCACCGAATTTCACAACGATTAAGTTAGCATAGCATTTTAATTTCATTTATAGGGCATTTTAATTTCATTTATAGGGACACACACAAAAAAAAAATCAGCTACAATACTGCCTTTTAGTAACAATCGCTAAAATGAATTTTCAATTTCGACATGCGCTTTTAAATTTAACTATTATTTAGGTACGTTCGTTATTATAAAAAACTATGTTGTACCTACTGTCGTATCCGTACGTCTGTCTGAGCGCATATCACAGCACAAAAACTACCCAACCGAATTATTTGAAATCTTAAATATATATTTGGTGCCGAATTTTGCTGAGCTATTTAAAATTTTAGTAAAATTCGATATATAGTTCAGATACAGGCACAGTTAAAATATTGCTTTACATTACAGGTGATGGGTTGAAATAGTTACAAGTGTTTTTTGATTATAACACCCGTCGAAACATAAAGATATTGAGAGCACTAGAATATAAATTTTATAGAATATGCCTTACAAAGAATACTTATTTTTCATTTACAGGGCACCCCAAAATACTTCCGAACCATAATGGTAGGTAAAGGGGAAGCATTATTTTTTCCACTAAGGAGATTTTCGCATTTGTCATTACAAGATTTTTTAAATAACTTATTTAGGTAAAAGTGCATAATCGAGATCACTTTCGCGTATTTCAGCCTGCATGTTTTCCTGAAAAGAATGTGTTCAGATTTCTAAATCACTTGTGATGATACTTTGGCAGCTCAAAGCTTATGCAGACGAAAAATTCAAATCTCGTGTTGTACCTTATACTTCAAGCATTGCCAATTCCTTTTATTTAATGCATGATAAAGTGAAATACTGACCCTGTGTGTCTCTGTAAATGCTATGCATTTCGTATTATGCATGAAATAACTCACATTAAGCCTCAGCAACGTATATCAATTTGATTATACATGAAATCGTTTACCATAATTAAAATATGTCGGAAACTGTTCCTCCCTTTATTCTTATGCAATGGAATTCTTCTGTGTAACTCTGTAAATGAATAATAAGTGTCCTTTTCACTACATACTTTACAAAATGCATATTTTAGTGCACTTTGTAAATGCATATAAATTTGAATATATTTCACTGGGTGTAACATCGTCAAATTTAATTAAAATGATTTTCCCCATAATGCCGTATTGTAAGGAAATTTTTTGACAATCCCTGTAAATAAACTAATCATGGTAGAAACTTTATTTTCAATAGGTATTCATGCTAGGTAAACGTTAAGAACGTCCAAAAATTTTATGGAAATCGGAGTACATTTACGAAAGTTAGAAAGCGACCAGACAGACAGACAAACCGAAAGCATAATAACTTTTCAACTTTGTTCGAAAATGTTAAAAAATCGAGCCAAAAATATATTAATCAGTAGTTTTATTTTCCACCTTTTCCCCATAAAAAATTTCTTCCATTGATAATTATGTGTTTGAATAAAAATATTCATTTTTATGTAACTTATAACTTATTAATTAATATAAGTAAAAAATATTTCTGAATCATTTTAAATATGACGTCATTATTTATCTCGCTCCATTAGCTACTGATATTCATACCCCTTATATTTTTAACGACTGCTATAAAGTACCTGTTTTATTTCAACTATGACATCACATTTTCATAAGTGAACCATTTTATTAAAAATATAATTATTTTTCATTCTTTTTACTTTTAATTTATGTCGCCACATTTTACACAAAAATTCCCATCAACTAAACAAATATCCTTGTTAAATACATTATAAAAAATACACCTTTTATTTTTATTTCAAACATGATGTCATATTTATTTTCTTTTAAATTATTTTGTTATAGTTTTTCGCGTGGAAGGTTTTTATTAAAAATTCATTGCCGCTGAAAAATTATTATTCCATTTTTTTATTTTCTTGGCAACAGGAAAGGAAAAATGGTTAAATTTTATCTGAAAAATGCCTATTGATTTTGCATGAAAAATAATTAAATTTTGAATTTTTAACGAAAATATTTGAATAAAATAAATAAAAATTAGCCTATGTTCATTCCACTCCTATAATCTATCCATATGCAAAGGTTCAAAGACATTAATCCATCCGTTTTGAAGCCAAGTTCATTCCAGTTTTTCGGACACACTTTCACATTTATAATATATATAAGGATGAACAACAGTAGCCGAGTTAAAACGGCAGACAAAATAACGCTATCTTGGCGCCAATTAAGTACACCCCGGTGCGTATATGACATCTGTGCGCCTTTTTAACATTTTCGAACAAAGTTGAAAAGTGTTTATGTTTTCAGTTTGTCTTTCCGTCTGGCCATCCATCCACCTGGCTTTGCTCTAATACACGTAAATATACACCTATTTTAATAAAATTGGTAAACCCTATATAGGTCCTCTAGGCATGTTTGGTATTGTATATGATGTATGTGGGATTAACGTTCCTAGAGAAGCACTAAAAGAATTTAATTATATTATAATCTATGAGGAAGAAACGCTTACAGAGTATTTGAATGACATTACGCTATTGCAGATGGATTCAAACTGATATAAATCACCGAATTTCACTACGATTAAGTTAGACCAGGACATTCATAGCATTTTAATTTCATTTATAGGGACACACAAAAAAAAATCAGCTACAATACTGCCTTTTAGTAACAATCGCTGAAATGAGTTTTCAATTTCGGCATGCGCTTTTAAATTTAACTATTATTTAGGTACGTTCGTTATTATAAAAAACTATGTTGTACCTACTGTCGTATCCGTCCGTCTGTCTGAGCGCATATCACAGCACAAAAACTACCCAACCGAATTATTTGAAATTTTAAATATATATTTGGTGCCGAATTTTGCTGAGCTATTTAAAATTTTAGTAAAATTCGATATATAGTTCAGATACAGGGACAGTTAAAATATTGCTTTACATTACAGGTGATGGGTTGAAATAGTTACAAGTGTTTTTTGATTATAACACCCGTCGAAACATAAAGATATTGAGAGCACTAGAATATAAATTTTATAGAATATGCCATACAAAGAATACTTATTATTCATTTACAGGGTACCACAAAATACTTCCGAACCATAATGGTAGGTAAGGGGGAAGCATTATTTTTTCCACTAAGGAGATTTTCGCATTTGTCATTACAAGATTTTTTAAATTACTTATTTAGGTAAAACTGCATAATCGAGATCACTTTGGCGTATTTCAGCCTGCATGTTTTCCTGAAAAGAATGTGTTCAGATTTCTAAATCACTTGTGATGATACTTTGGCAGCTCAAAGCTTATGCAGACGAAAAATTCAAATCTCGTGTTGTACCTTATACTTCAAGCATTGCCAATTCCTTTTATTTAATGCATGATAAAGCGAAATACTGACCTACGTCTTGAGAATAGGTTAGAAAAGAAAACAAAACAGCGTATGTAATGGCCAACATGCACTATCCATTTAAATCGGATTAATCATATCTGAAATACACTCAAACAAAGGATCGTATTCCTGTTTTCGCGTTTTCGGGATTTTTATGTATCACTTCTTAAAGAGAGAATTCCCGAAATTCTTATCGAGAACCTCATCGCATCAATAGAAATCAGATGTAGATATTATACTGTTATATACATTAACGATTCTGTATTAATTATTTAAGGGGTCCACACACCAAATAAAAAATTCCCTTTTTCTATTCAACCAATCATGATTTGTGCCGTTTTAGGTACTAAAATTGGTGTAGAGTGTTTGTTTATGTTCTTGACGTAATTTCAAAGAGTTCAAATTCAGATATAAGGTATTTTAGTGTTTTATTATCTGTGTTATTTTTAATGCATTGCGTACTTCAATTATATACTCATGGCTGTTTTGCGTAGTTTAATTCCTTTTTTTTAACCGTATATGCGAATTTATGTAGAATATTTTGTAATTGTATAGCTCACTTTGGTCATTTTCGTCATTTGAACTTCTGGCAGTATAATGTCAATTAAAGGAAGCATCTTACTTTTTTCTTTTACTTTTCGCAAGTTATTATTAAATCTCTGTTCAGCAATACCCCTCAGACTAATCCCTCTGAGGGAAGTCCTAGTAAAATATATATATATTGATATTGCTCTTAAATTCAGAAGGGAAGCAGAGTGATCTATCCCAAATATTTGTGATTGATAAATCCTAATTGCAAAAATAATGTATGTTATGCACCTAATAGCTTCAGGATAAATCTATGTTATAAAGGCCAAAAGTATCTGTGCGTAACGCATACGTCATTTTGCGAATGGCAACACTTTCAAATTTTAAATGAAATTTCGGTATTACAATTTTTGCTATTACAAATTTTTAAACTTCTACATATTCCACATTTTTAATTTTTACACCATCGTGTAGGGAAAAAAATGTACTTTTAAATGAAATTTGTTTGAAAGCTGTATCTTAATTTGTTTTTGAAATATTAATTTTTTTGTAGTTTTTAACGCCGCTTTTCTATCATCGAAACAAGAGTACTCCATTTCTATTTTAAAAGCAAAGGAAAAAAGGGAAGAAATTGATTACTGTATCTTTATGTTGCCATTTTCTCATTAAAAGGGAAAAAATTGAAATTTAAATATCTTCTGTTATAAAACCCAGTGAATTTTGATTTCATTTACAAAATTTGATTTACACGTAAAAGAATATCAACAGTTTAATATCTCTTTCAGCTAATAGCATTGAGACTTCAAGTTTTGAATCAAAATGATCAAATTAATAAAACGCCAATTTTTTCTGAAAAGGTGAATACATATACGAAATGTGCATTTATAAATTTTGATTATGATGAAAATGATGCCGGGTTTAGATTCCCCTGGAAAAAAAATTCTATGATTGAGTCAAAGTTAGTATACTAGTATAAGACAATAAATTGATAACTTTAACATAATAACAGATCTTTATTATTTTTTACTACTTATATGTACGATTAAAACTTGATTTTAACTATTTTTAAAACTGAGTTTTATAAAAATAGTATTTTGTTAATTTGACGTCAAAATCGTTTGTTTAAGAGTTAGACTTATTGATATAAATTGCATTTTTTACTATAATTAATTTTGTAGGTTTATTATAAAACAATGAAGCAGTTCTTTTTTGAATATTTCCCATCGTCGAAATTCGACGGGTTCTTCCTTGTTTAATTAATTTAGAAAATATTCAAGACCCTAAAATAATTTTGATGCGAAGATGCAATGCAAAAGTAATTAAATTGGATGGCTGACGTCCGATCACTTGATCGTGGCATTGGCAGAACTGGCCTAAACAAGTTTGGCGAACATTTTTAATAATTATTTTTTAATCACTATTGTTGAGATTAATACATTATACTTCACAAAGATTCTCTTCTATTTCTGTCTTCAAGTTTGCAAGAGATACATTGTTGAAAATCTTGCACTGCTTGGAAAAAACAAATTAAAGAGGTAATTACTGATTATTATATTTAGAATATGTGACTATCTGTCCAAAAAAATCTGTGCAAAAAATATTTTAAGAATACTTTAAGATAGATACATTCTTCAACTCTATTAGTGAATTTTCTAAAGTTTAATTATAATTTTTACTTGTTTCATCGCAAAATAATTGCAACCGACATGTAAAGAAAGCCTTGTGTTCCTTATAGGAACTTCCGAAGTCATACTTCGGTACGTGTTATTTTTTCCTTCCATATTGCTATTCTACACAAATCGCACGTGGTTTATATCTTCCTATATTATTTTATAAAGGTTAATATTATTGTTACTTTTAAATTATTGAGTGATAACACTGTAAGAAAAATAGAGGTTTCCTAATTTACGAAATGCATTAAAATCAAGTAAGTTACCCAGAAAAACGTTTTTTTTTTTTTTTTTTGAGATACTAATACGTCTCAAGTATATGTTTTCCTGTTCAGCAAACATTGTTCACTGAATTCTCAAGACACCTCGATAATAAATTAAACAAAAACATAATTTGCAGAACAAATTAAAAAAACCAAGATTTATTTCCTACACTCTTTAAGCCCGAGAAGGGACAGATATTAAGATAATTGATTTATTCATTTCGACATTTAATATTAAATTTTGGTAACAAATAAGTTAAACCAAGTGAACATGAAAAAATAAAAATGCAATTCAAACAATATGATACTTAACCACCCTAAATCTTAGATTCCGTTCAAATGAAATCGAAATAAATCTCCGACTTTTTCTGAACATTTGCTTTTTTGATTGCCTATTCATTTTGTTTACACTTACCGTAAACATAATGCAAAATCTGCAATACAAATTTGCAAGTTGAGTTTCGAAAAAAAGTCTTAGATTTATTTCGATTTCATTTGAACGGAATCTAAGATTTAGGGTGGTTAAGTATCATATTGTTTGAATTGCATTTTTATTTTTTCATGTTCACTTGGTTTAACTTATTTGTTACCAAAATTTAATATTAAATGTCGAAATGAATAAATCAATTATCTTAATATCTGTCCCTTCTCGGGCTTAAAGAGTGTAGGAAATAAATCTTGGTTTTTTTAATTTGTTCTGCAAATTATGTTTTTGTTTAATATCTCAAGTTTTTTAATAACTATCGCATTCAGGTGAACTCATTTCAAAATTAACTGAGGGTATCATCTTCAGGACTTCTTTATGCGGTATCGTGTCACAATTACTGATGTAATTCACCCAGGGCCATAGCTAGAAGTGAACTATGGGGGTGGAGGGCTGAGTGAGCTCAAGAGAATGCCTAAGGGCCATTCAGCGGCATACACTGTGCATGCAACACGTTGGCATGATTGGAACAAAATGGCGATTATGTGTCTCACATGCTAACCCGGCTATCATTGTATACTTATTAATAAATTATTTTCTTGTACTTTCTTTTTTAAAATGGGTACTTCTAGGTTATCCCGTCGACCAAAAAATTATCGCCAAACTATAAGATTAAATGCCAATAATAGATGATCGTGAATGTCACATTCAATGACATTAATGCGATTCACGTGTTTAAAATGTCATTAAGTGATTTTTATTTCGACTTTTTATTAATATTTTTATTAATATTCTACTAATTATTTATTTTTTCGTTATTTAAAATAAAAATTATGTCAACATGTATAATTTGACTATTATAGTTTGGCGATTTGTATAATTTGGCGAAATTGGTCGACGGGATAACCTAGAAGTACCTTAAAATGATATAAATTGTTTTGTTCTATTGAAAACGAAATTTTCACCATCAATTTTCGCAAAAATTGCGCCAACGTGATAAGTATTAGTCATCTGTGCCAAAGGACAGAGCGTTATGAATATTTCAAATGAGTTTACATTTTATAATTTCATACAAATAATGCATCAAGAGTTTTATAAAAATATTAACTTGAAATATAAAAAAAACAGCTACTTTTCAACAGAAACTCTTTGTGATGTTTTAAAAATTAAATCGTGTAAGTTTCTTATCATTTTAACAATCATAGGAATAATAAATTTAATACAAATTAATTCAAAATTAACCCGCGAGTAGTCGCGACTTTTTTCACAACGTCATTAGTCGCGCTCGGTCTTTTCGCCGCTGGCCCCCCACATACCAAATATGTAAAATAAAAAATATTTTTCACCTTATATACGAAAATAATAGTTCAATGAAGATATAAATTTGCAGTTTTCTTAAATTATGCATTTTATTCATGAGATCTGGAGTAATTATAAAAAGTACAAATGGACTGACATTAGTGATTGTTACGTAGACTTTTTCGCCAATTTCAACTTTGTTTCTAAAAATATACGTGAAAGGAAAACAGAGGTGTACTGTTACTTCACTAAGGTGGTCTAGAAAGCTTCAAAGTCAGCTACATGGTAGATCTCAGTTGTATTTGTAATGTGATACAAGTTAGGAGAAGTTAAGTTATAAGGGCGGCGAAAAGATCGACACGCGACTACTGACGGGTTAAATTTTATTCAATGATTAATTATTTGTAATGTTACAAGTTGAGGAGCGATTTTAAAAAATCGCCAAATTGGAAATTAAAAAAAATATTTGAATGATTAGGTTGCTAGAATTGGCTAATTTATTGCAGTGCCGAAAAGTCTTACGCCAATTAGTCGTTAATTCTGCGGTTTAGCCTTAAAAAAATTGCCAGGAATTGAGTTTGAAGGCCTAGTTCTGCAGATTTACTAATTTCATTACGTACCAAGGATGATATACTATTATTTTTTACTATTATTTTTTAATACTATTATTTTTGGAGACTTTTATTTACCTTAATTTATTTTGATTTTCTTCGAACGTATAAGGCGAAGACATTATAAAAATTGTGGTATAGGTACAAAATTCCAGCACCAATATCATATACTGGCTTTGGCGCGATTTTTTTCAGATGCCAATGTGTCAGAAACCCCACTTTCAAATACCATTATTTACATATATACTTTTAAGTTATTTTCTATTTTTTTGAAAAAACAATAAATAGAAAAAAGCTTAATTTACTAATTTTCTATATTTCTTCAATTAAAAATCGCCTTGATCTTGAGATATTAGAAAATATCTCTTTATTACAAAAATCATGCTTCATATTTATTATTTTCTGAAAATAATTCTTTTTCCTGGTACCAAATGTTTAAAAATCTCCGTTTCACTTCCAATATGAAGTCTTAAATATGCCGTTTTTAATTCTTACAAAAAAAAATTTCTTTTTAAATCATGTAAAAATTATTAAATGCTACAGGAAATAAGTCCATTGATCACTAAGATTTTCATTTTTTTTTTTTTTTTTTTTTTTTTTTTTTTGATTGGAGGAATTTTTTTTACTCAATTAGGTGCTTCGAAGAAAATCTGTGGCAGCGCGTACAAAAGGTGGGAAAATGTCTAGTAAATAACTCGTTCAATGTTAAATTCCCTATTAAAATAACATTACGGAGTCGCATTGGAAATAAATATAGCATAGCACTACCGTGCTATGCTATAATTTACTGTGCAAACGAAAGGTTTTTTTTTTACTTAAGCAGTTTTGAATAGCTATTTCTTTATTTTCAATTAAAAAAAGACCTGGATTTTTTTTTTAATTCAAAAAAAAAAAAAAAAGGAAAAATTGACTTTCATAACGGTAATTTTTATATTTGGCCGTTCTATCGCAAATGTGATTGGAAAACCTTTTTTTATTTATTTTTATTTCTTTGTTTTTGCTATTATTTCATTCCACTTTGCACTGACGTATACGGACATCTGACTAATTAAAGTTTGGTCACACTTTGGTAAATACTTTTCATCTCGTTTGGTTAGATATTTCTATTAAATGTTTTCTTTTCTTGTGAGGGCTTTAACGGATGGCTTCAATTGAGTCACTAAAATTATGATACTAGAAAAGAAAGTTTCATCTCAGGAGAAGTTAAAATGCTCACTTATCGAAACTTCCGTAATCCGCTTTATATTGCGCAATTTGTTTGTGCAAAAGAGACCATAGAGGAGGAGAATGGACTTTGAAACGATGAAGTATTAAAATTTGTGATTGACTAAATGAATTAATGTTCGATTGAAACAACAGGGGATGCTTAAAATGTAGCTGCCAACTTCGTATTCCTTCAAAAAATTAACAATCAATCATTTTGTAAAATAAATTAATAACAAGGGATATTTAATTTAATTTGTTATTCTACGTGATTTTTATTTTTACTTGATTAAAAAATATATATCACGATGAATGTTATAAAACTGTGCTTTATAGTACTATCGAAGTATTATCGAATGGTTCACTTGAATAGAAAATCGTTTCATATGCTTATTACTAATTTGAACGTTTTGGCTGTTTCTAGTCTAACGATTAACCTATCAGAATACAGAAATAGAACATTAAAAGAATACAATAACATGTTATTATCATTATTACAGTGCAAAATATTTTTTAGAATATAATTTTAGAATAATAGAATATTAAACCAATAATTTTAGAATATATTTAAAATTTTTTAGAATATAATTTTTTTAATTGTGCTCTTAAATTTAAAAATAATAATAAAGAACTTATCTTCTAATTAAAAGTAAAAATCACAACACAAAAAGACAACATTTCATTAGCATGTCAATGGAAAGATCGACATTGGCAAGAGCCCATTAACATCTGCACCAAGTAGATCGCCACACCGCTTGCTCTTGTTCTTTTTCTTTCAGAGCTGCTAGAACGTTCCAACTTAATGCTGGAATCTGTCGTAAGTTAACAAGCTGCGCCAGCTGGTGGCAGGGATGCAAATGAATGCGCGGGTTTGACGTCATATATGTGCAGATGTTTATTATCTCCGCATCTCTTGCGCATATTTTCCAAATTTTCACTCAACCATGAATGATGAATCTGTTGTTTACCAGATTTAATTCAAAATATTTTTTGTTACAGTTTGTTTTGATAAAAATATACAAATATATATATATATATATATATGTATGTATATTCACAATATCATTTTATATTCCGGAAAAAAAGTACCTAATGCAGCAAAAACATTGCTTTTTGCCCGAAACGAAAACGACATTGCGATTATTTTTTAAATACACATATTTTTATCAAAACAAGCTGTAACAAAAAATATTTTGAATTAAATCTGGTAAACAACAGATTCGTCATTCATGATTGAGTGAAAATTTGAAATTCATGACTAAAGTTTTAACAGGTATTCTCTGAAATGGTTTTGTCTGTTTCTCTTCATATAATTTTGAAACTGTAAATATTGTAGACCTAAATTTCATGAAAGCTATTCAGGTTAAAAGAAAACATTTTTAATATATATGCATACAGTATTTAAGTTTTAATATATATTAATTTTTAATATAAATTCTCAAAATAGCTTTGTCTGTTAAAGAAAAAAGAGAGAGAGAGAGAGAGAGAGAGAGAGAGAGAGTCTAATCTACGATTTTAGGAAAATGATTGTCTATAACGTTAAATATTTAAACAAATAAATTAACAATATTTCTTTGTTTAACAAAACAACATTTAATATATACATTTAAAATTAAAGTTATTCCGAGTATACGTACAATGAAATAGGTTTTTAAATTAAAAGAATGAAATGTTTGCAAGTTAAATAATAAAAGTCGATACGACCAAGAAAACATCGGATTTTTATCGTCTGCCATTGATAAATGAAAAATGGAGCTAAAGTTGAATATTTTATTTAGTATTAAATTCAATACATTTCTAAATATTGATAAAGATTATATTATCATAGGGAATATAACGGTGTATACAATTTTGTATAATTTAGCTCATCAAGAATTTAGTAGAATGTGACACTATTTCAAAATTTTTTATACTACTTACTAAATTTAATGAGTCATCTTTCATTACATTAAACACATAATTAAAATCGAACATATTTTAATCAGCGATATTTGTATCGCATAGTTAAATGATATTTCGTCTTAGTATATTTTATGTTAATATTTAGTCGTACTACACTTATTTATTCTATATTTATTTACAACATTTCAAACCTAAAACTTATTCTACGCAATGTTTTAAAGTAACATTTTATAGAAACAAAAAAGTTTTGTTGCCATTCACACAAAAGAAACTGCAATCTACTTAATAATCCTCTAGTTATGCACCCCTGCCGTTAGATGGCATATGCCTTTACCCCGCCTTTAATCTTGTGGGCAGCTCTTCCATAGGAGTTGGAATGCTTGAAATATATGCAGTTTTGTTTTCTTTGCGCAGTATGCCCCTAAATTGATTTCATGCCATTGAATAATATACAACTAAACACCCAACCTAATGGATCACACAAATATCTATAATTACCGTCAACGACACAACGTTTGGTTTCTTTACGTTAAATATATTGGAAGAAAACTGAAGTTGTCTTGCAGAGTTTTAAAAGTAAAATCAACACCAATTTTTATAGTATCTTAAGTATCAATAAAATACAACTGCTTATTTTATAACAACACTATGACCATAAAATAATTTTATAAATTATACCTATCGCAAACAGTGCGATGTCGATGCTATCAATTCTACCCGAAAATGTAAACATCGTCGTTTTAATTTAAACGTGTGAAAATAATTTAAATCTCTTACAAAAACGAAGCTTCAAACATTTCAGATAAAAACTTAACGCACATTTTTATTCCAGAAAATTCTACTACTCATTTTTATCATTGCTCGTGATCGTTTGCGAAAATAAAACTATGACCATGGAGTCACTATGAGAGTATGGACACCAAAGTAATTAAAAAATATTAATCAAATTCGCGACCTTGACTTTTCGACAGATAAACTCAACAATGGGTACAATCTATATATATAAAAGAAAGTCTGAATTTCGTATTAATCACAGCACAAAAAAATCTGCCGAACCTAAAATCTTGAAAATTGGGGTAAAAATACTTCTGATAACATCGAGTGCCGCTAAGAAGGGATTTTCGAAAATTCCACCCCTAAGGGGGTTAAAAAAAGGAACGAACTTTTAAAAAATTCCTTAAAAATCGGCTTTTGTAGTTATTTTTCAACTGATATCATATTTTAGTGTATTTTTTCATGCTGAATCGAATGGTACCAAACAAATTCTTTTAAGTTCAGTAGTTCGCGAGACACTTCACATTTTCTTGATTTGGCGGTGTCTTCGGCGCAAAAACCTGAAATTTTCAATCCTTATCTATATATATAAAAGAAAGTCTGGATTTCGTATTAATCACAGCACAAAAAAATCTGCCGAACCTAAAATCTTGAAAATTGGGGTAAAAATACTTCTGATAACATCGAGTGCCGCTAAGAAGGGATTTTCGAAAATTCCACCCCTAAGGGAGTTAAAAAAAGGAACGAAATTTTAAAAAATTCATTAAAAATCGGCTTCGCTTTTGTAGTTATTTTTCAACTGATAACATATTTTAGTGTATTTTTTCATGCTGAATCGAATGGTACCAAGCAAATTATTTTAATTTCAGTAGTTCGCGAGATACTTCACATTTTCCTGATTTGGCGGTGTCTTCGGCGCAAAAACCTGAAATTTTCAATCCTTATCTATATATATAAAAGAAAGTCTGAATTTCGTATTAATAACAGCACAAAAAATCTGCCGAACCTAAAATCTTGAAAATTGGGGTAAAAATACTTCTGATAACATCGAGTGCCGCTAAGAAGGGATTTTCGAAAATTCCACCCCTAAGGGGATTAAAAAAAGGAACGAACTTTTAACAAATTCCTTAAAAATCGGCTTTTGTAGTTATTTTTCAACTGATAACATATTTTAGTGTATTTTTTGATGCTGAATCGAATGGTACCAAGCAAATTCTTTTAAGTTCAGTAGTTCGCGAGATACTTCACATTTTCCTGATTTGGCGGTGTCTTCGGCGCGAAAACCTGAAATTTTCAATCCTTATCTTTATATATAAAAATCTTCTGTGCGTGTGTATGTAACTGAACTCCTCCTAAACGACTGGACCGATTTTAATGAAATTTTGTGTGTGCGTTCCAATGGATTCGAGAATGGTTTAGATTCACATTTCATCGAAATTGATTCAGTACTTTTTTAGTAATTAGGCAAAAACTAATAGTTAGTGATTTTTCGCTAATTAAAAGTGCTATATATATAAAAGAAAGTCTGGATTTCGTATTAATCACAGCACAAAAAAATCTACCGAACCAAAAATCTTGAAAATTGGAGTAAAAATACTTCTTATAACATCGAGTGCCGCTAAGAAGGAATTTTCGAAAATCTCCCCCCCCCCTCAGGAGGGTGAAAAAAATAACGAACTTTAAAAAAATTCCTTTAAAATCGGCTTTTGTAGCTATTTTTCAACTGATAACATATTTTAGTGCATTTTTTCATTCTGAATCGAATGGTACTAAGAAAATTCGTTAAAATCCAGTAGTTCGTGAGGTAATTCACATTTTCTTAATTTGGCGATTTCTTCGGCGCAAAAACCTGAAATTTTCAATCCTTATCCATATATATAAAAGAATGTCAAGACTTCGTATTAATCACAGCACAAAAAAATATACCGATCCAAAAATCTTGAAATTTGGGGAAAAAATACTTCTTATAACATCGAATGCCACTAAGAAGGGATTTTCGAAAATTCCACCCCTAAGATGAGTAGAAAAAAGAACGAACTTTAAAAAAATTCCTTAAAAATCGGCTTTTGTAGTTATTTTTCAACTGATAACATATTTTAGTGTATTTTTTCATGCTGAATCGAATGGTACCAAGCAAATTCTTTTAAGTTCAGTATTTCGCGAGATACTTCACATTTTCCTGATTTGGCGGTGTCTTCGGCGCAAAAACCTGAAATTTTCAATCCTTATCTAAATATATAAAAGAAAGTCTGAATTTCGCATTAATCACAGCACAAAAAAATCTGCCGAACCTAAAATCTTGAAAATTGGGGGAAAAATACTTCTGATAACATCGAGTGCCGCTAAGAAGGGATTTTCGAAAATTCCACCCCTAAGGGAGTTAAAAAAAGGAACGAAATTTTAAAAAATTCATTAAAAATCGGCTTCGCTTTTGTAGTTATTTTTCAACTGATAACATATTTTAGTGTATTTTTTCATGCTGAATCGAATGGTACCAAGCAAATTATTTTAATTTCAGTAGTTCGCGAGATACTTCACATTTTCCTGATTTGGCGGTGTCTTCGGCGCAAAAACCTGAAATTTTCAATCCTTATCTATATATATAAAAGAAAGTCTGAATTTCGTATTAATCACAGCACAAAAAATCTGCCGAACCTAAAATCTTGAAAATTGGGGTAAAAATACTTCTGATAACATCGAGTGCCGCTAAGAAGGGATTTTCGAAAATTCCACCCCTAAGGGGATTAAAAAAAGGAACGAACTTTTAACAAATTCCTTAAAAATCGGCTTTTGTAGTTATTTTTCAACTGATAACATATTTTAGTGTATTTTTTGATGCTGAATCGAATGGTACCAAGCAAATTCTTTTAAGTTCAGTAGTTCGCGAGATACTTCACATTTTCCTGATTTGGCGGTGTCTTCGGCGCGAAAACCTGAAATTTTCAATCCTTATCTTTATATATAAAAATCTTCTGTGCGTGTGTATGTAACTGAACTCCTCCTAAACGACTGGACCGATTTTAATGAAATTTTGTGTGTGCGTTCCAATGGATTCGAGAATGGTTTAGATTCACATTTCATCGAAATTGATTCAGTACTTTTTTAGTAATTAGGCAAAAACTAATAGTTAGTGATTTTTCGCTAATTAAAAGTGCTATATATATAAAAGAAAGTCTGGATTTCGTATTAATCACAGCACAAAAAAATCTACCGAACCAAAAATCTTGAAAATTGGAGTAAAAATACTTCTTATAACATCGAGTGCCGCTAAGAAGGAATTTTCGAAAATCTCCCCCCCCCCCTCAGGAGGGTGAAAAAAATAACGAACTTAAAAAAAATTCCTTTAAAATCGGCTTTTGTAGCTATTTTTCAACTGATAACATATTTAAGTGCATTTTTTCATTCTGAATCGAATGGTACTAAGCATATTCGTTAAAATCCAGTAGTTCGTGAGGTAATTCACATTTTCTTAATTTGACGATTTCTTCGGCGCAAAAACCTGAAATTTTCAATCCTTATCCATATATATAAAAGAATGTCAAGACTTCGTATTAATCACAGCACAAAAAAATCTGCCGAACCTAAAATCTTGAAAATTGGGGTAAAATACTTCTTATAACATCGAGTGCCGCTAAGAAGGAATTTTCGAAAATCTCCCCCCCCCCTCAGGAGGGTGAAAAAAATAACGAACTTTAAAAAAATTCCTTTAAAATCGGCTTTTGTAGCTATTTTTCAACTGATAACATATTTTAGTGCATTTTTTCATTCTGAATCGAATGGTACTTAGAAAATTCGTTAAAATCCAGTAGTTCGTGAGGTAATTCACATTTTCTTAATTTGGCGATTTCTTCGGCGCAAAAACCTGAAATTTTCAATCCTTATCCATATATATAAAAGAATGTCAAGACTTCGTATTAATCACAGCACAAAAAAATATACCGATCCAAAAATCTTGAAATTTGGGGAAAAAATACTTCTTATAACATCGAATGCCACTAAGAAGGGATTTTCGAAAATTCCACCCCTAAGATGAGTAGAAAAAAGAACGAACTTTAAAAAAATTCCTTAAAAATCGGCTTTTGTAGTTATTTTTCAACTGATAACATATTTTAGTGTATTTTTTCATGCTGAATCGAATGGTACCAAGCAAATTCTTTTAAGTTCAGTATTTCGCGAGATACTTCACATTTTCCTGATTTGGCGGTGTCTTCGGCGCAAAAACCTGAAATTTTCAATCCTTATCTAAATATATAAAAGAAAGTCTGAATTTCGCATTAATCACAGCACAAAAAAATCTGCCGAACCTAAAATCTTGAAAATTGGGGGAAAAATACTTCTGATAACATCGAGTGCCGCTAAGAAGGGATTTTCGAAAATTCCACCCCTAAGGGAGTTAAAAAAAGGAACGAAATTTTAAAAAATTCATTAAAAATCGGCTTCGCTTTTGTAGTTATTTTTCAACTGATAACATATTTTAGTGTATTTTTTCATGCTGAATCGAATGGTACCAAGCAAATTATTTTAATTTCAGTAGTTCGCGAGATACTTCACATTTTCCTGATTTGGCGGTGTCTTCGGCGCAAAAACCTGAAATTTTCAATCCTTATCTATATATATAAAAGAAAGTCTGAATTTCGTATTAATAACAGCACAAAAAATCTGCCGAACCTAAAATCTTGAAAATTGGGGTAAAAATACTTCTGATAACATCGAGTGCCGCTAAGAAGGGATTTTCGAAAATTCCACCCCTAAGGGGATTAAAAAAAGGAACGAACTTTTAACAAATTCCTTAAAAATCGGCTTTTGTAGTTATTTTTCAACTGATAACATATTTTAGTGTATTTTTTGATGCTGAATCGAATGGTACCAAGCAAATTCTTTTAAGTTCAGTAGTTCGCGAGATACTTCACATTTTCCTGATTTGGCGGTGTCTTCGGCGCGAAAACCTGAAATTTTCAATCCTTATCTTTATATATAAAAATCTTCTGTGCGTGTGTATGTAACTGAACTCCTCCTAAACGACTGGACCGATTTTAATGAAATTTTGTGTGTGCGTTCCAATGGATTCGAGAATGGTTTAGATTCACATTTCATCGAAATTGATTCAGTACTTTTTTAGTAATTAGGCAAAAACTAATAGTTAGTGATTTTTCGCTAATTAAAAGTGCTATATATATAAAAGAAAGTCTGGATTTCGTATTAATCACAGCACAAAAAAATCTACCGAACCAAAAATCTTGAAAATTGGAGTAAAAATACTTCTTATAACATCGAGTGCCGCTAAGAAGGAATTTTCGAAAATCTCCCCCCCCCCCTCAGGAGGGTGAAAAAAATAACGAACTTTAAAAAAATTCCTTTAAAATCGGCTTTTGTAGCTATTTTTCAACTGATAACATATTTAAGTGCATTTTTTCATTCTGAATCGAATGGTACTAAGCATATTCGTTAAAATCCAGTAGTTCGTGAGGTAATTCACATTTTCTTAATTTGACGATTTCTTCGGCGCAAAAACCTGAAATTTTCAATCCTTATCCATATATATAAAAGAATGTCAAGACTTCGTATTAATCACAGCACAAAAAAATCTGCCGAACCTAAAATCTTGAAAATTGGGGTAAAAATACTTCTTATAACATCGAGTGCCGCTAAGAAGGAATTTTCGAAAATCTCCCCCCCCCCTCAGGAGGGTGAAAAAAATAACGAACTTTAAAAAAATTCCTTTAAAATCGGCTTTTGTAGCTATTTTTCAACTGATAACATATTTTAGTGCATTTTTTCATTCTGAATCGAATGGTACTTAGAAAATTCGTTAAAATCCAGTAGTTCGTGAGGTAATTCACATTTTCTTAATTTGGCGATTTCTTCGGCGCAAAAACCTGAAATTTTCAATCCTTATCCATATATATAAAAGAATGTCAAGACTTCGTATTAATCACAGCACAAAAAAATATACCGATCCAAAAATCTTGAAATTTGGGGAAAAAATACTTCTTATAACATCGAATGCCACTAAGAAGGGATTTTCGAAAATTCCACCCCTAAGATGAGTAGAAAAAAGAACGAACTTTAAAAAAATTCCTTAAAAATCGGCTTTTGTAGTTATTTTTCAACTGATAACATATTTTAGTGTATTTTTTCATGCTGAATCGAATGGTACCAAGCAAATTCTTTTAAGTTCAGTATTTCGCGAGATACTTCACATTTTCCTGATTTGGCGGTGTCTTCGGCGCAAAAACCTGAAATTTTCAATCCTTATCTAAATATATAAAAGAAAGTCTGAATTTCGTATTAATCACAGCACAAAAAAATATACCGAACCAAAAACCTTGAAAATTGGGGTAAAAATACCTCTTATAACATCGAATGCCGCTAAGAAGCGATTTTCGAAGATTCCGCCCCTAAGAGGAGTAGAAAAAAGAACGAACTTTTTAAAAATTCCTTAAAAATCGGCTTTTGTAGTTATTTTTTCGACTGATAACATATTTTAGTGTATTGTTTCATTCTGAATCGAATGGTACTAAGCAAATTTGTTTAAATTCAGTAGTTCGTGAGATAATTTACATTTTCCTAATTTGGCGATGTCTTCGGCGCAAAAACCTGAAATTTTCAATGCTTATCTCTATATATAAAAATCTTCTGTGCGTGTGTATGTCACTGAACTCCTCCTAAACGACTGGGCCGATTTTAATGAAATTTTGTGTGTGCGTTCCAGTGGATTCGAGAATGGTTTAGATTCACATTTCATCGAAATTGATTCAGTACTTTTTTAGTAATTAGGCAAAAACTAATAGTTAGTGATTTTTCGCTAATTAAAAGTGCTATATATATAAAAGAAAGTCTGGATTTCGTATTAATCACAGCACAAAAAAAATATACCGAACCAAAAATCGTGAAAATTCGGGTAAAAATACTTCTTATAACATCGAGTGCATCTAAGAAAGGGTTTTGGAAAATTCCCTCCCTAAGGAGGGTAAAAAAAAAGAACGAACTTTTAAAAAATTCCTTTAAAATCGACTTTTGTAGATATTTTTCAACTGATAACATATTTTAGTGAATTTTTTATTCTGAATCGAATGGTACCAAGCAAATTAACCGACTTCAGAAAATCGTTAACTTTTAACTAAAAAGAGAAAAATAAACTTTTCTATCAAAAATTGAATTGACTTAAAAAAATACTGAAGAGTGAAAAATAATTTCGTTACATAATTGTAATAAGAAATTAAATTAAGAGCGTAGTGTTTATCGTGCGTATTACCATATTTACGTACATTTATTTGATTTCCTGGAGTCGGTGCCAAGAAGGGCAACGTCGGTCGGTGACAGGACAACGTCTGTCGGGTCCGCTAGTCTTTATATATAAAAATCTTCTGTGCGTGTGTATGTAACTGAACTCCTCCTAAACGACTGGACCGATTTTAATGAAATTTTGTGTGTGCGTTCCAATGGATTCGAGAATGGTTTAGATTCACATTTCATCGAAATTGATTCAGTACTTTTTTAGTAATTAGGCAAAAACTAATAGTTAGTGATTTTTCGCTAATTAAAAGTGCTATATATATAAAAGAAAGTCTGGATTTCGTATTAATCACAGCACAAAAAAATCTACGGAACCAAAAATCTTGAAAATTGGGGTAAAAATACTTCTTATAACATCGAGTGCCGCTAAGAAGGAATTTTCGAAAATCTCCCCCCCCCCCCCTCAGGAGGGTGAAAAAATAACGAACTTTAAAAAAATTCCTTTAAAATCGGCTTTTGTAGCTATTTTTCAACTGATAACATATTTAAGTGCATTTTTTCATTCTGAATCGAATGGTACTAAGCAAATTCGTTAAAATCCAGTAGTTCGTGAGGTAATTCACATTTTCTTAATTTGGCGATTTCTTCGGCGCAAAAACCTGAAATTTTCAATCCTTATCCATATATATAAAAGAATGTCAAGACTTCGTATTAATCACAGCACAAAAAAATATACCGATCCAAAAATCTTGAAAATTGGGGAAAAAATACTTCTTATAACATCGAGTGCCGCTAAGAAGGGATTTTCGAAAATTCCACCCCTAAGATGAGTAGAAAAAAGAACGAACTTTAAAAAAATTCCTTAAAACTCGGCTTTTGTAGTTATTTTTTAACTGATAACATATTTTAGTGTATTTTTTCATGCTGAATCGAATGGTACCAAGCAAATTCTTTTAAGTTCAGTAGTTCGCGAGATACTTCACATTTTCCTGACTTGGCGGTGTCTTCGGCGCAAAAACCTGAAATTTTCAATCCTTATCTATATATATAAAAGAAAGTCTGAATTTCGTATTAATCACAGCACAAAAAAATCTGCCGAACCTAAAATCTTGAAAATTGGGGTAAAAATACTTCTGATAACATCGAGTGCCGCTAAGAAGGGATTTTCGAAAATTCCACCCCTAAGGGGGTTAAAAAAAAGAACGAACTTTTAAAAAATTCCTTAAAAATCGGCTTTTGTAGTTATTTTTCAACTGATATCATATTTTAGTGTATTTTTTCATGCTGAATCGAATGGTACCAAACAAATTCTTTTAAGTTCAGTAGTTCGCGAGACACTTCACATTTTCTTGATTTGGCGGTGTCTTCGGCGCAAAAACCTGAAATTTTCAATCCTTATCTATATATATAAAAGAAAGTCTGGATTTCGTATTAATCACAGCACAAAAAAATCTGCCGAACCTAAAATCTTGAAAATTGGGGTAAAAATACTTCTGATAACATCGAGTGCCGCTAAGAAGGGATTTTCGAAAATTCCACACTTAAAGGGGTTAAAAAAAGGAACGAACTTTTAAAAAATTCCTTAAAAATCGGCTTTTGTAGTTATTTTTCAACTAATAACATATTTTAGTGTATTTTTTCATGCTGAATCGAATGGCACCAAGCAAATTCTTTTAAGTTCAGTAGTTCGCGAGATACTTCACATTTTCCTGATTTGGCGGTGTCTTCGGCGCAAAAACCTGAAATTTTCAATATTTATCTAAATCTATAAAAGAAAGTCTGAATTTCGCATTAATCACAGCACAAAAAAATCTGCCGAACCTAAAATCTTGAAAAATTGGGGGAAAAATAATTCTGATAACATCGAGTGCCGCTAAGAAGGGATTTTCGAAAATTCCACCCCTTAGGGGGTTAAAAAAAGGAACGAAATTTTAAAAAATTCATTAAAAATCGGCTTCGCTTTTGTAGTTATTTTTCAACTGATAACATATTTTAGTGTATTTTTTCATGCTGAATCGAATGGTACCAAGCAAATTATTTTAATTTCAGTAGTTCGCGAGATACTTCACATTTTCCTGATTTGGCGGTGTCTTCGGCGCAAAAACCTGAAATTTTCAATCCTTATCTATATATATAAAAGAAAGTCTGAATTTCGTATTAATCACAGCACAAAAAATCTGCCGAACCTAAAATCTTGAAAATTGGGGTAAAAATATTCTGATAACATCGAGTGCCGCTAAGAAGGGATTTTCGAAAATTCCACCCCTAAGGGGGTTAAAAAAAGGAACGAACTTTTAAAAAATTCCTTAAAAATCGGCTTTTGTAGTTATTTTTCAACTGATATCATATTTTAGTGTATTTTTTCATGCTGAATCGAATGGTACCAAACGAATTCTTTTAAGTTCAGTAGTTCGCGAGACACTTCACATTTTCTTGATTTGGCGGTGTCTTCGGCGCAAAAACCTGAAATTTTCAATCCTTATCTATATATATAAAAGAAAGTCTGGATTTCGTATTAATCACAGCACAAAAAAATCTGCCGAACCTAAAATCTTGAAAATTGGGGTAAAAATACTTCTGATAACATCGAGTGCCGCTAAGAAGGGATTTTCGAAAATTCCACCCTTAAAGGGGTTAAAAAAAGGAACGAACTTTTAAAAAATTCCTTAAAAATCGGCTTTTGTAGTTATTTTTCAACTAATAACATATTTTAGTGTATTTTTTCATGCTGAATCGAATGGTACCAAGCAAATTATTTTAAGTTCAGTAGTTCGCGAGATACTTCACATTTTCCTGATTTGGCGGTGTCTTCGGCGCAAAAACTTGAAATTTTCAATCCTTATCTATATATATAAAAGAAAGTCTGAATTTCGTATTAATCACAGCACAAAAAATCTGCCGAACCTAAAATCTTGAAAATTGGGGTAAAAATACTTCTGATAACATCGAGTGCCGCTAAGAAGGGATTTTCGAAAATTCCACCCCTAAGGGGATTAAAAAAAGGAACGAACTTTTAAAAAATTCCTTAAAAATCGGCTTTTGTAGTTATTTTTCAACTGATAACATATTTTAGTGTATTTTTTGATGCTGAATCGAATGGTACCAAGCAAATTCTTTTAAGTTCAGTAGTTCGCGAGATACTTCACATTTTCCTGATTTGGCGGTGTCTTCGGCGCGAAAACCTGAAATTTTCAATCCTTATCTTTATATATAAAAATCTTCTGTGCGTGTGTATGTAACTGAACTCCTCCTAAACGACTGGACCGATTTTAATGAAATTTTGTGTGTGCGTTCCAATGGATTCGAGAATGGTTTAGATTCACATTTCATCGAAATTGATTCAGTACTTTTTTAGTAATTAGGCAAAAACTAATAGTTAGTGATTTTTCGCTAATTAAAAGTGCTATATATATAAAAGAAAGTCTGGATTTCGTATTAATCACAGCACAAAAAAATCTACGGAACCAAAAATCTTGAAAATTGGGGTAAAAATACTTCTTATAACATCGAGTGCCGCTAAGAAGGAATTTTCGAAAATCTCCCCCCCCTCAGGAGGGTGAAAAAATAACGAACTTTAAAAAAATTCCTTTAAAATCGGCTTTTGTAGCTATTTTTCAACTGATAACATATTTAAGTGCATTTTTTCATTCTGAATCGAATGGTACTAAGCAAATTCGTTAAAATCCAGTAGTTCGTGAGGTAATTCACATTTTCTTAATTTGGCGATTTCTTCGGCGCAAAAACCTGAAATTTTCAATCCTTATCCATATATATAAAAGAATGTCAAGACTTCGTATTAATCACAGCACAAAAAAATATACCGATCCAAAAATCTTGAAAATTGGGGAAAAAATACTTCTTATAACATCGAGTGCCGCTAAGAAGGGATTTTCGAAAATTCCACCCCTAAGATGAGTAGAAAAAAGAACGAACTTTAAAAAAATTCCTTAAAACTCGGCTTTTGTAGTTATTTTTTAACTGATAACATATTTTAGTGTATTTTTTCATGCTGAATCGAATGGTACCAAGCAAATTCTTTTAAGTTCAGTAGTTCGCGAGATACTTCACATTTTCCTGACTTGGCGGTGTCTTCGGCGCAAAAACCTGAAATTTTCAATCCTTATCTATATATATAAAAGAAAGTCTGAATTTCGTATTAATCACAGCACAAAAAATCTGCCGAACCTAAAATCTTGAAAATTGGGGTAAAAATACTTCTGATAACATCGAGTGCCGCTAAGAAGGGATTTTCGAAAATTCCACCCCTAAGGGGATTAAAAAAAGGAACGAACTTTTAACAAATTCCTTAAAAATCGGCTTTTGTAGTTATTTTTCAACTGATAACATATTTTAGTGTATTTTTTGATGCTGAATCGAATGGTACCAAGCAAATTCTTTTAAGTTCAGTAGTTCGCGAGATACTTCACATTTTCCTGATTTGGCGGTGTCTTCGGCGCAAAAACCTGAAATTTTCAATCCTTATCTAAATATATAAAAGAAAGTCTGAATTTCGCATTAATCACAGCACAAAAAAATCTGCCGAACCTAAAATCTTGAAAATTGGGGGAAAAATACTTCTGATAACATCGAGTGCCGCTAAGAAGGGATTTTCGAAAATTCCACCCCTAAGGGAGTTAAAAAAAGGAACGAAATTTTAAAAAATTCATTAAAAATCGGCTTCGCTTTTGTAGTTATTTTTCAACTGATAACATATTTTAGTGTATTTTTTCATGCTGAATCGAATGGTACCAAGCAAATTATTTTAATTGCAGTAGTTCGCGAGATACTTCACATTTTCCTGATTTGGCGGTGTCTTCGGCGCAAAAACCTGAAATTTTCAATCCTTATCTATATATATAAAAGAAAGTCTGAATTTCGTATTAATAACAGCACAAAAAATCTGCCGAACCTAAAATCTTGAAAATTGGGGTAAAAATACTTCTGATAACATCGAGTGCCGCTAAGAAGGGATTTTCGAAAATTCCACCCCTAAGGGGATTAAAAAAAGGAACGAACTTTTAACAAATTCCTTAAAAATCGGCTTTTGTAGTTATTTTTCAACTGATAACATATTTTAGTGTATTTTTTGATGCTGAATCGAATGGTACCAAGCAAATTCTTTTAAGTTCAGTAGTTCGCGAGATACTTCACATTTTCCTGATTTGGCGGTGTCTTCGGCGCGAAAACCTGAAATTTTCAATCCTTATCTTTATATATAAAAATCTTCTGTGCGTGTGTATGTAACTGAACTCCTCCTAAACGACTGGACCGATTTTAATGAAATTTTGTGTGTGCGTTCCAATGGATTCGAGAATGGTTTAGATTCACATTTCATCGAAATTGATTCAGTACTTTTTTAGTAATTAGGCAAAAACTAATAGTTAGTGATTTTTCGCTAATTAAAAGTGCTATATATATAAAAGAAAGTCTGGATTTCGTATTAATCACAGCACAAAAAAATCTACCGAACCAAAAATCTTGAAAATTGGAGTAAAAATACTTCTTATAACATCGAGTGCCGCTAAGAAGGAATTTTCGAAAATCTCCCCCCCCCCCTCAGGAGGGTGAAAAAAATAACGAACTTTAAAAAAATTCCTTTAAAATCGGCTTTTGTAGCTATTTTTCAACTGATAACATATTTAAGTGCATTTTTTCATTCTGAATCGAATGGTACTAAGCATATTCGTTAAAATCCAGTAGTTCGTGAGGTAATTCACATTTTCTTAATTTGACGATTTCTTCGGCGCAAAAACCTGAAATTTTCAATCCTTATCCATATATATAAAAGAATGTCAAGACTTCGTATTAATCACAGCACAAAAAAATCTGCCGAACCTAAAATCTTGAAAATTGGGGTAAAAATACTTCTTATAACATCGAGTGCCGCTAAGAAGGAATTTTCGAAAATCTCCCCCCCCCCCTCAGGAGGGTGAAAAAAATAACGAACTTTAAAAAAATTCCTTTAAAATCGGCTTTTGTAGCTATTTTTCAACTGATAACATATTTTAGTGCATTTTTTCATTCTGAATCGAATGGTACTTAGAAAATTCGTTAAAATCCAGTAGTTCGTGAGGTAATTCACATTTTCTTAATTTGGCGATTTCTTCGGCGCAAAAACCTGAAATTTTCAATCCTTATCCATATATATAAAAGAATGTCAAGACTTCGTATTAATCACAGCACAAAAAAATATACCGATCCAAAAATCTTGAAATTTGGGGAAAAAATACTTCTTATAACATCGAATGCCACTAAGAAGGGATTTTCGAAAATTCCACCCCTAAGATGAGTAGAAAAAAGAACGAACTTTAAAAAAATTCCTTAAAAATCGGCTTTTGTAGTTATTTTTCAACTGATAACATATTTTAGTGTATTTTTTCATGCTGAATCGAATGGTACCAAGCAAATTCTTTTAAGTTCAGTATTTCGCGAGATACTTCACATTTTCCTGATTTGGCGGTGTCTTCGGCGCAAAAACCTGAAATTTTCAATCCTTATCTAAATATATAAAAGAAAGTCTGAATTTCGTATTAATCACAGCACAAAAAAATATACCGAACCAAAAACCTTGAAAATTGGGGTAAAAATACCTCTTATAACATCGAATGCCGCTAAGAAGCGATTTTCGAAGATTCCGCCCCTAAGAGGAGTAGAAAAAAGAACGAACTTTTTAAAAATTCCTTAAAAATCGGCTTTTGTAGTTATTTTTTCGACTGATAACATATTTTAGTGTATTGTTTCATTCTGAATCGAATGGTACTAAGCAAATTTGTTTAAATTCAGTAGTTCGTGAGATAATTTACATTTTCCTAATTTGGCGATGTCTTCGGCGCAAAAACCTGAAATTTTCAATGCTTATCTCTATATATAAAAATCTTCTGTGCGTGTGTATGTCACTGAACTCCTCCTAAACGACTGGGCCGATTTTAATGAAATTTTGTGTGTGCGTTCCAGTGGATTCGAGAATGGTTTAGATTCACATTTCATCGAAATTGATTCAGTACTTTTTTAGTAATTAGGCAAAAACTAATAGTTAGTGATTTTTCGCTAATTAAAAGTGCTATATATATAAAAGAAAGTCTGGATTTCGTATTAATCACAGCACAAAAAAAATATACCGAACCAAAAATCGTGAAAATTCGGGTAAAAATACTTCTTATAACATCGAGTGCATCTAAGAAAGGGTTTTGGAAAATTCCCTCCCTAAGGAGGGTAAAAAAAAAGAACGAACTTTTAAAAAATTCCTTTAAAATCGACTTTTGTAGATATTTTTCAACTGATAACATATTTTAGTGAATTTTTTATTCTGAATCGAATGGTACTAAGCAAATTAACCGACTTCAGAAAATCGTTAACTTTTAACTAAAAAGAGAAAAATAAACTTTTCTATCAAAAATTGAATTGACTTAAAAAAATACTGAAGAGTGAAAAATAATTTCGTTACATAATTGTAATAAGAAATTAAATTAAGAGCGTAGTGTTTATCGTGCGTATTACCATATTTACGTACATTTATTTGATTTCCTGGAGTCGGTGCCAAGAAGGGCAACGTCGGTCGGTGACAGGACAACGTCTGTCGGGTCCGCTAGTCTTTATATATAAAAATCTTCTGTGCGTGTGTATGTAACTGAACTCCTCCTAAACGACTGGACCGATTTTAATGAAATTTTGTGTGTGCGTTCCAATGGATTCGAGAATGGTTTAGATTCACATTTCATCGAAATTGATTCAGTACTTTTTTAGTAATTAGGCAAAAACTAATAGTTAGTGATTTTTCGCTAATTAAAAGTGCTATATATATAAAAGAAAGTCTGGATTTCGTATTAATCACAGCACAAAAAAATCTACGGAACCAAAAATCTTGAAAATTGGGGTAAAAATACTTCTTATAACATCGAGTGCCGCTAAGAAGGAATTTTCGAAAATCTCCCCCCCCCCCTCAGGAGGGTGAAAAAATAACGAACTTTAAAAAAATTCCTTTAAAATCGGCTTTTGTAGCTATTTTTCAACTGATAACATATTTAAGTGCATTTTTTCATTCTGAATCGAATGGTACTAAGCAAATTCGTTAAAATCCAGTAGTTCGTGAGGTAATTCACATTTTCTTAATTTGGCGATTTCTTCGGCGCAAAAACCTGAAATTTTCAATCCTTATCCATATATATAAAAGAATGTCAAGACTTCGTATTAATCACAGCACAAAAAAATATACCGATCCAAAAATCTTGAAAATTGGGGAAAAAATACTTCTTATAACATCGAGTGCCGCTAAGAAGGGATTTTCGAAAATTCCACCCCTAAGATGAGTAGAAAAAAGAACGAACTTTAAAAAAATTCCTTAAAACTCGGCTTTTGTAGTTATTTTTTAACTGATAACATATTTTAGTGTATTTTTTCATGCTGAATCGAATGGTACCAAGCAAATTCTTTTAAGTTCAGTAGTTCGCGAGATACTTCACATTTTCCTGACTTGGCGGTGTCTTCGGCGCAAAAACCTGAAATTTTCAATCCTTATCTTTATATATAAAAATCTTCTGTGCGTGTGTATGTAATTGAACTCCTCCTAAACGACTGGACCGATTTTGATGAAATTTTGTGCGTGCGTTCCAGTAGATTCGAGAATGGTTTAGATTCACATTCCGTCAAAATTGATTCAGTACTTTTTTAGTAACTAGGCAAAAACTAATAGTTAGTGATTTTTGCTAATTAAAAGTGCTATATATATTAAAGAAAGTCAGGATCGAAAATGGATTTTCGAAAATTCCTACCCTAAGATGAGTAGAAAAAAGAACGAACTTTTAAAAAATTCCATAAAAATCGGCTTTTGTGGTTATTTTTCAACTGATAATATATTTTAGTGCATTTTTTCATTCTGAATCGAATGGTACTAAGCAAATTAGTTTAAAGCCAGTAGTTCGTGAGATAATTCACATTTTCCTAATTTGGCGATATCTTCGGCGCAAAAACCTGAAATTTTAAATGCTCATCTTTATATATAAAAATCTTCTGTGCGTGTGTATGTAATTGAACTCCTCCTAAACGACTGGACCGATTTTGATGAAATTTTGTGTGTGCGTTCCAGTAGATTCGAGAATGGTTTAGATTCACATTCCGTCAAAATTGATTCAGTACTTTTTTAGTAACTAGGCAAAAACTAATAGTTAGTGATTTTTGCTAATTAAAACTGCTATATATATTAAAGAAAGTCAGGGTCGAAAATGGATTTTCGAAAATTCCACCCCTAAGATGAGTAGAAAAAAGAACGAACTTTTAAAAAATTCTATAAAAATCGGCTTTTGTGGTTATTTTTCAACTGATAATATATTTTAGTGCATTTTTTCATTCTGAATCGAATGGTACTAAGCAAATTAGTTTAAAGCCAGTAGTTCGTGAGATAATTCACATTTTCCTAATTTGGCGATGTCTTCGGCGCAAAAACCTGAAATTTTCAATGCTCATCTTTATATATAAAAATCTTCTGTGCGTGTGTATGTAATTGAACTAATCCTAAACGACTGGACCGATTTTGAAGAAATTTTGTGTGTGCGTTCCAGTAGATTCGAGAATGGTTTAGATTCACATTCCGTCAAAATTGATTCAGTACTTTTTTAGTAACTAGGCAAAAACTAATAGTTAGTGATTTTTGCTAATTAAAAGTGCTATATATATTAAAGAAAGTCAGGATCGAAAATGGATTTTCGAAAATTCCACCCCTAAGATGAGTAGAAAAAAAGAACGAACTTTTAAAAAATTCCATAAAAATCGGCTTTTGTGGTTATTTTTCAACCGATAATATATTTTAGTGCATTTTTTCATTCTGAATCGAATGGTACTAAGCAAATTAGTTTAAAGTCAGTAGTTCGTGAGATAATTCACATTTTCCTAATTTGGCGATGTCTTCGGCGCAAAACCTGAAATTTTCAATGCTCATCTTTATATATAAAAATCTTCTGTGCGTGTGTATGTAATTGAACTCCTCCTAAACGACTGAACCGATTTTGATGAGATTTTGTGTGTGCGTTCCAGTAGATTCGAGAATGGTTTAGATTCACATTTCGTCGAAATTGATTCAGTACTTTTTTGATAATTAGGCAAAAATTAATAGTTAGTGATTTTTCGCTAATTGAAAGTGCTATATATATATTAAAGAAAGTCAGGATTTCATATTTATCATAGCACAAAAAAATCTACCGAACCAAAAATCTTGAAAATTGGGGTAAAAATACTTCTTATAACATCGAGTGCCGCTAAAAATGGATTTTCGAAAATTCCACCCCTAAGATGAGTAGAAAAAAGAACGAACTTTTAAAAAATTTCATAAAAATCGGCTTTTGTAGTTATTTTTCCACTGATGACATATTTTAGTGCATTTCTTTCATTCTGAATCGAATGGTACTAAGCAAATTCGTTTAAATCCAGTAGTTCGTGAGATAATTTACATTTTCCTAATTTGGCGATGTCTTCGGCGCAAAAACTTGAAATTTTGAATCCTTATCTTTATATATATAAATGTTCTGTGCATGTGTATGTGACTGAAATCTGGAGCGATTTTAATGTAATTTTGTGTGTGTGTTCCAGTGGATTCGAGAATGGTTTAGATTCACATTTCGTCGAAATTGATTCAGTACTTCTTTAGTAACTAGGCAAAAACTAATAGTTAGTGATTTTTCGCTAATTAAAAGTGTTGAATAAGTTCGATGAATAGCGTGCAGACGGAATGCCCGAGCGGTCTAAGGCGTCAGATATAAGCTCTGCTTCTCGAAAAAAGAGATCGCATGTTCGAACCCCGCTCCTTTCAAACGTGTATGCTTTACAATAATATAGGCCTGTATGTTAATTTTGATTAACTGACTTCAGAAAATCGTTAACTTTTAACAAAAAAGAGAAAAAAAAACCTTTTCTATCAAAAATTGAACCGACTTCAAAAAATACTGAAGAGTGAAAAATAATTTCCTTACATAACAGTAATAAGAAATTAATTTAAGAGCGTAGTGTTTATTGTGCGTATTACTATATTTCAGTACATTTATTTGATTTTCTTGTGTCGGTGCCAGGAAGGGCAACGTCTCTCGGTGACAGGACAACGTCTGTCGGGTCCGCTAGTCTATATATATAAAAGAAAGTCTGAATTTCGTATTAATCACAGCACAAAAAAATCTGCCGAACCTAAAATCTTGAAAATTGGGGTAAAAATACTTCTGATAACATCGAGTGCCGCTAAGAAGGGATTTTCGAAAATTCCACCCCTAAGGGGGTTAAAAAAAAGAACGAACTTTTAAAAAATTCCTTAAAAATCGGCTTTTGTAGTTATTTTTCAACTGATATCATATTTTAGTGTATTTTTTCATGCTGAATCGAATGGTACCAAACAAATTCTTTTAAGTTCAGTAGTTCGCGAGACACTTCACATTTTCTTGATTTGGCGGTGTCTTCGGCGCAAAAACCTGAAATTTTCAATCCTTATCTATATATATAAAAGAAAGTCTGGATTTCGTATTAATCACAGCACAAAAAAATCTGCCGAACCTAAAATCTTGAAAATTGGGGTAAAAATACTTCTGATAACATCGAGTGCCGCTAAGAAGGGATTTTCGAAAATTCCACACTTAAAGGGGTTAAAAAAAGGAACGAACTTTTAAAAAATTCCTTAAAAATCGGCTTTTGTAGTTATTTTTCAACTAATAACATATTTTAGTGTATTTTTTCATGCTGAATCGAATGGCACCAAGCAAATTCTTTTAAGTTCAGTAGTTCGCGAGATACTTCACATTTTCCTGATTTGGCGGTGTCTTCGGCGCAAAAACCTGAAATTTTCAATATTTATCTAAATCTATAAAAGAAAGTCTGAATTTCGCATTAATCACAGCACAAAAAAATCTGCCGAACCTAAAATCTTGAAAAATTGGGGGAAAAATAATTCTGATAACATCGAGTGCCGCTAAGAAGGGATTTTCGAAAATTCCACCCCTTAGGGGGTTAAAAAAAGGAACGAAATTTTAAAAAATTCATTAAAAATCGGCTTCGCTTTTGTAGTTATTTTTCAACTGATAACATATTTTAGTGTATTTTTTCATGCTGAATCGAATGGTACCAAGCAAATTATTTTAATTTCAGTAGTTCGCGAGATACTTCACATTTTCCTGATTTGGCGGTGTCTTCGGCGCAAAAACCTGAAATTTTCAATCCTTATCTATATATATAAAAGAAAGTCTGAATTTCGTATTAATCACAGCACAAAAAATCTGCCGAACCTAAAATCTTGAAAATTGGGGTAAAAATACTTCTGATAACATCGAGTGCCGCTAAGAAGGGATTTTCGAAAATTCCACCCCTAAGGGGGTTAAAAAAAGGAACGAACTTTTAAAAAATTCCTTAAAAATCGGCTTTTGTAGTTATTTTTCAACTGATATCATATTTTAGTGTATTTTTTCATGCTGAATCGAATGGTACCAAACGAATTCTTTTAAGTTCAGTAGTTCGCGAGACACTTCACATTTTCTTGATTTGGCGGTGTCTTCGGCGCAAAAACCTGAAATTTTCAATCCTTATCTATATATATAAAAGAAAGTCTGGATTTCGTATTAATCACAGCACAAAAAAATCTGCCGAACCTAAAATCTTGAAAATTGGGGTAAAAATACTTCTGATAACATCGAGTGCCGCTAAGAAGGGATTTTCGAAAATTCCACCCTTAAAGGGGTTAAAAAAAGGAACGAACTTTTAAAAAATTCCTTAAAAATCGGCTTTTGTAGTTATTTTTCAACTAATAACATATTTTAGTGTATTTTTCATGCTGAATCGAATGGTACCAAGCAAATTATTTTAAGTTCAGTAGTTCGCGAGATACTTCACATTTTCCTGATTTGGCGGTGTCTTCGGCGCAAAAACTTGAAATTTTCAATCCTTATCTATATATATAAAAGAAAGTCTGAATTTCGTATTAATCACAGCACAAAAAATCTGCCGAACCTAAAATCTTGAAAATTGGGGTAAAAATACTTCTGATAACATCGAGTGCCGCTAAGAAGGGATTTTCGAAAATTCCACCCCTAAGGGGATTAAAAAAAGGAACGAACTTTTAAAAAATTCCTTAAAAATCGGCTTTTGTAGTTATTTTTCAACTGATAACATATTTTAGTGTATTTTTTGATGCTGAATCGAATGGTACCAAGCAAATTCTTTTAAGTTCAGTAGTTCGCGAGATACTTCACATTTTCCTGATTTGGCGGTGTCTTCGGCGCGAAAACCTGAAATTTTCAATCCTTATCTTTATATATAAAAATCTTCTGTGCGTGTGTATGTAACTGAACTCCTCCTAAACGACTGGACCGATTTTAATGAAATTTTGTGTGTGCGTTCCAATGGATTCGAGAATGGTTTAGATTCACATTTCATCGAAATTGATTCAGTACTTTTTTAGTAATTAGGCAAAAACTAATAGTTAGTGATTTTTCGCTAATTAAAAGTGCTATATATATAAAAGAAAGTCTGGATTTCGTATTAATCACAGCACAAAAAAATCTACGGAACCAAAAATCTTGAAAATTGGGGTAAAAATACTTCTTATAACATCGAGTGCCGCTAAGAAGGAATTTTCGAAAATCTCCCCCCTCTCAGGAGGGTGAAAAAATAACGAACTTTAAAAAAATTCCTTTAAAATCGGCTTTTGTAGCTATTTTTCAACTGATAACATATTTAAGTGCATTTTTTCATTCTGAATCGAATGGTACTAAGCAAATTCGTTAAAATCCAGTAGTTCGTGAGGTAATTCACATTTTCTTAATTTGGCGATTTCTTCGGCGCAAAAACCTGAAATTTTCAATCCTTATCCATATATATAAAAGAATGTCAAGACTTCGTATTAATCACAGCACAAAAAAATATACCGATCCAAAAATCTTGAAAATTGGGGAAAAAATACTTCTTATAACATCGAGTGCCGCTAAGAAGGGATTTTCGAAAATTCCACCCCTAAGATGAGTAGAAAAAAGAACGAACTTTAAAAAAATTCCTTAAAACTCGGCTTTTGTAGTTATTTTTTAACTGATAACATATTTTAGTGTATTTTTTCATGCTGAATCGAATGGTACCAAGCAAATTCTTTTAAGTTCAGTAGTTCGCGAGATACTTCACATTTTCCTGACTTGGCGGTGTCTTCGGCGCAAAAACCTGAAATTTTCAATCCTTATCTATATATATAAAAGAAAGTCTGAATTTCGTATTAATCACAGCACAAAAAAATCTGCCGAACCTAAAATCTTGAAAATTGGGGTAAAAATACTTCTGATAACATCGAGTGCCGCTAAGAAGGGATTTTCGAAAATTCCACCCCTAAGGGGGTTAAAAAAAGGAACGAACTTTTAAAAAATTCCTTAAAAATCGGCTTTTGTAGTTATTTTTCAACTGATATCATATTTTAGTGTATTTTTTCATGCTGAATCGAATGGCACCAAGCAAATTCTTTTAAGTTCAGTAGTTCGCGAGATACTTCACATTTTCCTGATTTGGCGGTGTCTTCGGCGCAAAAACCTGAAATTTTCAATCCTTATCTATATCTATAAAAGAAAGTCTGAATTTCGCATTAATCACAGCACAAAAAAATCTGCCGAACCTAAAATCTTGAAAATTGGGGGAAAAATACTTCTGATAACATCGAGTGCCGCTAAGAAGGGATTTTCGAAAATTCCACCCCTAAGGGAGTTAAAAAAAGGAACGAAATTTTAAAAAATTCATTAAAAATCGGCTTCGCTTTTGTAGTTATTTTTCAACTGATAACATATTTTAGTGTATTTTTTCATGCTGAATCGAATGGTACCAAGCAAATTATTTTAATTTCAGTAGTTCGCGAGATACTTCACATTTTCCTGATTTGGCGGTGTCTTCGGCGCAAAAACCTGAAATTTTCAATCCTTATCTATATATATAAAAGAAAGTCTGAATTTCGTATTAATAACAGCACAAAAAATCTGCCGAACCTAAAATCTTGAAAATTGGGGTAAAAATACTTCTGATAACATCGAGTGCCGCTAAGAAGGGATTTTCGAAAATTCCACCCCTAAGGGGATTAAAAAAAGGAACGAACTTTTAACAAACTCCTTAAAAATCGGCTTTTGTAGTTATTTTTCAACTGATAACATATTTTAGTGTATTTTTTGATGCTGAATCGAATGGTACCAAGCAAATTCTTTTAAGTTCAGTAGTTCGCGAGATACTTCACATTTTCCTGATTTGGCGGTGTCTTCGGCGCGAAAACCTGAAATTTTCAATCCTTATCTTTATATATAAAAATCTTCTGTGCGTGTGTATGTAACTGAACTCCTCCTAAACGACTGGACCGATTTTAATGAAATTTTGTGTGTGCGTTCCAATGGATTCGAGAATGGTTTAGATTCACATTTCATCGAAATTGATTCAGTACTTTTTTAGTAATTAGGCAAAAACTAATAGTTAGTGATTTTTCGCTAATTAAAAGTGCTATATATATAAAAGAAAGTCTGGATTTCGTATTAATCACAGCACAAAAAAATCTACCGAACCAAAAATCTTGAAAATTGGAGTAAAAATACTTCTTATAACATCGAGTGCCGCTAAGAAGGAATTTTCGAAAATCTCCCCCCCCCCTCAGGAGGGTGAAAAAAATAACGAACTTTAAAAAAATTCCTTTAAAATCGGCTTTTGTAGCTATTTTTCAACTGATAACATATTTTAGTGCATTTTTTCATTCTGAATCGAATGGTACTAAGAAAATTCGTTAAAATCCAGTAGTTCGTGAGGTAATTCACATTTTCTTAATTTGGCGATTTCTTCGGCGCAAAAACCTGAAATTTTCAATCCTTATCCATATATATAAAAGAATGTCAAGACTTCGTATTAATCACAGCACAAAAAAATATACCGATCCAAAAATCTTGAAATTTGGGGAAAAAATACTTCTTATAACATCGAATGCCACTAAGAAGGGATTTTCGAAAATTCCACCCCTAAGATGAGTAGAAAAAAGAACGAACTTTAAAAAAATTCCTTAAAAATCGGCTTTTGTAGTTATTTTTCAACTGATAACATATTTTAGTGTATTTTTTCATGCTGAATCGAATGGTACCAAGCAAATTCTTTTAAGTTCAGAATTTCGCGAGATACTTCACATTTTCCTGATTTGGCGGTGTCTTCGGCGCAAAAACCTGAAATTTTCAATCCTTATCTAAATATATAAAAGAAAGTCTGAATTTCGCATTAATCACAGCACAAAAAAATCTGCCGAACCTAAAATCTTGAAAATTGGGGGGAAAATACTTCTGATAACATCGAGTGCCGCTAAGAAGGGATTTTCGAAAATTCCACCCCTAAGGGAGTTAAAAAAAGGAACGAAATTTTAAAAAATTCATTAAAAATCGGCTTCGCTTTTGTAGTTATTTTTCAACTGATAACATATTTTAGTGTATTTTTTCATGCTGAATCGAATGGTACCAAGCAAATTATTTTAATTTCAGTAGTTCGCGAGATACTTCACATTTTCCTGATTTGGCGGTGTCTTCGGCGCAAAAACCTGAAATTTTCAATCCTTATCTATATATATAAAAGAAAGTCTGAATTTCGTATTAATAACAGCACAAAAAATCTGCCGAACCTAAAATCTTGAAAATTGGGGTAAAAATACTTCTGATAACATCGAGTGCCGCTAAGAAGGGATTTTCGAAAATTCCACCCCTAAGGGGATTAAAAAAAGGAACGAACTTTTAACAAATTCCTTAAAAATCGGCTTTTGTAGTTATTTTTCAACTGATAACATATTTTAGTGTATTTTTTGATGCTGAATCGAATGGCACCAAGCAAATTCTTTTAAGTTCAGTAGTTCGCGAGATACTTCACATTTTCCTGATTTGGCGGTGTCTTCGGCGCAAAAACCTGAAATTTTCAATCCTTATCTATATCTATAAAAGAAAGTCTGAATTTCGCATTAATCACAGCACAAAAAAATCTGCCGAACCTAAAATCTTGAAAATTGGGGGAAAAATACTTCTGATAACATCGAGTGCCGCTAAGAAGGGATTTTCGAAAATTCCACCCCTAAGGGAGTTAAAAAAAGGAACGAAATTTTAAAAAATTCATTAAAAATCGGCTTCGCTTTTGTAGTTATTTTTCAACTGATAACATATTTTAGTGTATTTTTTCATGCTGAATCGAATGGTACCAAGCAAATTATTTTAATTTCAGTAGTTCGCGAGATACTTCACATTTTCCTGATTTGGCGGTGTCTTCGGCGCAAAAACCTGAAATTTTCAATCCTTATCTATATATATAAAAGAAAGTCTGAATTTCGTATTAATAACAGCACAAAAAATCTGCCGAACCTAAAATCTTGAAAATTGGGGTAAAAATACTTCTGATAACATCGAGTGCCGCTAAGAAGGGATTTTCGAAAATTCCACCCCTAAGGGGATTAAAAAAAGGAACGAACTTTTAACAAACTCCTTAAAAATCGGCTTTTGTAGTTATTTTTCAACTGATAACATATTTTAGTGTATTTTTTGATGCTGAATCGAATGGTACCAAGCAAATTCTTTTAAGTTCAGTAGTTCGCGAGATACTTCACATTTTCCTGATTTGGCGGTGTCTTCGGCGCGAAAACCTGAAATTTTCAATCCTTATCTTTATATATAAAAATCTTCTGTGCGTGTGTATGTAACTGAACTCCTCCTAAACGACTGGACCGATTTTAATGAAATTTTGTGTGTGCGTTCCAATGGATTCGAGAATGGTTTAGATTCACATTTCATCGAAATTGATTCAGTACTTTTTTAGTAATTAGGCAAAAACTAATAGTTAGTGATTTTTCGCTAATTAAAAGTGCTATATATATAAAAGAAAGTCTGGATTTCGTATTAATCACAGCACAAAAAAATCTACCGAACCAAAAATCTTGAAAATTGGAGTAAAAATACTTCTTATAACATCGAGTGCCGCTAAGAAGGAATTTTCGAAAATCTCCCCCCCCCCCTCAGGAGGGTGAAAAAAATAACGAACTTTAAAAAAATTCCTTTAAAATCGGCTTTTGTAGCTATTTTTCAACTGATAACATATTTAAGTGCATTTTTTCATTCTGAATCGAATGGTACTAAGCATATTCGTTAAAATCCAGTAGTTCGTGAGGTAATTCACATTTTCTTAATTTGGCGATTTCTTCGGCGCAAAAACCTGAAATTTTCAATCCTTATCCATATATATAAAAGAATGTCAAGACTTCGTATTAATCACAGCACAAAAAAATCTGCCGAACCTAAAATCTTGAAAATTGGGGTAAAAATACTTCTTATAACATCGAGTGCCGCTAAGAAGGAATTTTCGAAAATCTCCCCCCCCCCCCCTCAGGAGGGTGAAAAAAATAACGAACTTTAAAAAAATTCCTTTAAAATCGGCTTTTGTAGCTATTTTTCAACTGATAACATATTTTAGTGCATTTTTTCATTCTGAATCGAATGGTACTAAGAAAATTCGTTAAAATCCAGTAGTTCGTGAGGTAATTCACATTTTCTTAATTTGGCGATTTCTTCGGCGCAAAAACCTGAAATTTTCAATCCTTATCCATATATATAAAAGAATGTCAAGACTTCGTATTAATCACAGCACAAAAAAATATACCGATCCAAAAATCTTGAAATTTGGGGAAAAAATACTTCTTATAACATCGAATGCCACTAAGAAGGGATTTTCGAAAATTCCACCCCTAAGATGAGTAGAAAAAAGAACGAACTTTAAAAAAATTCCTTAAAAATCGGCTTTTGTAGTTATTTTTCAACTGATAACATATTTTAGTGTATTTTTTCATGCTGAATCGAATGGTACCAAGCAAATTCTTTTAAGTTCAGTATTTCGCGAGATACTTCACATTTTCCTGATTTGGCGGTGTCTTCGGCGCAAAAACCTGAAATTTTCAATCCTTATCTATATATATAAAAGAAAGTCTGAATTTCGTATTAATAACAGCACAAAAAATCTGCCGAACCTAAAATCTTGAAAATTGGGGTAAAAATACTTCTGATAACATCGAGTGCCGCTAAGAAGGGATTTTCGAAAATTCCACCCCTAAGGGGATTAAAAAAAGGAACGAACTTTTAACAAACTCCTTAAAAATCGGCTTTTGTAGTTATTTTTCAACTGATAACATATTTTAGTGTATTTTTTCATGCTGAATCGAATGGTACCAAGCAAATTCTTTTAAGTTCAGTATTTCGCGAGATACTTCACATTTTCCTGATTTGGCGGTGTCTTCGGCGCAAAAACCTGAAATTTTCAATCCTTATCTTTATATATAAAAATCTTCTGTGCGTGTGTATGTAACTGAACTCCTCCTAAACGACTGGACCGATTTTAATGAAATTTTGTGTGTGCGTTCCAATGGATTCGAGAATGGTTTAGATTCACATTTCATCGAAATTGATTCAGTACTTTTTTAGTAATTAGGCAAAAACTAATAGTTAGTGATTTTTCGCTAATTAAAAGTGCTATATATATAAAAGAAAGTCTGGATTTCGTATTAATCACAGCACAAAAAAATCTACCGAACCAAAAATCTTGAAAATTGGAGTAAAAATACTTCTTATAACATCGAGTGCCGCTAAGAAGGAATTTTCGAAAATCTCCCCCCCCCCCCCCCTCAGGAGGGTGAAAAAAATAACGAACTTAAAAAAAATTCCTTTAAAATCGGCTTTTGTAGCTATTTTTCAACTGATAACATATTTAAGTGCATTTTTTCATTCTGAATCGAATGGTACTAAGCATATTCGTTAAAATCCAGTAGTTCGTGAGGTAATTCACATTTTCTTAATTTGACGATTTCTTCGGCGCAAAAACCTGAAATTTTCAATCCTTATCCATATATATAAAAGAATGTCAAGACTTCGTATTAATCACAGCACAAAAAAATCTGCCGAACCTAAAATCTTGAAAATTGGGGTAAAATACTTCTTATAACATCGAGTGCCGCTAAGAAGGAATTTTCGAAAATCTCCCCCCCCCCCCCTCAGGAGGGTGAAAAAAATAACGAACTTTAAAAAAATTCCTTTAAAATCGGCTTTTGTAGCTATTTTTCAACTGATAACATATTTTAGTGCATTTTTTCATTCTGAATCGAATGGTACTTAGAAAATTCGTTAAAATCCAGTAGTTCGTGAGGTAATTCACATTTTCTTAATTTGGCGATTTCTTCGGCGCAAAAACCTGAAATTTTCAATCCTTATCCATATATATAAAAGAATGTCAAGACTTCGTATTAATCACAGCACAAAAAAATATACCGATCCAAAAATCTTGAAATTTGGGGAAAAAATACTTCTTATAACATCGAATGCCACTAAGAAGGGATTTTCGAAAATTCCACCCCTAAGATGAGTAGAAAAAAGAACGAACTTTAAAAAAATTCCTTAAAAATCGGCTTTTGTAGTTATTTTTCAACTGATAACATATTTTAGTGTATTTTTTCATGCTGAATCGAATGGTACCAAGCAAATTCTTTTAAGTTCAGTATTTCGCGAGATACTTCACATTTTCCTGATTTGGCGGTGTCTTCGGCGCAAAAACCTGAAATTTTCAATCCTTATCTAAATATATAAAAGAAAGTCTGAATTTCGCATTAATCACAGCACAAAAAAATCTGCCGAACCTAAAATCTTGAAAATTGGGGGAAAAATACTTCTGATAACATCGAGTGCCGCTAAGAAGGGATTTTCGAAAATTCCACCCCTAAGGGAGTTAAAAAAAGGAACGAAATTTTAAAAAATTCATTAAAAATCGGCTTCGCTTTTGTAGTTATTTTTCAACTGATAACATATTTTAGTGTATTTTTTCATGCTGAATCGAATGGTACCAAGCAAATTATTTTAATTTCAGTAGTTCGCGAGATACTTCACATTTTCCTGATTTGGCGGTGTCTTCGGCGCAAAAACCTGAAATTTTCAATCCTTATCTATATATATAAAAGAAAGTCTGAATTTCGTATTAATAACAGCACAAAAAATCTGCCGAACCTAAAATCTTGAAAATTGGGGTAAAAATACTTCTGATAACATCGAGTGCCGCTAAGAAGGGATTTTCGAAAATTCCACCCCTAAGGGGATTAAAAAAAGGAACGAACTTTTAACAAATTCCTTAAAAATCGGCTTTTGTAGTTATTTTTCAACTGATAACATATTTTAGTGTATTTTTTGATGCTGAATCGAATGGTACCAAGCAAATTCTTTTAAGTTCAGTAGTTCGCGAGATACTTCACATTTTCCTGATTTGGCGGTGTCTTCGGCGCGAAAACCTGAAATTTTCAATCCTTATCTTTATATATAAAAATCTTCTGTGCGTGTGTATGTAACTGAACTCCTCCTAAACGACTGGACCGATTTTAATGAAATTTTGTGTGTGCGTTCCAATGGATTCGAGAATGGTTTAGATTCACATTTCATCGAAATTGATTCAGTACTTTTTTAGTAATTAGGCAAAAACTAATAGTTAGTGATTTTTCGCTAATTAAAAGTGCTATATATATAAAAGAAAGTCTGGATTTCGTATTAATCACAGCACAAAAAAATCTACCGAACCAAAAATCTTGAAAATTGGAGTAAAAATACTTCTTATAACATCGAGTGCCGCTAAGAAGGAATTTTCGAAAATCTCCCCCCCCCCCTCTCAGGAGGGTGAAAAAAATAACGAACTTTAAAAAAATTCCTTTAAAATCGGCTTTTGTAGCTATTTTTCAACTGATAACATATTTAAGTGCATTTTTTCATTCTGAATCGAATGGTACTAAGCATATTCGTTAAAATCCAGTAGTTCGTGAGGTAATTCACATTTTCTTAATTTGACGATTTCTTCGGCGCAAAAACCTGAAATTTTCAATCCTTATCCATATATATAAAAGAATGTCAAGACTTCGTATTAATCACAGCACAAAAAAATCTGCCGAACCTAAAATCTTGAAAATTGGGGTAAAAATACTTCTTATAACATCGAGTGCCGCTAAGAAGGAATTTTCGAAAATCTCCCCCCCCCCTCAGGAGGGTGAAAAAAATAACGAACTTTAAAAAAATTCCTTTAAAATCGGCTTTTGTAGCTATTTTTCAACTGATAACATATTTTAGTGCATTTTTTCATTCTGAATCGAATGGTACTTAGAAAATTCGTTAAAATCCAGTAGTTCGTGAGGTAATTCACATTTTCTTAATTTGGCGATTTCTTCGGCGCAAAAACCTGAAATTTTCAATCCTTATCCATATATATAAAAGAATGTCAAGACTTCGTATTAATCACAGCACAAAAAAATATACCGATCCAAAAATCTTGAAATTTGGGGAAAAAATACTTCTTATAACATCGAATGCCACTAAGAAGGGATTTTCGAAAATTCCACCCCTAAGATGAGTAGAAAAAAGAACGAACTTTAAAAAAATTCCTTAAAAATCGGCTTTTGTAGTTATTTTTCAACTGATAACATATTTTAGTGTATTTTTTCATGCTGAATCGAATGGTACCAAGCAAATTCTTTTAAGTTCAGTATTTCGCGAGATACTTCACATTTTCCTGATTTGGCGGTGTCTTCGGCGCAAAAACCTGAAATTTTCAATCCTTATCTAAATATATAAAAGAAAGTCTGAATTTCGTATTAATCACAGCACAAAAAAATATACCGAACCAAAAACCTTGAAAATTGGGGTAAAAATACCTCTTATAACATCGAATGCCGCTAAGAAGCGATTTTCGAAGATTCCGCCCCTAAGAGGAGTAGAAAAAAGAACGAACTTTTTAAAAATTCCTTAAAAATCGGCTTTTGTAGTTATTTTTTCGACTGATAACATATTTTAGTGTATTGTTTCATTCTGAATCGAATGGTACTAAGCAAATTTGTTTAAATTCAGTAGTTCGTGAGATAATTTACATTTTCCTAATTTGGCGATGTCTTCGGCGCAAAAACCTGAAATTTTCAATGCTTATCTCTATATATAAAAATCTTCTGTGCGTGTGTATGTCACTGAACTCCTCCTAAACGACTGGGCCGATTTTAATGAAATTTTGTGTGTGCGTTCCAGTGGATTCGAGAATGGTTTAGATTCACATTTCATCGAAATTGATTCAGTACTTTTTTAGTAATTAGGCAAAAACTAATAGTTAGTGATTTTTCGCTAATTAAAAGTGCTATATATATAAAAGAAAGTCTGGATTTCGTATTAATCACAGCACAAAAAAAATATACCGAACCAAAAATCGTGAAAATTCGGGTAAAAATACTTCTTATAACATCGAGTGCATCTAAGAAAGGGTTTTGGAAAATTCCCTCCCTAAGGAGGGTAAAAAAAAAGAACGAACTTTTAAAAAATTCCTTTAAAATCGACTTTTGTAGATATTTTTCAACTGATAACATATTTTAGTGAATTTTTTATTCTGAATCGAATGGTACCAAGCAAATTAACCGACTTCAGAAAATCGTTAACTTTTAACTAAAAAGAGAAAAATAAACTTTTCTATCAAAAATTGAATTGACTTAAAAAAATACTGAAGAGTGAAAAATAATTTCGTTACATAATTGTAATAAGAAATTAAATTAAGAGCGTAGTGTTTATCGTGCGTATTACCATATTTACGTACATTTATTTGATTTCCTGGAGTCGGTGCCAAGAAGGGCAACGTCGGTCGGTGACAGGACAACGTCTGTCGGGTCCGCTAGTCTAAATATATAAAAGAAAGTCTGAATTTCGTATTAATCACAGCACAAAAAAATATACCGAACCAAAAACCTTGAAAATTGGGGTAAAAATACCTCTTATAACATCGAATGCCGCTAAGAAGCGATTTTCGAAGATTCCGCCCCTAAGAGGAGTAGAAAAAAGAACGAACTTTTTAAAAATTCCTTAAAAATCGGCTTTTGTAGTTATTTTTTCGACTGATAACATATTTTAGTGTATTGTTTCATTCTGAATCGAATGGTACTAAGCAAATTTGTTTAAATTCAGTAGTTCGTGAGATAATTTACATTTTCCTAATTTGGCGATGTCTTCGGCGCAAAAACCTGAAATTTTCAATGCTTATCTCTATATATAAAAATCTTCTGTGCGTGTGTATGTCACTGAACTCCTCCTAAACGACTGGGCCGATTTTAATGAAATTTTGTGTGTGCGTTCCAGTGGATTCGAGAATGGTTTAGATTCACATTTCATCGAAATTGATTCAGTACTTTTTTAGTAATTAGGCAAAAACTAATAGTTAGTGATTTTTCGCTAATTAAAAGTGCTATATATATAAAAGAAAGTCTGGATTTCGTATTAATCACAGCACAAAAAAAATATACCGAACCAAAAATCTTGAAAATTCGGGTAAAAATACTTCTTATAACATCGAGTGCATCTAAGAAAGGGTTTTGGAAAATTCCCTCCCTAAGGAGGGTAAAAAAAAAGAACGAACTTTTAAAAAATTCCTTTAAAATCGACTTTTGTAGATATTTTTCAACTGATAACATATTTTAGTGAATTTTTTATTCTGAATCGAATGGTACTAAGCAAATTAACCGACTTCAGAAAATCGTTAACTTTTAACTAAAAAGAGAAAAATAAACTTTTCTATCAAAAATTGAATTGACTTCAAAAAATACTGAAGAGTGAAAAATAATTTCGTTACATAATTGTAATAAGAAATTAAATTAAGAGCGTAGTGTTTATCGTGCGTATTACCATATTTACGTACATTTATTTGATTTCCTGGAGTCGGTGCCAAGAAGGGCAACGTCGGTCGGTGACAGGACAACGTCTGTCGGGTCCGCTAGTCTATATATATAAAAGAAAGTCTGAATTTCGTATTAATCACAGCACAAAAAAATCTGCCGAACCTAAAATCTTGAAAATTGGGGTAAAAATACTTCTGATAACATCGAGTGCCGCTAAGAAGGGATTTTCGAAAATTCCACCCCTAAGGGGGTTAAAAAAAGGAACGAACTTTTAAAAAATTCCTTAAAAATCGGCTTTTGTAGTTATTTTTCAACTGATATCATATTTTAGTGTATTTTTTCATGCTGAATCGAATGGCACCAAGCAAATTCTTTTAAGTTCAGTAGTTCGCGAGATACTTCACATTTTCCTGATTTGGCGGTGTCTTCGGCGCAAAAACCTGAAATTTTCAATCCTTATCTATATCTATAAAAGAAAGTCTGAATTTCGCATTAATCACAGCACAAAAAAATCTGCCGAACCTAAAATCTTGAAAATTGGGGGAAAAATACTTCTGATAACATCGAGTGCCGCTAAGAAGGGATTTTCGAAAATTCCACCCCTAAGGGAGTTAAAAAAAGGAACGAAATTTTAAAAAATTCATTAAAAATCGGCTTCGCTTTTGTAGTTATTTTTCAACTGATAACATATTTTAGTGTATTTTTTCATGCTGAATCGAATGGTACCAAGCAAATTATTTTAATTTCAGTAGTTCGCGAGATACTTCACATTTTCCTGATTTGGCGGTGTCTTCGGCGCAAAAACCTGAAATTTTCAATCCTTATCTATATATATAAAAGAAAGTCTGAATTTCGTATTAATAACAGCACAAAAAATCTGCCGAACCTAAAATCTTGAAAATTGGGGTAAAAATACTTCTGATAACATCGAGTGCCGCTATGAAGGGATTTTCGAAAATTCCACCCCTAAGGGGATTAAAAAAAGGAACGAACTTTTAACAAACTCCTTAAAAATCGGCTTTTGTAGTTATTTTTCAACTGATAACATATTTTAGTGTATTTTTTGATGCTGAATCGAATGGTACCAAGCAAATTCTTTTAAGTTCAGTAGTTCGCGAGATACTTCACATTTTCCTGATTTGGCGGTGTCTTCGGCGCGAAAACCTGAAATTTTCAATCCTTATCTTTATATATAAAAATCTTCTGTGCGTGTGTATGTAACTGAACTCCTCCTAAACGACTGGACCGATTTTAATGAAATTTTGTGTGTGCGTTCCAATGGATTCGAGAATGGTTTAGATTCGCATTTCATCGAAATTGATTCAGTACTTTTTTAGTAATTAGGCAAAAACTAATAGTTAGTGATTTTTCGCTAATTAAAAGTGCTATATATATAAAAGAAAGTCTGGATTTCGTATTAATCACAGCACAAAAAAATCTACCGAACCAAAAATCTTGAAAATTGGAGTAAAAATACTTCTTATAACATCGAGTGCCGCTAAGAAGGAATTTTCGAAAATCTCCCCCCCCCCTCAGGAGGGTGAAAAAAATAACGAACTTTAAAAAAATTCCTTTAAAATCGGCTTTTGTAGCTATTTTTCAACTGATAACATATTTTAGTGCATTTTTTCATTCTGAATCGAATGGTACTAAGAAAATTCGTTAAAATCCAGTAGTTCGTGAGGTAATTCACATTTTCTTAATTTGGCGATTTCTTCGGCGCAAAAACCTGAAATTTTCAATCCTTATCCATATATATAAAAGAATGTCAAGACTTCGTATTAATCACAGCACAAAAAAATATACCGATCCAAAAATCTTGAAATTTGGGGAAAAAATACTTCTTATAACATCGAATGCCACTAAGAAGGGATTTTCGAAAATTCCACCCCTAAGATGAGTAGAAAAAAGAACGAACTTTAAAAAAATTCCTTAAAAATCGGCTTTTGTAGTTATTTTTCAACTGATAACATATTTTAGTGTATTTTTTCATGCTGAATCGAATGGTACCAAGCAAATTCTTTTAAGTTCAGTATTTCGCGAGATACTTCACATTTTCCTGATTTGGCGGTGTCTTCGGCGCAAAAACCTGAAATTTTCAATCCTTATCTAAATATATAAAAGAAAGTCTGAATTTCGCATTAATCACAGCACAAAAAAATCTGCCGAACCTAAAATCTTGAAAATTGGGGGAAAAATACTTCTGATAACATCGAGTGCCGCTAAGAAGGGATTTTCGAAAATTCCACCCCTAAGGGAGTTAAAAAAAGGAACGAAATTTTAAAAAATTCATTAAAAATCGGCTTCGCTTTTGTAGTTATTTTTCAACTGATAACATATTTTAGTGTATTTTTTCATGCTGAATCGAATGGTACCAAGCAAATTATTTTAATTTCAGTAGTTCGCGAGATACTTCACATTTTCCTGATTTGGCGGTGTCTTCGGCGCAAAAACCTGAAATTTTCAATCCTTATCTATATATATAAAAGAAAGTCTGAATTTCGTATTAATAACAGCACAAAAAATCTGCCGAACCTAAAATCTTGAAAATTGGGGTAAAAATACTTCTGATAACATCGAGTGCCGCTAAGAAGGGATTTTCGAAAATTCCACCCCTAAGGGGATTAAAAAAAGGAACGAACTTTTAACAAATTCCTTAAAAATCGGCTTTTGTAGTTATTTTTCAACTGATAACATATTTTAGTGTATTTTTTGATGCTGAATCGAATGGTACCAAGCAAATTCTTTTAAGTTCAGTAGTTCGCGAGATACTTCACATTTTCCTGATTTGGCGGTGTCTTCGGCGCGAAAACCTGAAATTTTCAATCCTTATCTTTATATATAAAAATCTTCTGTGCGTGTGTATGTAACTGAACTCCTCCTAAACGACTGGACCGATTTTAATGAAATTTTGTGTGTGCGTTCCAATGGATTCGAGAATGGTTTAGATTCACATTTCATCGAAATTGATTCAGTACTTTTTTAGTAATTAGGCAAAAACTAATAGTTAGTGATTTTTCGCTAATTAAAAGTGCTATATATATAAAAGAAAGTCTGGATTTCGTATTAATCACAGCACAAAAAAATCTACCGAACCAAAAATCTTGAAAATTGGAGTAAAAATACTTCTTATAACATCGAGTGCCGCTAAGAAGGAATTTTCGAAAATCTCCCCCCCCCCCCCCCTCAGGAGGGTGAAAAAAATAACGAACTTTAAAAAAATTCCTTTAAAATCGGCTTTTGTAGCTATTTTTCAACTGATAACATATTTAAGTGCATTTTTTCATTCTGAATCGAATGGTACTAAGCATATTCGTTAAAATCCAGTAGTTCGTGAGGTAATTCACATTTTCTTAATTTGGCGATTTCTTCGGCGCAAAAACCTGAAATTTTCAATCCTTATCCATATATATAAAAGAATGTCAAGACTTCGTATTAATCACAGCACAAAAAAATCTGCCGAACCTAAAATCTTGAAAATTGGGGTAAAAATACTTCTTATAACATCGAGTGCCGCTAAGAAGGAATTTTCGAAAATCTCCCCCCCCCCTCAGGAGGGTGAAAAAAATAACGAACTTTAAAAAAATTCCTTTAAAATCGGCTTTTGTAGCTATTTTTCAACTGATAACATATTTTAGTGCATTTTTTCATTCTGAATCGAATGGTACTAAGAAAATTCGTTAAAATCCAGTAGTTCGTGAGGTAATTCACATTTTCTTAATTTGGCGATTTCTTCGGCGCAAAAACCTGAAATTTTCAATCCTTATCCATATATATAAAAGAATGTCAAGACTTCGTATTAATCACAGCACAAAAAAATATACCGATCCAAAAATCTTGAAATTTGGGGAAAAAATACTTCTTATAACATCGAATGCCACTAAGAAGGGATTTTCGAAAATTCCACCCCTAAGATGAGTAGAAAAAAGAACGAACTTTAAAAAAATTCCTTAAAAATCGGCTTTTGTAGTTATTTTTCAACTGATAACATATTTTAGTGTATTTTTTCATGCTGAATCGAATGGTACCAAGCAAATTCTTTTAAGTTCAGTATTTCGCGAGATACTTCACATTTTCCTGATTTGGCGGTGTCTTCGGCGCAAAAACCTGAAATTTTCAATCCTTATCTAAATATATAAAAGAAAGTCTGAATTTCGTATTAATCACAGCACAAAAAAATATACCGAACCAAAAACCTTGAAAATTGGGGTAAAAATACCTCTTATAACATCGAATGCCGCTAAGAAGCGATTTTCGAAGATTCCGCCCCTAAGAGGAGTAGAAAAAAGAACGAACTTTTTAAAAATTCCTTAAAAATCGGCTTTTGTAGTTATTTTTTCGACTGATAACATATTTTAGTGTATTGTTTCATTCTGAATCGAATGGTACTAAGCAAATTTGTTTAAATTCAGTAGTTCGTGAGATAATTTACATTTTCCTAATTTGGCGATGTCTTCGGCGCAAAAACCTGAAATTTTCAATGCTTATCTCTATATATAAAAATCTTCTGTGCGTGTGTATGTCACTGAACTCCTCCTAAACGACTGGGCCGATTTTAATGAAATTTTGTGTGTGCGTTCCAGTGGATTCGAGAATGGTTTAGATTCACATTTCATCGAAATTGATTCAGTACTTTTTTAGTAATTAGGCAAAAACTAATAGTTAGTGATTTTTCGCTAATTAAAAGTGCTATATATATAAAAGAAAGTCTGGATTTCGTATTAATCACAGCACAAAAAAAATATACCGAACCAAAAATCTTGAAAATTCGGGTAAAAATACTTCTTATAACATCGAGTGCATCTAAGAAAGGGTTTTGGAAAATTCCCTCCCTAAGGAGGGTAAAAAAAAAGAACGAACTTTTAAAAAATTCCTTTAAAATCGACTTTTGTAGATATTTTTCAACTGATAACATATTTTAGTGAATTTTTTATTCTGAATCGAATGGTACTAAGCAAATTAACCGACTTCAGAAAATCGTTAACTTTTAACTAAAAAGAGAAAAATAAACTTTTCTATCAAAAATTGAATTGACTTCAAAAAATACTGAAGAGTGAAAAATAATTTCGTTACATAATTGTAATAAGAAATTAAATTAAGAGCGTAGTGTTTATCGTGCGTATTACCATATTTACGTACATTTATTTGATTTCCTGGAGTCGGTGCCAAGAAGGGCAACGTCGGTCGGTGACAGGACAACGTCTGTCGGGTCCGCTAGTAAAATATAAAATAAAATAAAATATGATTAATACTTACATTACAGTGAAAACATACAATTCTTACAATCTTACATTTTCTCAAAACAGGTAAATAATAATTTTCTTCTGTAAAATTCAAATAAAATTTAGCATATTATTACGAATTCAAATTATCAATACGAAATATACTAAAAAATAAGGCTAAAGTCTTTAGTTGAAAGGGTATTTAGAGTCAATAACGTTTTGGGACAGTCACTATTCTGGCACTTCTCGTTCTTAATACTGGATCACTGGAAAGCTCTTTTAGAATCTCTAACTTGAACAGTTTTTGCACAGGTCTAAAAGTTCACCATTTTCAGTTTTTAATCGTGCAACTATTGGGTGGCCATCTTTATGAGAAATAAGTTCTTGCCCTCGGGCTAAAGTCCAATAGGCATGTTTCTCATCAGACTCCACGAATACGACATCACCAATGGTCAGTTTTTGACATTCTTTTGCAAAGAACTATGCTGACGTAATTGTCCTAAATATTCAATACGAAATCGCTTACGTAGATGTTCTCGAACATATTGCCTATACTTAACTCTTTTATGTGCGTCAATTGCATCAAAATATCTCACATTTGAAGCTCTTATGTCCTGTAAAAACATTGATGGTGTTAACGGTGCTAGATCGTTCACATCTTCAGTAACATATGTTAGAGGTCTAGCATTCACAACTTGTTCACAATCACAGAGAATTGTGAGCAGTTCTTCGTAGGATAATGAAGCTCTACCTAGAACTTTCCTCAGGATGCGTTTCACCATTTGTATCAATCGCTCCCACCAACGCCCCAACAGGCAGCGGTAGGTGGGTTAAATTTCCAGCGAATCTTTTGTGTTGCGGCAACGGCAGAGATTTGCTCCCAATCTATGGCTGAAAATGCTGTGTCTGCACCGACAAAATTTCCGCCGTTATCAGAATACACGGTGGTTGGTCCTCCTCTTCGCGCAATAAAACGCCTGAAAGACTGGAGGAAAGCATCTGTAGATAATGACGTAATTAATTCTAAGTGTATGGCCCTATAATACACTGCACAAGTGTACAGCACAATCCAAGCCTTTTTCTTATTCTTTAAGTATAATGAACCGGCTAAAACAACTCCAATTATCTGAAACACTGCTGCGTCTTCAACTCTTTCTGCTGGTAATGCAATAGAAAACGATTTTGTCTTTTGTGCACTGAATCTTCTGCCTCGTACACATTTCTGTACTACTGCTCGAATAGTTTTCCTAGCTTTTAGGATCCAGTAGTCTTCTCGTAACGATGTCATCATAAGAGCCACTCCTGCATGCAAAAGTTCTAGGTGTTTCCAGGAGATCAGGCGGTGGACTACAGGATGGTAATGGCAAAAGAACTGGGTATTTAAAATTGAAAGCATCTTCTTTATAAATAACTTGTGTTTTCACTCTTATAATACCATCTTCATCTAGGATTGGTCTTAAGCTACGTATCTTCTGATTTTTCTTTTCGTTGAATCTGTCTCTCTGTATCAAAATTATCAATATTCTTTCGGCTTGTTCTAATTCCAAACACGTTAGTTCAGAAACTTCTTTTGAATTTGGATTTCTTGAATTGTTTAAGAATATTAAGATCCAGACGATCAATCTTATAATTTTCTTGAAAGATGAAAACCGTCGATAATACCAATCATTAGATTCTGTGTTCTTGTTTATTGCTGAAATGACACTTTTCCGTTTTTCAGCGTTAATAATTTCTTCATCGGGAATTTCGACACTTTGAGGCCAACTGTTTTCAGGTTGAGCCAACCAATCCGGTCCCACACACCATCTTAGTTGTAAAAATTGTTCAATCGAACAACCTCTGGAAGGGATATCTACCGGATTAAATTTTCCTGCAATGTGTTACCATTGGTTCGTTTGCGTTAAGGATCTAATTTCTTCTACTCGATTCCAAACGAATGTTCCCCATCTTTCGTCTCGCTTTATCCAGCTTAAAGCTGTAGTTGAGTCACACCAATAAATATCTTTAAATTTGGAATTCGTAGATCAGATATAACTCGACTTCTTAACCTGGCTCCAATGTAACATGCTAAAAGCTCCAACCGGGGTATTGTTATGTTCTTAAGAGGAACTACTCTTGCGCGTGACTGTTGGAAAGTTACCAGGATTTTATCTTTTCTGTTTACTCTTAGAAAAATGAAAGTAACATACGCATGTTTGCTTCCATCACAAAATATGTGAAGGCCTACATCATTATTTTCATAATTATCAAAATACATTTATCGCTGCATTTTGATGTCAGAAATCATCTTCAGTCTCTGCATGCATTTTAAAAATTGTTTAGCTAAATTTGTTGGGAGTAATTCATCCCACTCAATTTTTAACTTCCAGCATTCTTGTAGAATAAGTTTAGGAAGCAAAGTCACAGGAGAGGTAAATCCAAGAGGATCAAACACTTTCTGAGCGAATGAAAGCAGAGCTCGTTTTGTGGGAATAATTTATTTTTTCCTCAATAGAACCGATTTTACAAGATAGGGTACCTTTTTCCAGATCCTAATTTAAACCTAATACTGATGTCATATTAGCTGTTGAATTTTCAGAAATAATTTGAATGATATAATTTGACAACCATCCCCTGAGATTAAATTTTGCAGAAAACAGTAACATTTGGGACTCAAATATAAACTTATTTAATTCTTCAACTGTGTTGAAACTGTAAACATAATTATCCACATACAACGATTCATTCAAAATTTCTGCTGTAGAAGCAAGATTATCAGTCACACTTTCTAAGTGATGTCTCAAAGTAGCAGCTAATAAAAAAGGGCTACAATTGATTTCAAAAACAACACGTTTATATCTATAAATTATGCCATTTTCCCATATAAATCTCAGATAGTCTCTATCCTCTACTTTAATACCAATTTTTAGAAATGTCTTCTCTTATATCAGATACTGCACCAACAGGATATTTCCGAAAACGATGCAAGAAGGAATCATTTCAATCAAATTTAATCCCTTATCTAGGCAATCATTTAGAGAAGGGGAAACTTCAACATGAGCCGAAGCGTCAAACACTAGTCTAACTTTAGTAGTTTCACTCGATTCTTTAAATACATGTCTGTGTGGCAAATAATGTACTTTAGTTTCTTTATTATCAACCACTTTTTCAATTATTCCTGCATTTATCCATGAATCAAATACTTCGCTACATACCTCAATTTTATTTAATTAATTAACTTTTCCTCATTGTAGCAAGCCGCTTTTCGGCCAGTTCTCTATGTTAGGTAAGCTAGCATTATCTAGCACTCATGGCAATGCTACTTCGTATCTCTCATCTGAATCTATTCTTATATTATTCTTAAAATGGTGAATAGTTTCTTTATGAATCTCAGATTTAGTTTTGGATTCAACTGGATCCGTTATATCGATAATATCCAACTTCCACAAATCACCAACGGAACAATTGTTCCAAACTGTTGAAATAACCACAACAGCCTCATTTGCTTCTGATTTAATACTTGGAATTTTTCCCATTTGAGTCTATCCCAAATGGATTTTTACCGCAACCGGACAAATTTCTAAAACTTTAATATTTCCGGTGAGTAATTTTCCGTCCACATCAGAGCCAATCAATAATTTCATTTCATTTTCGGTTTTACATGAACTATTTTCAACATCAGAAATTTTAATACCACTTTTATTTAATTCTGATAACCAAGGCCCATTTGACACTTTTCGTATTTTAGAACAAATAACAGGAACATGTAAAACATGCATATCACATTTATAACTATTGTCTATGCTACTTAAGTGAATTCTATACTTATTATGCTTTGTTTCACTTGTTTCAACATTACCAAATAATGTGTGAATTAATTTATTTTCACCAATACTTTTATAATTCAAATATTTAATCACATCTTCTAATAAATAGGAGCGTTCTGATCATGTGTCAATAACTCCACGCACGATTTTCTCTTTTCAATTGTGCTTTACACGGACACTTAAAGTTTGGAATAACACAGTTGGATCCGAACCTTGAGTAGTTAAAACAGTGTCACTACTCCCTTGATTCATGTTGGCGACTTCCTAGAGCCGCATTACCAACTTCATTAAAAACATTTTGACATAATATAAAAAAATGTCTTTTACCACAATTCATGCATTTAATTTTAGAGTTACAATTGTGTGAAATGTGGTTTTTCTTCATGTAAACAAAACAAGCCCTTTTTTTCAAAATTAAACGTTTCTCATCAAAAGAAAGCGAACTAGCTTTAAAACATTTTTCTGATAAATGACACTTGTCACAAAATATACACAAGGTCTTCACGTTTTTTAACTAAATTCTTATCTTTAGGCTTATTGCTTATAAATAAATCTGTGGCAGTTGGCATTGAATGATATTCATTATTACATTTACAATTTTTCTTTGGGTTTTCGAAATCAAAATTGGAATGCACAAAAAAAAAAAAAACGCGCTCTTTTGCTATTACTTCATTAAAAAAAATCAAGGATAGAATATAATTCGTTCTTACCTTTAACAGTCTTCTCACGCTGTCTTTGCCAGATCCTTAGCACATAGTGAGGTAGACATGATTCTACAAGTGGAAAAAGTATGCTGGCATACTTCTCTTCTGTGACACTTAACGATTCTAGAGACCTAAGTTTTGTCTCTAGATTATCATAGAACGACGATAAATTAAAATTCTTGCTTGATGTTAGATTGTTATTTAAAACTAATTGAAGAAGGTCTCTAACATATATCTTAATAAATGTATCTTCTCTGCCGAACCTTTCTTTAAGATGTAGAATTACTTTTGGACAATTATCAGCTTCAAACTGGGTAACTATTAACAATCTGTGCAGCTTTGGATTTCGGCGTTATCGCCTTTAAAAGATAAACAAATTTTAAATGGTCATCTAAAGTGATGTCTTCATGAATTTTGCTGAATGAATTCCAAAAAGTTAACCATAATCTTGCATCGTCATCAAACGGCTGTAAACTTATTTTTGGTAAGCGAAGTGGTCGTGACAGCGTACTTTCAACATCTGTATAATTCTGTGATCGGGGTTGTTCTTCGATAGGCTTAACCAAAAATGTCTTTACTTTTTGCTTTATAGCAATAAATAGCACTAAATTCTCTATTAAATTAGCATCAGGAATTGCGTCGTTTAAAGCTTCACTTAAAGCATTATAAGATTTCGTAAATCCCACTCTAAGAGGCGGCTTTCTTTGATTTTTAAAGTATGTATTTTTTCAATGGCAAGTTCTGTTAACTAATAACAAACAATTACTTTTCACACGTCTCTATTAGTTCAGCGTCAAATATCGCAAACATTGTCGATGCTAAGTCGATGCTATAAATTCTACCCGAAAATATAAACATCGTTGTTTTAATTTAAACGTGTGAAAATAATTTAAATCTCTTGCAAAAACGATGCTTCAAACATTCCAGATAAAAACTTAACGCACATGTTTATTCCAGAAAATTTTACTACTTATTTTTATGCTCGTGATCATCTGTGAAAATAAAACTATGACCATGGAGTCCCTATGAGAGTATAGACACCAAAGTAATTACAAAATATTAATGAAATTCGCGACAATACCGAGATACCTTTTTCCAATTTTTATATCCTTTCCTTCTATAGTAAAAAAAACTAGCCTTAAAAGGAATGACTACTGGAATGATGCTGATGTGGAAGATTTCCGGAACTAACGAATCCGGGTTGTCCACTCCTTCCATGAGTCGAATAGACCAATCAGGAAAGGGCTCCGTCTATGCATCGCCGTATGGGTTACCATAAAGAGAGGAAAGGTTACCATCGCCAACAATCGCCAAGTTTGTCGCCAACTTGGCGATATATCGCCAAATTTGGCAACCAAAATTAGTTGTCAAAAGTGACGCCAACTTGGCGATAACTGTAATATTTCGCCAAATTTTTAATTTCTTTACAACACCAGTCGTTTGATACATCATTTGAGAGGTTTGCAACTGCTTATTCATATAATGGATGTCTTGTGTATTATCCCCCATTCTGCTTCCCAGGGGGGACACATTTTAAATTTCTTTACAACACCAGTCGTGTTACACAAGATTTGAAAGGTCTGTAACTGCTTATTCATATTATGGATGTCTTGTGTGTCACTCCCACACTCTGCTCTCCTCAGGGGGGGGGGGTCACATTTTTAATTTCTTTACAACACCAGTTGTGTGACACATCATTTGAAAGGTCTGCAACTGCTTATTCATATTATGGATGTGTTGTGTGTCATCCCCCACTCTGCCCCCCAGGGGGGCACATTTTTAATTTCTTTACAACACCAATTGTGTGACACATCATTTGAGAGGTCTGCAACTGCTTATTCATATTATGGATATCTTGTGTGTAACCCCCCTTCTGATCTCAGAGGGGGCGCATTTTGTAATTTCTTTATAACACCAATTGTGTGACACATCATTTGAAAGGTCTGCAACTGTTTATTGATTTTATGGATGTCTTGTGTGTCACCCCCACTCTGCCCTCCAGCTGGGCACATTTTTAATTTCTTTACAACACCAGTCGTGTGACACATCATTTGAAAGGTCTGCAACTGCTTATTCATACCATGGGGTATTGGCGAGCGCAGCAAGCAGGGGTAGCCAATAATTTGGAATCGCGAAGCGATTACTCGGGGGGTTGGCGAGCATAGCGAACAAGGGGGCGGGGACCCCCTAGTTGGACTATAAAAAAGTACTTATATGTACTTAGTATAAAAGCCTGTATAATTTTCTTGCTGATGTAGAAAAATGTTATACATGTTTTTTTTCTTATATTTTATAATGCATACGAAGAGTTTGTAAGTATAATGTAATAAGCAAGTTACAATGCGTTCAAATGGAATCATTTAACATAATAAATTAATACATGATATAAACATAAATTATAATTAAAATGTCTACTAGTCATATCATTAAACTTTTTAATATTTGAAATAATCTTTCGAAAATTCCTGAAGCAATAATTGGAATGAATTAATAACGCATGAAAAACCACAAAAGTTTGCAATCTAAATGAAAAGAAATGTTTCTGTTTTATAACAACCTTAATTAAAAGAGATAAATTCAAGCCAGAGAAATAAAATGAAGATTTAAAATTAGATTCTTAACTTTTCCGAATGTACAATTATTTGTTTCTAAATTTTTAATAAATGAAACAAAAATTAGTTTAAAATTTCATCACTCATATTAATTAGAATACGTATTATTAATGAAAGAATTGTACATTAGGGTGGAGCGAAAAAAACTATTTTTTAAAAATCAAAAAACGGGTAGGTGCCAAAAGTTGTCTTTATACTAGTACATCAACTGTGTGAAATTTTACCGCTGAAGAAAAATGGCTTAAGTCTGCGCTTTTGCTCCAAAAATCGAAATTTTGGGTAAAATTTGTCATTTTTTGACATGTTTTCAAAAAAATTAAAAAATTTCTACAGAGCTGGTTATTATTTAAAAGTGTTACTTAAACCTTTATATTTATCTGCTTAACATATTTAAACTATAAAACAATATCCTTATTCCGTATAGCTGGAGCAAAACAGACAACTTTTGGTAAGAAAACCGCATTACCACTCTATTGGAACATACAATGAATTGTTGAATTTAATACAGGTCTTTTTTTCAAAACTACCTTGGACATACGTCGTGGAGGTGGCTTTTTTTCATATACCATCCGTCTTAACTATTCGATCATCTTAGTACAGTGTTTATTTATATATTGATTTGTGATTTTCTTTTTCAAAATTTGGCATGTTTTCGATGCATCCATCTAGTTTATCTGTTCTTTATATCCACAAGCTGCTGTGACTATCTAAATGTATATTTTTACAGCTTATATAAAAAAATGACAAGCAGAGTAATGTACGGGAATATTATTAAGGGGATCTATTCGGCCATCTCATATCTTTATCAAACTTACATCCAGTTAATGAAATTGATTGGAAGTTCTGTTACCACAACATTTTTTCAGTCAATTGTATTTTTTTACGTAATGACCTGCTTCAAAGATGATTTCAGGTATTTCACCTATAACTATGCCATCATTTATTCTGATTTTGCATTTTTATATGTTCAGAAGCAAGCTGTTTAATGTGATTTCTGGTGATCGTCAGAGAGAACTGCAATGGGACTTTGTCCTGCACGTGCAGAGTAACCGTTGTTGTAAATAACTTTTTTTGCATTAGTTTTATGCCGTTTTCTAACTGTTTTAGAGGTCTGCACGGGCCCGGGCTTGGCCCATGGCCCGTACCCGGCCGGGCCGACGGAATCGTTTCAAATTTTCTAACGGGCCGGGCCGGCAGATTTAGAATAGTTTTTTTCTGGCCGGGTTAGTGGCCGGGCCGGGCTGACAAATAACATAAACGGGCCGGGCAGGGCCGGCAAAACAATTGAACGGGCCAGACGGGCCGAGCCGGGCAGATAAAAAAAAATTTCGGACCTGCCGGCCCGTTCTGGAGATTTAAGCAGAAATGATAAAATATGAGCTATTTTCAACGAAAATGGTTTTAACGAGAATAAGTATAATTGTGGCCATACTAGTTTGACAGCATCAATATAAAAATGCGCAGTGTATCGGTATCGGAGAATTACATTATGTGTAACTCGTTTTAATATTTTTGTAGCTGACTCATGCCGGTCCGAGATCACGCTTGCATTATTTTTCGACATATAGACTGGCCGGACCGGTACTAGACTTAATTATTGGCAGAAAACATGATTTGTAAAATTATTAACAGCGATAAAGAACTTATGTTAGCTTAGTCTTCGGATATATACTTCTTGATGATTTTTAAATTAATTTCTCAATAATGCGAAAGTTTGATACATTTTCTGATTAATTTTAAATTGTAAAAGTATAAAAGTGATAAGCCTAACTATTGAAGGGATTTGGAATCGAATAGCGTTTTTCATTTTTGGTAAATAAAATACTTGTATAACCTTGTTGAGATATAATAGTATCTCAAATGATTGCAGGTTTTTCTTCCTTCCCTTGCTATTGCTTCCGGAAATTCTATTCAAAACGCTAATTATGACAGTATTTTATTTGTTTGCAGTATTCTTAAATTGCTTGTATCAAAAAATGGATAAAGCCATTCGATTATATAGTTTCTGAATAAAGATATCTGCTAATCTTATGCGTTTCTGAGAAAAAAATGAATTTAGAAATGTATCAGAGAGGAGCTTCTTTGAATTTAAGAATGAATTTGGATTTGAAATCTATAATAAAATGATATAGAAATACATTTATAAATCTTCTTTTATTAAACAGCTTCAAAATTAACGATGTTTTTAGCTTTCTTTCTTTTTTCTTTTATTCTAAGCTATATTAATTTTTTAATGAATCTTTATTCGAATGTTGAAAGCGTAAGAATCTAAGTAATCATTAATGTTGTTAATGTGTATTTGCTGTAAAATATACTGTAAAATCTTTCCATAGATATGTATGCAGTATTCCTTAAAGGAATCTTAGTTATATGATAAAAATCGGAATTTTTTAGAAATCGTAGAAATTGTAACGGGCCAAAACGGGCCGGGCCTGTTTTCGCTGATTTTTGTACGGGCCGGGCCGGGCCCGGGCCAAACTTTTGAGTTTTACAACGGGCCGGGCCCGGGCTTGGAAATTCCGGCCCGTGCAGACCTCTAAAGTGTTTTCGTAGCCAAGTAATTTCCCATTAACTTTTAGATCCCCATTTTATAAGTGAGTAATATTTGATGGTGAACTGTCCTGGGCATAAACGTATAATGCATAGTACTTTTTGAGAGAATGTACAGACTCTAATCGACTATAAGTACTCATTTAAATTTAGGAGAATTCTATTTGTCGCTGTGAACCATTTTGCATTGAGTAAACTTAGAATTGTGTATAATAATGGATCATATGCTATTTCAACACCAGTGAATTTCCTCTGCGTCAATTATTAGAGAAGTCGATATAAAACGTTATAATCTACATGGATTCACTGGATCAATAAGAAAATCTTTGTCTACGTACTATTCATTTCCTATTGCAATTTTTATAAAATAGATAATAATTTTGATTTTTTTTTCTCAAATTAAGTAAAAGATACTCAGAACAGACTAGAAATTTCTGTCGGAGATTGCAAAGCTAATTAATAAGGAAAGTTATTTCTCAGAAGAAATGGGGAATAGAAATTTAGAAAACATCTCGCACAAAAAAACAGCCCATAAAGCGAATAAAATTTTCCGCTTTATATAAGCACAGATTGGCAATCAGAGTCCATAGATTCACTCACAAAATATATAATCAAAGTTTATATCGCGGGATATTTTATACCAAATGTAATACACATCTAAAGAATAGATCTAAAAACTTATTAGAAATTTCTCGACTACGAAACAACACAGGAAAAGACAATAAAACAAATACTAAAACTCCTTTCGAAATATTGTTGCTTTACACGCATGTTTTGTTTGCAATCCTCTGTGACGATCATCATAATATTAAACAGCAAGCTTCTCAAAATATATTCAATGTAATAGGTACAGCAAATGATGTCATACTAGAAATTGAATTCAAACAATCAATTCTTAGGCATATCATTATATATATAATGTAATTGATTGAAAAAATGTTGTGGTAACAGAACTCCCAATCATAATGTATTAATTGTGAATTGAAAATTTAATGAAGATAATCGATTGCTGAATAGGTTCTATTAAGAACATACCTAATATATTACTCAGCTTCCTCTTCTGTTATACAAGGTATAAAAATATACGTGCAGCAGGTCACACCAGTAGCATCCAATGTCAGTTGAAACAAAGAAGAGGTAAACTACTTTGATATACATAGAAAACTTATGCCCTTCTTCGGGAAAAAAATAAAAATACAAAAATAAAACACTGGGCCGAGATTGTTGGTTGGCTGAAACGGGTGGAATATGAAACGCAGCCACATCTACGAGTTATATACAGAATAGTTTCGAAAGCAGATAGGTACGAAATGCATTCAAAACAACATTTCGTTGCATACTCCAACAGAGAAGTAACGCTGATTTTTACCAAAAGTTGTCAGATTTGCTCCAATTATACAGACTACAGATATTGTTTTACAGTTTAAATATGTTAAGCAGATAAATATAATGGTTTAATTAACACTTTTAAATAACCAGCTCTGTAGGGATTTTTTAGTTTTTTTGAAAAAATGTCAAAAAAAGACAAATTTTACCCAAAATTTCGATTTTTGGAGCAAAAGCGCAGACTCAAGCCATTTTTTTTTCAGCGGTAAAATTTCACGCAGTTGATGTACTAGTATAAAGGCAACTTTTGGCACCTACCCGTTTTTGATTTTTATAAAATAATTTTTTTCGCTCCACCCTATTGTACATAACTGAATTGAAAAAAAAAATACTTTTAAATATTTCATTCAAAACTATATGTTATTTAAGATTAATAATTTTTATAAATAAATTTCGGCGAAAATATTTAATTATGTGTATATACTCAAATTAGACAAATGGTCCAGCGTATTTCTGTAAATTTTCTCGTCCCGTATTGGAAAGAGACATATTGGATAATTCACCATAAACAGTAATAATCTAACTAAGAGAAATGATATTTTAATCAAAATAAAAAAATTGAGATTAACAAAAGAAATGTCAGCAGTTTTACCATTCGGAGGTGGAATGGTCTCGGGTGTGCGAAAATAAACTTTTTTTGGGCAAACTTTTTAAAATGTGTGGTGTTTCGAAAGGATAATAATGCTTCACTGTGGAATTTTATTTAACTTAAGATAGCCGCATTCTTCAGTTAATCTTTGAAGATCCGAATGGTAAATTAAATACCCCGGTTAGGGAAAACATAAACAGTTCAGTGTGAGTATTATTCTATCTAAGCATTAAAACCTAATATCACATAGAATATGCCAGCTGGCCACATTTTTATGTATGTTTAAACCGTTCTATCTTTAAGTATTAATATCTCGGATAATTACGAATGATATTTCAAAAATCAATATCAACAAAACGTATGTGCTTCTGATACAAAAAACTGTACAGGATTATTCATTTCTTTTCCTTAAATGCCCTTAAATCTAATTTTGTATGTAAATGAAAAAAGCGCTTTAAAAAAAATCACTGTACTCACTATAGCTTTCTTGCAAAGTTTATATTAACTGTTATATTATTAAATGACATGACATGTGATAAAGCACGATTTCTTTGTTTTTAAAACATTGCTGTGTGGATTTAGACATACGGTAGGAATCTTGTCCTGCTGAAACATCCAGTTACCACCACCTAAAAACATCCAAACGGTATCAAATAATTATTCAGCAAAGCCTAATGTTGCGCAGAATTCATACGTCCAAAAATCTGGTTAAAATCGCATAATCCATCATGACTAAAAGCGCAACAAACTATAACTGATCCTCCTATTTATTGGCAAAAGTATTTTTTCGGTTGCTTCCTCAAATCCTGCCTGTAGTGTTTATGATCATCCGTCCGTCAAGATTAATTTTTTGTTCATCTAAAGATAGCATTTGTTTTCATTTTTGTCCCATGAAATTTTAGCCCATTTCATTCTTTTTCTTTGTGATGTTTCATTAACCTCAGTTTTTTTCAAAAGTTGTGCATATTTTGCATTACTATTTGATTTTAGACTTTTCCAAACTGGTTCCTTTTCTTAGAGTTCCTTTCTGTGAGGTTCTTTTCCTGAAACTATTCGAAATCTTCCGAATTGAAAGATTAAATGATCGAAATATTTGTTAATCCTCCCGTGCTGTCAACATCTTTTTTTCAGATCGTTTAATTTTATTTTAATCATTTTTAGCTCACAGGTTATCAAAGCCTGGGAGCTTATGTGCCCGTCCATTCTGTATGTGCGCATGTGTGTAACGCAATTCATGATAAAAATATACGATTCACTTGAAATTTTGGATATATGTATATTCTGATAAGACGATTAACTGATTAGTTTTTGGAGTTCACTCAATTTGTATAAGAGGAGGAACGGGGGCGAATGCCCTTCCCCTTAATTTATATAAGTGGGTTTTTCTTGCAAAATTATCAGTTTTCGGTCAAAATTTAGATTTAGGATCTTTCTGATTAGGCACCTCCGTAATTAGTATTAGGTGCTCATTGTATAAATATAAAGAGAGGGATCCGTGGACAAATGACCCTCCCCTTAATTGATAAAAGTCCTTCCGGCAATGCCGGGAGGAAGAGATAGCTTTCATATACTTATACCTTTATTTATTTATTTTAAAGTAAGTTACATTGTTCAAAAATACTAAGCTTAAATTAGTGGAAATAATCTTATAAAATTAGTGATTTTATGACATTGAATACTAATTTTTGTCAAGACTGAATATTAATAGGAATTTTTAGAAATTAGTCATCTTTTATTCAACCTGGTTATATTAAGCGATTTAGAGAGTCACCAAATTCCACGATATCATAAAGTGTATGCCATTTTAAAGCAACATGATGGATCGTTCAGATCAGACCGTTTCAAAATGTCAGCCATAAGCAAAATTCAAAGTGCTATAACTCAATCATGTTGTAAGATATAGACAAAATAAAAAGTGTTCTGGAATCTTTGTTTTAAGTTCTAACACATAAAAGAAAAATATTTTTCAAATTTTGATTTTTTCGCATTTTATTTTAAATTTTAAATTTTTTTAAAAATTTAAAATGGCCACCATTTTGAAACAAAATGGCGGATGATGCTGGCCAACGAACTCGGTCGACACATTTGTATGTACTATGTACATACCAAGTTCCATTGAAATCGGTTCATAAATACGCGTGTTATCACGTGACAAAATCAGATCGTTTCAAAATGTCAGCCATAAGAAAAATTCAAAGTGCTATAACTCAATCATTTTGTAAGATATAGACAAAATAAAAAGTGTTCTGGAATCGTTGTTTTAAGTTCTAATACGTAAAGGAAAAATATTTTTCAAATTTTGATTTTTTCGCATTTAATTTTAAATTTTAAATTTTTTTAAAAATTTAAAATGGCCACCATTTTGAAACAAAATGGCAGATGATGCTGGCCAACGAACTCGGTCGAGACATTTGTATGTACTATGTACATACCAAGTTTCATTGAAATCGGTTCATAAATGCGCGTGTTATTACGTGACAGAAATCAGATCGTTTCAAAATGTCAACCATAAGAAAAATTCAAAGGGCTATAACTCAATCATTTTTTAAGATATAGACAAAATAAAAAGTGTTCTGGAATCTTTGTTTTAAGTTCTAACACGTAAAAGAAAAATATTTTTCAACTTTTAATTTTTTGCATTTAATTTTAAATTTTAAATTTTTTTAAAAATTTAAAATGGCCGCCATTTTGAAACAAAATGGCAGATGATGCTGGCCAACGAACTCGGTCGAGACATTTGTATGTACTATGTACATACCAAGTTTCATTCAAATCGGTTCATAAATACGTTAGTTATCGCATGACAAAAATCAGATATATATATATATATATATATATATATATATATATATATATGGTTATATATATATATATATATATATGTCAACATTTGAACGGAGGGTGGTTTTGGGGTCTGGGGGTCATGATCGGTGAAAATATACCAAAATTTTCCGGAAGTGTTTTCCTCCGGACGGCTGCAATAGGTAGCTTTTTACTTTTTGTAATGAAAGCTACCTAAAAATGCAGATTTATCAGTTCTTTTATATGATAAGGCATATCCGTCATTAGATTAAGAGGCTAATGATTAAGTATAAAACTTGGAAATGGAGGGAGCTGTTCCCTTCGCCCTTAATTTGCTTTTCTAACGGAATTAAACCTTGAAAATATAAGGCTGTCATGTACAATTAGTATGTGTAGCCTGTGAGCTCAATGCCATCAGTTTAACTGGGCAATATTCTTTTTATTTATAATTATTTCATTGTGAATTGCAGTTTGAGAATTTTTCATTAACCGAGCATATTCTCGTTCAAATTTGAGACACTTATAAAGCCAAAATTTTCTTTTCAGTCACGGAACTCTTTAATTCGTGACATATTCAAACATATCGTAAATAGCACTATCTAAACTTGTACTGCTGCTTCTTGGAAATATTTTCACGATATGAACGCGCGAGTTTTATGATGATTCTGATGTGACGGATAATATTCTAATTTCCTCAGATGGTCTTATAATTTATTTACTGTCACATTATTTACGTTTAAAAAATTAAAACATCTTAATAAAATGTAATTTTAATATTAATGCAGCATTTTTAACAGAAAACGTTCCACAATCAATTTTAAATGCACACGCTAGAAATAGAAAGTACAGTCTTCATCTTCAGAAGTGCACCAATTCGTTAGAAGTCTTATATTTCCGTAAATTTTATATACATTTTAGACCAAAATATATATTTATTTATTTTGGCTATTTTATCATATTTTTGTGACTTTTAACTTACGCATTCTTAAATTTTATTAATATTTTATTAATACCTTCAAGTAATTTCGTAAATAATATTATTCAATTAAAAAATATATACATAATCAGAAAATGTAGTTGGGCAAAATAAAATAAAAATTAATTCCTTAATTAAATGAAGTATTTTCCCATTAATGTTTTACTTAACGTAATTTTTGAGGATTATATTAAAAGTTACAGAATTAAACGATTAAAGCTAGAAAATTGTATCAAAAAGTCACAAATGAAATACAATATTTAGTAAAAGATTAATTTTTATCCCTTGCTCAAATAATTTACTCGGACACTGAGTCAACAAAGACAACATGTATTTCAAAAGCTTCTTTACATTTTTTTCCTTAAAACAAAGTGAGGAGAAATTTACCTTATGCGCTTGAATTTTTGAGTCTTTTCGTGAGCAATATGTCAGAAAAGTATACTGTGGTTTATCAAATTTGACATTTTTCGAGTGCTTTACTCTAAAGAAATTTCTCGATGAGATTTTAACGCTTGAGAAAGTTTTCTTATTCTGCTCGTGGACGTAAAAATCTATTCAATTTTAAATACGATGGATGGTTTTAAGAAGTTTGTTAATTTTTAAGCGACTTCAAGAATGAGGTTATGATTTCAACCTGTATGTATTTGTTGTTCACTCATTATTCTTTAAATATGAACCAATTTTGATAATCCTTTTCTTTTTTTTTGGTTTTCTTGAAAGTATAAGATACCCATGTGGTCCCATTTTAATTTCTTTAAATTCTGATGACTATTTATGAAAAAATATGAAATTGATAAAAAAAAATAATGATTGGTCGCAAATCATATTTCATTGTTACAACCGTTTTCAAATGATAAGCATATTAAAACTATGCATTTACACTCTTAAAACGAAAGAGCTGATTTGGCTTCTCATGAAAGAGCTGTAATTTTTTCGATCATAAAAGAGTTGTTTTTCAAACGATTAAATCTTCTTGATCTAAATTGGTTATTTAAATAGCTCAACTTCATTTAAATTGGTTAAAACTCAAGTTATTTCAACTCTTTTTTTGAGAAGCTGCCTTTCAACATTGAGATGAGTGGATTTCAGCTCAACTTGAGCTGATTTGTGGCTGACTTTTTAAGAGAGTACATGCGTTAGCGCCAAGTTGTCACCAAGCTTGATTTTTTTTAAAAGTCTGTTAGTATTTTTTTTAAAGCATATTTTATTAAAACTATTTCAATAGTTTAAACATTCACATATACGATTCAATTTAGGCAAACATACATTCAAAAGAATACTATGTAGGAAAGATTTAAAGTAATATATTTTTTCACTTTCTTCTATCTTTACAAAAAAAACAGTACTTGATTCAGTAAAAACAATCGACTTCTGCGACTTTCAGTGGTTTTATAGGATTTTGAAGGCATTTGTGTGGTTTTTAGAGATGTCTGTCTCTTACACTGCTATATGTGTGCGACAAAAATTTTGTGGACACACTATCTGAAAGAATAATGCAAAGAATTTCTCAAAACTTTAGTTTCAGTTAGACCTTGATATAAACTGATAAGCTTTTGGTGTAAATCACCCAAAAAGAGGAGCTGCTGTACTAAATTTTTCAAGATTTTTGCAATAGCTATATGGCAAACATTGATGCACGTATTTTTATCTAATTTCAGATTAAGTAAGACGTTGACATAGTTCTAGAGATTTGGTTTTGAACAAATGGTGCTGCAATGCGCATTTCGCATGATTTACAGGATTTTTGGCATAGTTATGTCTCAAGAACTAATGCATAGAGATTCATACTTTTATAATACTCATCAGATAAATAGATTTCTATTTAATTTTGGAACTTAGCTGGTGAAATTTGAAGCATTTAAAAGTATAAAATCGACGAAAATTTTCGAATTAGCAGGTGTGACTAGCTTCACTACATGTGTATATTTTGCAAAATGCAATTGATTCTACATTAGGCATATAACTTGAACATATATTAATTGCATTGTAATTTTAATCGAATGATATTTATATTACAATCCAAAATTGCGGTATAAGTTGCGAGTAAAAAAGAAAAGGCTGAAATTTTCAAAATGAAAGACGAATAAATATTTTGAATTTACATAACATATTACATTAGTTTACCTTATACATTATAATAATTAATTGAACTATCAAGATTTTTTTGTCTTAAATGTTTATTTATTCACCTTTGATAAAAAAGAAAAAAGAAAGATTAATATCAATCATGTTATAGTAACATGAAACTAATAAGAGTGGCCTCAAACATCAGTTTTAAAGTTTTAATTTGAAATTATTTTATTTAGCAGGTAAAATATCCAATATGCACTACCATTTGTTGCATATTTGTGTAACACGCGCTTTCCAAAGGAATAAAAGAAAAAAAATAGACTCACGCGTCACGTGACCTGAGTTTTGCTTTAAAAAAAAAAAAAAAAAAAAAAAAAATGTAGTTGTAATATTTCTCGTTTAAAAGAAATCTGGCAACACTAGTTCTAAAAAAATGTTCTTTTCTTAGTGATATTCGAATGTTGGTTGAAAACTGTGGTTTATATCTTGTGATGGTGGCGTGCGCCAGAATTATGTAAAAGCTTTATTTGTATATAATGTGTGTGCGTTAGTGTTATATTTGTAAGTGTCGTCTTTTCAAGTAATAAAAGGTTTATAAAGAAGAATGCAGCCCCGAGATATTTATTAAGATAAGTTATCACTTCTTTCTTTCTTCTCTTCTACATTTGTAAGACGACTTCTTACAAAATGGCTACCCAACGTCTGGCTACGAATCAATTTCAAAGTATTCAGCTATCTTAGTTCTAGAAAAGATCGATATTTTTATAATGAAATATGATAAATAAGAATGAAAAAAAATGGCTCGAGCGGTCGTGCTCGTCTGTTTGTGAAGTATATTTTAAATGATTAACATAGCAAGTTTGTTTCGTTGATGTGAAATCATTCGATTTTGAAATACGCACGAAATAAAAATGCATGCATGTTTAATGCAAGAAAATAGCACGAGCAGTCGTTGCTCGTTTGTTTGTGAAATGTGTTCTTCAATGCTGTAAAAAAATTTCCACGGAATGCCAAGCACCATTCTCATTTGTTTGCGATATATGTTCTCGAATTTAATCTTGCTTCGATAACGCCATTTATATTTGTTTGTGAATTATGGCGAATTTTACGTTTTTCTGTTCTTATAAAAACTTTCAGTTCGTATGCCTGCAGGTGTAACTCAACAATGATTATTTAATCTTCAAGTTACTTTCTTAAAATGGATCCATATTTTTATCAAAAGAATGCATTCTTTCCACAAGTGTCTATATTTTGTTTTCTATTTGTACAATTTTTCATATTTTTAGTTTTAATTTATTGATTTATTTTACAGTTCATTTATATATTATGTAATTCCCCTTCCCTCCCCATGCTTATATTTTTTATTCTTTTGTTTATTTTCATTCTCTGCATGCATGTTTAATTTTCATCTTGATTAAATAACAACTTTTCTTACTTAGAATAAAAAAGAAAAACAATTTAAAAAAAAGGGTTGATAAATAATGAAATAAGCATTTATTTACGTTGATATTATTTTTCTTTTCTTTTTACAAACAGGGAATTAAATTAATAGTGAAAAAATATATTAAAATACATTGATACCATCAATACAAGTGTCATACGGTATGTGTTTATTAATTATTTTTTTGTTTGTTTTGTTGTTGGTTTCGCAAGGTAACAGAATTTAATTAGAAATTTTATTTGAGTGCTCTATTGTTAGTTGTTTTAAGCATTTAATTTAGAGTTCTTGATATATTTTGAAATAGCACTGAATACGATTTTTAAAATAGATTGAGTAAGTTTTTGCATTTATTTATTTATTTATTTATTTTTATGAAATAAGACTTTCTTTTCTTCTAACCTCTTCAGTCCCTGAGTACCCAAATGTGTACATCAGTTTTGTCCCATTTTATTAATGATACTCAAATATAAATGAAATTTTGATATAAGAATAATATGTTTCGAATTCTAAGATTCGAGTTAATGAAAATAAAACAAAAATCTCGCTCTGAAATCAAACGAGAGAGAAATAATTCAGTAATAATTAAAAATACTGTAATAATCGCCAGTAGCGAAGAGGTTAAAGTTACATTGAAAAAAACTGTTACGTAGTCTTGTCGTGATAATATGATAATAATATTGATTGACATTTTAATTATTCAGATGTGTTTTGACTTATTTAGAACATTGTTTATGAATGTTGCCAACAATTCAGTACTAGTTTTATATCAGTTAAAATAATGTTTTGATTAAATGACACGTAATGACAAACTAGTTTATTTATATCAGCAATAATTTAAAATATACTTTCTTAAAAAAAAAAAAAAAAAAAAAAAAATAGAGTTTAAATTTTAAAGATACTTTTATGAAGTTTTATGAAGTTTAATTATTTTAAAAGTATATTTTGCTAACGTTAAAGTTCACTGTTTTGTTTTATTAATGTCTTGTTTATATGAGTTGTAAAGCAAAAGCTGACGTCCGGGGAACAATTTATTTAAATCGAATTTTTAGCATTTGTGGGGTATATAATTTGTTGTTTTGCTAAAGGTAAGAATGTCCGACCTCAACAAAGCACGAAAAGAAGACCTATTTCAGGTCGCTTTAGAAATGAATTTAGATGTACAACCCTCTATGACTGTTGTCACATTGCGTGATAAGATTAAATCCTCTCCCTCGTATGAAGTTAATTTCGTAAATTCGTTAATCAGAAACCAAATTGCTACTCGCGAGGAAAAGCAAAAAGCAGCTGAATTAGAACAGCGTAAATTAGAAGTAGAAGAAAAACATCGTTCGGAAGAACTGGAATTAAAAAAGTTTGAGGTGAATTTTGAGCTTGAGAAGCTTAAGTTACAGGCTCAGAGCCAAAGTGTTTCCAGTGGAGCGGTAGGTGGTAATGCGGCAGGGATAATGTCTCATCCAGAGAGTAAAATAGATATCCAGAAGCTGTTGCCTACATTTAAGCCAGAGACAGATGATGTAACATTGTTTCTGGTGCTCCTGGAACGACAGTTAAAGCTTTCGAAGGTACCAGAACACCTCTGGGTTTCTTATTTAGTAAGTGTTGTACCCTCTTCTATATCTACGCTTATTGCTCGTGAAAAAGAAGAAAACGCTTCAGATTTTTCACATGTTAAAGGTCTACTTCTAAAAAGGTTTAAAATTAGCGCTGAAAGGTTTAGGCAGCTGTTTTTCACGCATCGCAAAGATGAAGAAATTACTTGGAGAGATTATTACTTCGAATTACGTGCTTACTTTGAAAACTGGCTTAAAGAGTTAAATGTAACGTCTTTTGAAGCTCTTCAGGATCTGATCATAGCGGATCAGATGAAAAGGCGCGTGCCTGTCGAATGCAAACAACATATGCTAGATGATTGGGAACATTTAAATTCACCAGTCGAACTTGCCGGAAAATTAGACGCGTATTATACTATCAGGTCTACGTTTTCTAAAAAAGATTCGGTTGTACCCCAGGAGAAAAAAGCGTATTTTCGCCGAGAAAATACATGGAAGCAGAGTAAGCCTCCAAAAGAAGACAGATCTTCTCCTAAGTTTGCTAATAAACGTTTAGAATCCGATATATTTTGCTATGGTTGTGGCAAAGTTGGATTTATAAAGAAGAAATGCCCAAATTGTTCCCCTATGGTTAAAAAACAAACAGTGCAAGCTCATCGTCTTCAGCTATATAGTTTAAATACATCAGCAGTTTCATCTCCAAATGTGCCTATTACGATCTGCAATAAGAAGGTGTTAGTCTGTGCAGATACAGGAGCCAATCGTTCTATTGCAGGAGAACGAATGTATAAATTATTTTTGAAAACTGGTGTTGCATTGAATCCCCATACCTATGATGTAACCCTGGCTGACGGAATTACGATGGCTAGAGAAACTTTGTCGGCCACTGTGCCCGTAGAAATTGAAGGCCGAGTTTTCAAAACGGAGTTTATTGTTTTACCAAATGCCAAAGGTAATAAAACCCTTTTAGGAATGGATTTCCTTCACAATGCTAACATGGTGCTTAATACCGCTAAAAAGACATGGCATTTTAGTGATAAACCTCATAAAGAATTTGATTTTGTGGATGAGTACGAAGAAGAAAATAGTACGTCTGCTGGTGCTGTCGAAGTTAGCCCATATGCTTTACGTGAAGACGAAGGCAAAAATTTAAGTCCTGATGAAAGGGAAAGACTTAATGATCTCCTGAAAAATTATGAAAAGTGTTTTCAACCAGGGGGAGAGACAACCCCATTTGTTGAGCATCGTATCAATACAGGTGATAGTGCTCCTGTTGCTGTACCACCTTATCGAATGACTCCTGCTAAAAAAGAAATTCTTAAGAAGGAATTAGATAATCTTCTAGCTCAAGGAATCATAAAAGAATGTGAATCACCTTATGCTTCGCCTGTGGTCCTCGTACCAAAACCCGATGACAGTGTAAGATTGTGCATAGATTATAGAAAATTAAATGAAAACACAGTAGCAGATAAATATCCATTACCTCGAATGGACGACTTTTACATGAAGCCAAGCATACTCCTTACATGTCAACTATAGATCTTCGTTCTGGGTATCACCAAGTCCAAGTCTACCCACCAGATCAAGATAAAACTGCATTTGTCTGTCCTTATGGAACTTATCGTTTCTTAAAAATGCCTTTTGGACTAAAAAATGCTCCTGCCACGTTTCAAAGATCGATAGATCAATTTAGAAATGGTCTTAAGGATGTATTTGCTTTATCGTACCTAGACGACATCATCGTTTTGTCAGAAACATTTGAGAAACATCTCTTAGATCTTACAGCTGTGTTCGAGAGACTCCTTGAATTTAAGTTAGATGCCAAAAGCGAAAAATGCCATTTTTCTTGTGAGAAAGTTAAGTATCTAGGACACTGGATAACTCCAAATGGTTTAGAAGTAGATGCAGACAAAGTATCCGCGATTAAAGCGATACCTTCACCAAAAAAATGTTAAAGAAATTCAGTCCTTCTTACAAACCTGTTCTTGGTACAGAAGATTTATATCAAATTTTGCTGATATCTCAAGATCTCTTAGAAATCTTACGAAAAAGAAAGCCACTTGGAAATGGGGAAAAGAAGAACAAACAGCCTTTGAAACTCTAAAACATTGTCTCATCACATCTCCAGTACTGAAGCAAGCTGATGGAACCAAACCATTCATTCTACGTACTGATGCTAGCAACTATGCTCTTGGTGCTGTACTTTTACAGGGTACCGACAAGACCTCTGAACACCCCATAGAATATGCTAGCCGTCGTCTTACAAGTGCAGAAAGAAATTACTCCACTACTGAACGCGAGGCTTTGGCTGTTGTCTGGGCCTTAGAAAAATTTCGTGGTTATGTGGAAGGCCAAGAAGTGATTGTAGCTACTGATCACCAACCTTTAAAATGGCTTCTCAGTCTTAAGTCACCATCGGGAAGATTAGCCCGTTGGGCACTACAATTGCAATCGTTTTTATTGAAAATAGAATATGAACCTGGAAAATCTAATGTTGTGGCTGACATGCTGTCACGTCCTGTGTGTAATCATCAATCTGCTTTCTGCGAGACATGCAATTTTGTTAGCATAGATATGCCAACAAGAAGCTCAAAAGATATGAGGGAAGCGCAGTTACAAGATGAAAATCTTAAAAAAATTATAGATTGCTTTGAAGATGAACAGAAAAGTGAAGATTTTGCCAATTGGACTGATAGAGGATTCCTGATGAATCAAAGTGTACTTTATCGTTATGCTCCTGAATCTGATGCCGAGGAAGCGCAACTGGTCATTCCAGTTCAAGAAAGAGAAAATATTTTGAAACTTCATCATGACGACCCCTCAGCTGGACATTATGGTGAAGCAGGAACCTATCAAAGAATTGCTAAGAGATATTATTGGACAGGCATGCGAGCCTTTATTTCTGAATATGTAAAGAAATGTCCAGAGTGTGCTCGCTATAAAGCAACAAATCAGAAACCTGCTGGTTTATTGCGAACACCTGCTATGCTCAGCGGTTTGAAACCCTCAGTATTGATCTTTTTGGACCACTGCCACCCAGTAAAGATGGACACCGATGGATTTTTAAAGTGGAAGATTGTGCCACTAAATGGGTAGAACTATTTGCCTTAACAACTGCAACTGCACAAGAATGTGCGACTACTTTGATAGAAGAGATCTTCCTTCGGTATGGTATTCCAAGAAGACTGATAAGTGATAATGGTCCTCAGTTTGTGAGCGCTGTTCTACAACAAGTTTGTTATATTCTTGGAATAGACCAATCATTGACACCTTTATACCATCCTCAGGCCAATCCGGTCGAACGCAAAAATCGAGACTTGAAACCTCGAATAGCAATCCTTGTCGGGGATGAACACCGTTCCTGGATAGATAAACTTCCTTTAATTAGATTTGCCATGAACTCTGCCAAATCTGATACAACAGGCCAAACTGCTGCCTATCTACAATTTGATCGAGAACTAAGAACAATCGATGATGTGGTAAACGATTTCAAAGCTGTTGTCGAAAATGACAATTTCGTTCCGGAAATAACCCCATATCTTAAACGACTTGCAAATATTTCGAAAAGTGTGAAAGAACGTGTTGAAATGAAACAAGATCAGCGAAAGAAATATTATGATAAAAATCGTAGACAAGTATATTTCAAGCCTGGTGAAAAAGTATGGGTTAACCTACACCCAGTGAGCAAGGCAAGTAAAAATAAAACAGCAAAATTTATGCCTAAGAGAGATGGGCCATACATAATTTTGACTCAAAAGTCACTAGTGACATATGACATTGCTAGTCTAGAAAATCCTACTGAACGAATTGGATCTTACCACGTTTCTGCCTTGTTGCCTTTCCAAGAATCTGAAACTATTCCAGTTGCACCCTTGAGAAAAAGAGGAAGACCAAAAAAGCATCCTGTTTCCTCTCCGAGACGTAGATCGGAAACAGAGGGGGAGGATGTAACACGCGCTTTCCAAAGGAATAAAAGAAAAAAAAATAGACTCACGCGTCACGTGACCTGAGTTTTGCTAAATTAAAAAAAAATGTAGTTGTAATATTTCTCGTTTAAAAGAAATCTGGCAACACTAGTTCTAAAAAAAATGTTCTTTTCTTAGTGATATTCGAATGTTGGTTGAAAACTGTGGTTTATATCTTGTGATGGTGGCGTGCGCCAGAATTATGTAAAAGCTTTATTTGTATATAATGTGTGTGCGTTAGTGTTATATTTGTAAGTGTCGTCTTTTCAAGTAATAAAAAGTTTATAAAGAAGAATGCAGCCCCGAGATATTTATTAAGATAAGTTATCACTTCTTTCTTTCTTCTCTTCTACATTTGTAAGACGACTTCTTACATTTGTAATATTAATTATTATAAGTGATGTATGAAGCAGTCTCTGGAAGTTCAATTGTTAAAAATTGTGAAACAAAATAATACAGTAATATTCCAAAAATTATTTTAAAAGAAAATATTATCTTTTAAATTCCCCACTGTTTTAAAAATTTCATAGCAGTAACTGCCTGATATTCAGTATTTTAAACTATCCATCTACAATACTTATTAAAAATATTGATGTTCTGATAATTACAATAATTGATGCAAACAGTGAATGATTATCACACATATTTTATTAATTATCAGTATCCTAAATATTAAATTGATTTGAAAATTAATTTTTGTTTCATGCTTTCTTTAAATTCTCGTTCTAAATGTATCATAAAAACAATTATATTTCTTAATTTGTATAGGTTGTGCATTCCTAAAAAAAGATGTCCATTATTGGGCAGAGGGTCTCCATTACAGGGTTTTTGGGTGTTTTGATATATTTTTGTTATTTAAAATAAAAGTTTGACTCATATTGGTAAATAAGGCTTTAATAATGGTTAAATAATATTAATAGATTAATACAATATTAGAAAAAACTGGAATCTAATAAATTTAACTGTTAATAAAACATAATTTCAAAATAAATTTCTTAAGGGTGTCCATCTACATCTACCCTATATTAACTAATATATTTAAAATGGTCTTATCTTATAAGAGTAAGTGTTGTATATATTCACAACAATACATTAAATTAATGTGCGATATTTCAGTTTCTAAAAGTAACTAATAATGATGTTTAAGGCTTTACCTTTTTTTTCCACAGAGTAAAGTAACATTTATCTTTATCACAATCTGCAGAACCATTTACTACAATCCATCCACATATTTTTTTTTTTTTTTGGAGTTTCTTTTAAAACATCACCTTACTTTGAAATAATTGAAAAATGATTTTCTGGAATGTCACTTATTATGAAAAATACTTTTATATTCGTTTGATTTTCTTTTTCTTTTATATTCGATATGCTTTTACTACAGTGTGTCATTCTCATAAATACTTTATCTCAATTATATAATGTGTGTGGATAGTTTCCAATGGAAATAAAATAAATGTTGAAATGTTAAAATATAATCATAATTTACAGGAAAATGCAATAAATCTAGTAAAACATAAATATATGAATATACAAAATGTCAGTAACGCATATTTTTTATAGCGACAGTGGAGAATCAAAATTACGAGATTTGACTAAGAAATATAATTTTTTCTTTTAAAAAATTATGAAACTATATGCTAAAATCTATCTGATGCAAAAAAGAAAAAAAAAAACTTTTTAAATTCTAAAACATTTTTGTTGAGGAATGAGCTTTTTTTATTGTAAAAACTGTATATTTCTGAAGTCTGTTTTCTTATAATGATTTTTTCTTAAAATTAAAAATTTTCATATTTCTAATTTTTGAAGCATTCTATCGCATTGATAATTGTCAAAGTCTTTTTTAATTTATACTACGAGGGTAATTCGGAAAGTACCTTCCGTTTATGAATTAAAAAAAAAATTAATGAAAGGAAACGTGTTTTGTTCCTTACGTATGAAAGACAGGTTCTTCAGCTACTTCTCAACATAAATGCCGTATTAATTAAAACAATTATCATAACGGTAAATCAACTTTGAAATTCTATCGTCAAAGACTTCTGCCGCCGGCCTATTCAACTGCGATTATTTTAAAATGCAATTCGCACCACTCTTTCAATCCAAAGAATTTAAACATATTTTTCTATATAATTTTCTGATAAATGCACTACCAAATATGTTTTAAAAAATTGTGGGTCAAGTAAAATATTACGAGAGCAATTCGGAATTTGTCAGTATGACTAAAAGAATATGTTAAAATTCTTTGGATTGAAAGAGTGGTGTGAGTTGAACTTAAAAATAATCGCAGTTGAATAGGCCGGCGGCAGGAGTCTGTGACGATGGAATTTCAAAGCTGATTTACTTTTATGATAATTGTTTTAATTAATATGGTAGTTATGTTGAGAAGTAGCTGAAGAACGTGTCTTTCTTACGTGAGTAATAAAACATGTTTCCTTTCATTAGATTCATAAATTCATAAACGGAGGTTACTTACCGAATTACCCTCGTATATATTCTCTATAAATTAATAAATAAATGTTAGCATAAAACGTTGCAGTTCAGGAATAATTTAATGTTGAATTGTATGTTAATATGAAAATATATGTTTTTTGGGTAAAAATGAAGCATAATTCCCCAAATATTTTTTTCTACTTATATATTCAATGAAATTTTACATTTCATGCTAACTTTCACCATAATTTATAAAAAAAAATGTCTTATAAGTAAATATTGTCATATTTTCTGAAAAAAAAATGCGAAAGGGTAATTTTAAAATATGAAAATCTTTCGTTATTTTAATAATTTAAAAATTGAATGATTTTATTATTTTTTCACAAATTCTGAATATGTTTCAGTTTGTCATTAACAAGCATGATAATATTCAAAGGTAATTGCAAATAGAGCCATTTGTTTTTAATGCCCACTGTCAACTTAAATAAATAGTTACAAATACAAAAATTATACTATTTTTGATGATACAAATGACACATCATCACATACCATTATTTCTCCCTTCTATGAAATTTAACTCCTCCTTTTACATTTAAAATTTAATCAAATTTTTCTTTGACTTCTAAAGAATTCTATTTTTATATTATTCTGCGCTTTGAATTTCACTCATTTTATGTTCTAAGTTCACCCAGTGCTGTTTGTAAAATAATTCAAAAACAATCCTTTACTCATCCTAAAATCATTAACCCTTAAATGCATAGAATAGAACGCATTCCAAAAAATGCGCAATTCAAAGAATCAGAATTCATACCAGAAAAATCTAAATAGTAATTTTTTCTTTATTTAATTACGAATGGTCTGTCATTAAGTAAAGTGAAAATCGCTCTTTTAAATTTCTGGTGAGAATACGGAATATGTGAATAAAATCCCCAATAAATCGGGAACACTTATGGTATCGGAAATGATACAATATTCATTTAAGGGTTAAATAAGTGTTTATTAACAATTAAGAAATATATTTTTTGACCATATGCATGTTGGAAGCAGATTCATATACTTATTGTTAATTATCATTTTGATAGTCAATAAAAATGCTTTTTTGATCTTAAAAATTTATTCTGTCTGTATTAACGTTGGTGTCAGGCACTAATTAAGGTGTTCGCAGTTTCTTTTAAATGTAAATTTCCCCATTACTCACAAGAAAGATCTTCATACGGGCATACCCCGAAAAATCCGAAAAAAATACATAATGTTCTTCTCGTGCGGATATATACGTTTATAAAAAAATTACGGCTGAACTTCCATTCAGTAACCGTAAAAAAATAATAAAAATTTTGTTATTTGGTGATTTATTGCCGGTTGGCGTTGGAATGTAAATTCAAAAAATATTTTATGTCAAATACACTTTAAGAAAAAAAAATCATGTTGAACTTATTTTGATAAATTTAATTTAGAATAACTTTAGTTTTGTAAGTTTTAGTTTGTTTTAAGTATAATTTTGTTATATCGATATTTATATGTATTTATATTCAAATTTAATCATTAAAATTTGAGATTTAAAACGAAATTCATAAATTAAATTAATTAAATTTCTTTCAAGCTTGAAGTCCAATTGAGAAGTGTCGATTAGATTGTGTTGCTATGGAAACCGCCGGCTTTTATTTTTTGAATACTTTTAAATATATGAAGATAATTTTTCTTAATATGATTTTTTTTAATCTATGAATTTTTTTTCTATTGATGAATTAAATAACTATTTCAGCAAATAATATATATGAAATACAATATGTATATTTATGTGTATAATATATTAAAGTCTCTCATTGTTTATGGTTAAATTCATTAAATAACATTTACACGCATTCTAAATATCCAACAATTTTGAGTTGCATTATAATCGTTTGCTTTTGGCGAGGAAAAGGGTTCCTCGCCAAATCGAGTGACTCTTTCGTCTTTTCACGCCAAATATTTGAAAATATTTTATTTTTTTACACATTTTCTTCTGTGATTCCGCCGCTAATTTTGCATGATTCTTTATTACATACATAAGTACTTTAATTAGTATTTTTTTCATGAAATTCTGAGTATGCTCAGAATGGAGACCTTCCTTGTCAGCTTTTCAATCCTATTAGTACATTAATTTGTTGTGACACCAACAAACGATTATTTGGCTAGTTTTTAATTCAAAGTTTCCTTTAAGTAATATATTTATGGGGTTGTAAAAGTTCAGGTTACGAACATTTTGTCTCCAATTTGTTGGAAACAACATTTGAAAGTTCAAATTCTCTTACACTTTCTACATTGAGTAAGTAACACTGGTGACCTATCGAGTCCTTTTCTGACACTTACATACCTCATGACTGTCATTACAATAAATAAAAGCCTGACTTAAAAAATATAGATTTTTTATCTCTTCATATTAATTCGCACCAATTTCAACTTATTTTCTTTAAAGGTTCTAAATTATTTTTCTATTCAGCTTAGATATTTACCTTTGTCGCATAATTCTGGCATCTTTTAATTTTACGGATTCAAAAAGTAATTAACTATTCATTCTAAGTGAATGCGATATATTTTTTTCTCAGTGTAGTTCTTAAAGTAAAGTAATCTGTACCTAGATTATAAAGAGGTAAAATTTGTTTGTTACTAGGGGGTGATCTCCTGAACTACCAAACCGATTTCAAAAGTAATGCTATCAAATGGATGGTGTTCACCCCGAATCAAACATAGGTTATAACTTATTTCTATGCGACTAACCCAAAGGGTGTGCAGGCGCAAAAAAAAAGTTATTTTCCTAAAAATACAAAATTGAAAAAAAGAGAAATGTACGAAAGGTGTTCAAAAACGTTTTGAGATTTCTACGCAATCTCATATATTAGTGTCAAAATGAGGGTGACAGCCGTTGCTCTTATTTTGAATATATTTAACTTCAATAATAATACTACCTCGCAGTTGCAAAACCAACAAACGTTCTTAAATGCGTTTTATTTATTTACTAGCAGTTACCCGTGACTTCGTTCACATAACATTTAAAGAAGAAATAATTTATCATTCAAGCAAAAATTTCGATGATGAAAAGCATGTGTAATTAACTTTTTATCGCGAATTTATGGTAAAAAACTTCTGATAATCTCTATTTGCTAATTTGTTTGCTGGTTAAAATTTTCCTTTCAGCGATTAATACTAATAGATAGAAATATTCTTGAATTCTTTTGTTCAGCCCTGTGGTTTCCCAAGTGCCTTTAATACACGAAAGTATCTTTCTAAAATTTAGTTCAAACAAAAATATTTCTTATTACTACCTAAATTACATTTTCAGAAATTATCATCCGGAGACAACCTTGTATCCAGATCTTTGCGGGACCCTGTATATCATTTTGTATCTATACTACAAACATTTCTTAGTTTACTAAATGCAGTTCAAAATAAAAATGCATATTTTATTTTAAAACCACCTTTAAGTAAATTACGCTCACATTCAGTAACCTTTTCGAGATCTTTGTGTAACCCTGTATATCTAAATTTAACTATTTATACTATTACCATTTACACTTTCCATTTAATATGCATACATTTAGCGAAACTTAAAAGCACATATCATAATTCAAAATGCATTTCATCCATGCAACAGTCATCATCCATCATATATAGTACTTCGAATAGAATATATAAAATTTGAAATATTTTGTGTATCCCTGTAAATGCTATGCACTTCGTATTATGCATGAGATAACTCACATTAAGTCTCAGCAACGTATATAAATTTGATTATACATGAAATCGTTTACCATAATTAAAATATGTCGGAAACTGTTCCTCCCTTTATTCTTATGCAATGGAATTCTTCTGTGTAATCCTGTAAATGAATAATAAGTGTCCTTTTCACTATATACTTTACAAAATGCATATTTTAGTGCACTTTGTAAATGCATGTAAATTTGAATGTGTTTCACAGGGTGTAACATCGTTAAATTTAATTAAAACGATTTTCACCATAATGCCGTAATGTAAGGAAATTTTTTTGACAATCCCTGTAAATAAACTAATCATGGTAGAAACTTTATTTTCAATAGATATTTGTGTTAGGTAAACGTTAAGAACGTCCAAAAATTTCATAGAAATCGGAGTATATTTACGAAAGTTAGAAAGCGACCAGACAGGCAGACAAACCGAAAGCATAATAACTTTTCAACTTTGTTCGAAAGTGTTAAAAAATCGAGCCAAAAATATATTAATCAGTAGTTTTATTTGCCACCTTTTCCCCACAAAAAATTTCTTCCATTGATAATTAAGAGTTTTGAATAAAAATATTCATTTGTATGTAGCTTATAACTTATTAATTAATATAAGTAAAAAATATTTCCGATTCATTTTAAATATGACGACATTATTTATATCGCTCCGTTAGCTACTGATATTCATACCCCTTGTATTTTTAACAACTGCTATAAAGTACCTGTTTTATTTCAACTATGACGTCACATTTTCATAAGTGAACCATTTTATTAAAAATATAATTCTTTTTCATTCTTTTTATTTTTAATTTATGTCGCCATATTTTACACAAAAATTCCATTTAACTAAACAAATATCCTTTTTAAATATATTATAAAAAATACACCTATTATTTTTATTTCAAACATGACGTCATTTTTTTTTCTTTTAAATTATTTTATTATAGTTTTTCGCGTGGAAGTTTTTTATTGAAAATTCATTGCCGCTAAAAAATTATTATTCCAATTTTTTATTTTATTTATTTTTTTTTTGGGCAACAGGAAAGGAAAATGGTTAAATTTTATCTGAAAAATGCCTATTGATTTTGTATGGAAAATAATTAAATTTTGAATTATTAAGGAAAATATTTGAATAAAATAAATAAAAATTAGCCTATGTTCATTCCACTCCTATTATCTACCCATATGCAAAGATTCAAAGACATTAATCCATCCGTTTTGAAGCCAAGTTCATTCCAATTTTCGGACACACTTTCACATTTATAATATACTAGCTGTTACCCGTGACGTCGTTCACGTAGCATTAAAAAAAGATAAACGCTTTAGTTAAACAAAACGTTTCATTAATAATAATTTAAAATATATATAACACATATCTTATAGGAGGCTATGCAGTAGTTTTTTTATGGGGGACTTAAAGAACTCGGTCAAATAAAATGGAAATGTGTTAGATAATATGAGCAATCGCGAAAATGAAATTGCAACCACTTATACTGTAGAACAACTGTAACGCACCCCAATTGTACACAAATCATGTTGTAGTGTATTTCAGAATTCCATATCAAAGAAAGAAAAATCATATGTTAAACCTAGGTAATAAAAAAAATCCAACATTTCCATAATACATAACTTCGCCGGCCCATTCTTTTCTTCAGCTGTGTATATGATCTATGTGCTTGTAAATATTCTAAATACAATGTTAAAATTTTGCTTAGTTAGAAAAAGAGTAACGAAGATTAAAATTCACCTTTAGCAATTTCTAATAATAGACAGAAACTTACTTGGATTCTTTTTTACAGTCCTGTATACTACGTGCAAATATTTATACGACCGCATATTTAGCTTAAATTATTCAAGCAAAAAACCCGATTAAAATTACTGAATTCATATTTCCAGGAATCGCTATTGCACAGGTGACCATATATCCAGTTTATTGTATAGTCCGATACATGATTTATTCAAATTCTACAAACATCTCTTATACTAAATGTAGCTGAACTTCAGGATGCATTAGTTTTCCTTAAAATACATACGATAATTGTAAAAGCTCTTCAGCATTCTTTTCTAATAGACCATACTTTAGATACAATATCTGAGATCTGGACACAGGTCCAAAATCTTTTATGCGTCTGTGTAAATGAACAACAAATGTGATGCAAATCATACTTAACTGCAAGCATATTGTAGTAAATTTCAGTATTTATCATTGTATTGATTAATCTCAGTATATTAATTTCATCATGTTTGAAATAGTGCAACGCAATTAAAATACGCTGAGAATATTTTTCCCCGTAAACTATTATATTACCGAACATTTTTCTGTGATCTTCTAAATGAATGTTAAATCTTTTCACCCCATTTTCTATAGAAATCCTGTTTTAGTGCATTTCAGAAACTGATATCAATTTCAATATTATTAAAATAACTTTAATAAAATAACATTATTAAAATGCGCTGCAAATGGTTTTTCTTCACAGACCATTATATATTGAAATACTTTTGAGCTCCCTGAACGCACACTATAAGTACTACACTTAACATATTCAATGGTAACCATGTTCTTGTGAACGTTAAAAATGCATGTAAATTTCATTACATTTAAAATTATGTAACATTATCAAAATACACCAGAAATGATTTTTCCTCCTTAAACCATAATGTAAAGTCTCCTTATGAGTGCTCCTGTGATTCAGCTATAATTGCTACCTGGTGCATTTTCAATGCCGCACATGATATGGCAAAACTCAATAACGTAAGTTATTTTCGTATGAATCCTACTATATTTACTCAAGTTGAAACACGGACAAACAGACGGCAGACCCCAGTCACTCGGCATCCAGTATACAGACAGGCTGAAGTCGTAAACACTTTTAGACCATGTTAGAAAGTGTCAAAAATGGAGGTAGTTTCCGTAAAATGAAAAAAAAAACAGTGTTAGGAAAAATCTATTTCAAAACTGTGTTTTAGGTGGCATTTTTGTATAATTTGTACATATATGTTTTGCATACCATAAAAATTTATAGAAATTTATTGTAAAAAAATATTCTTAAAATAGACAACATATTTTTACTTTTTAAGAGCTAAAAAAAAGTGGAATTAATATCCATTTACAAACCTGTTTCCAGCACACTTCGAGCGCATTATGCGAAATTGAGATATTGACTAAGGGAATGTATTTTCTCACAATTACATTAAATCTTTAGATTTTAAGCCCGATAGTACATTTTTAAAGTGATTTTTATTTATATTTGAACAATTGAACAATTTTAAGAATTAACACACAAAAATATATTTTTTTAATTATTAGTTGAGTTTTTCTTACTTTCTAAGAATGGTAAAAAGTATTTTTCATTGATCATTACGTTATTTAAGATATGTATAAATTATTAACATTTTCTAATCATTTAATACTTAATCTTTAAAAAACTTATTTCATTTTAAAATTAAATATTTATACTAACCACGCTCAGACGATAAACTTAATTTTCTTTAAATAATAACTTTTGATGTCATAATTCAATCTCATTTCATTACAACATCAGAGCATGTTTATTTTATTTTTAATATGTGACGTCACAGTCGTCTCTTTTTAGCACTTACTCTAAATTACATTGTGTTATTAAAATGCAAACTTGAAAACTTATACTTTGTTTCAGATATGACGTTACATTGATAAGTTTAAAATTCTTAATGGAAAGTAGTCCTGTGACATCACAATTGGTAAAAAATTGAATTGTATAGCCTCGAACCGAAAGAAAGAAAAAGGTTCATTAGGATTACGGATTAATATCTGGAAAAACTACTAAAATATTTATTTTCTTGTAAAGTGTGAAGTTATATTCTTGTGAAGTCTTCTAAGTGTAAAAGAAATTTTACATAATCGTCTGCCTGATATAAGAAGAAAAACAGTATTCCTCTGACGTCACAATTGGTAAAATTGCGGTTTTTAACCTCGAACCGAAAAACAGAATAGAGTCCATTTATTTAATTCATTTTGTTTTATCACGTGAAAATCTTTCAGTTGAAAATTAATTACAGAAGATAAATAATTATTCCGTTTTTTTTTTTTTTTTTTTTTGGCAACGAAAAAAGAAAGATGATTAAATATTATGGAAAATTTTTCAATTTATTCTGTATGAAAAATAGTGAAATTTTTAATTATTAAGAAAAATATTTGAATAAAATAAATAAAAAATAGCCTATGTTCATTTCAAGCCAATAATCTATCTATATACAAAAATTCAAAGACATTAATCCCTCCGTTTTGAGGCCAAGTTCATTCCAATTTTCGGACACACTTTCACATTTATAATATACTAGCAGGCTATGCCCGCTGCGCTGGTCTATTTTTCAAACAAATCTTGACTCAAAGAAAATGGTGATTTGAAATTTCTTCTTTTAAAGCAGTGTAGACCATCACCTGGAATGTCCTTCCGCAATGCTGAAAACGATTCCAGTGCCAATGTCATTGCGATATTGCAGTATTGTATGCCTTGGACAAAATTTGGGTAATGAAGTACTATCTCTCTTATTTTATCATTTATAGTAGAGTTTGATATGAAAATGAGACCATTGTGACAGCAGGAATCAAAATGTTCTCTACTCATCACATTATTTTGTCAGAAAGCATTGCAATGATTATCAAACTCTATTAATTTTCAAATAGCACATTATCATTTGTTAGTTCCTAAACTCCCGAATCTGAACTTGCACTATGTGCAGATCTGGTAGCCTAAATACAATCTCATTACATGTTGCATTACATTTTTTAATAACCGTCCTCTTCTGGCAACTCTACTACAGTTTTATATCTACCTTGGTCTGTTCCAGCAAAGTACATAGCAAAAAAATGTAAAAAAAAGTGTTTAACTTATATATTTATTAGAACAATGAAGCTAAAAGATGTGTTTTAAAGCTGAATTATTTGGGTGAAATTAAAATTACATCAGTTTCACTGCCTCTTCATTTTTTTAAACCAGTTGCAGGGCTGCCACAGGCGACTATTTTTCTAACATAAATTTCAAAATAAATTTTTCTTGCAAGTGTTGTCAAAGTGTATGTTAAGGATTTCTTTTTAAAGAAAGTGGTGCCAGTTAGAGTTAAAAAATAGTCGCCTGTGGCAGCCCTGCAGTTGCAAACATGTAGCTGTTAAATCGGGAATAAACTTGATGCTAAATTTTGTAGAAAAATAAACCTTCAGCTTGTAATCAATTCCATTATGACAGATATATCATTTTTAATTTGTTTAGTAATGATAATTTTCGCCAAAAAATAACTACTGGCAACCCTTTCCTCAAAAATAACCGAAAAATATAAAATTTATTACCAAAAATCATATTTATCCCTGTATATTTGAATGACAAACCTCCGCAAAAATATTTCCTATCGAATGATACAATCGGCAAAAAAATCCATCGGGTAGTTTTTTAAAACACTCGTGTGGAAGTTTCAGAACTTCTGCTTTATAATATATATGACAGATAAAGATTGAAAATTTCAGGTTTTTGCGCCGAAGACACCGCCAAATCAGGAAAATATGAAGTATCTCGCGAACTACTGAACTTAAAAGAATTTGCTTGGTACCATTCGATTCAGCATGAAAAAATACACTAAAATATGTTATCAGTTAAAAAATAACTACAAAAGCCGATTTTTATGGAATTTTTTAAAAGTTCGTTCCTTTTTTTAACCCCTTTAGGTGTGGACTGTGGAATTTTCGAAAATCCCTTCTTAGCGGCACTCGATATTATCAGAAGTATTTTTACCCAAATTTTCAAAATTTTAGGTTCGGCAGATTTTTTTGTGCTGTGATTAATACGAAATCCAGTCTTTCTTTTATATATATAGATAAGGATTGAAAATTTCAGGTTTTTGCGCCGAAGACACCGGCAAATCAGGAAAATGTGAAGTATCTCGCGAACTACTGAACTTAAAAGAATTTGCTTGGTACCATTCGATTCAGCATGAAAAAATACACTAAAATATGTTATCAGTTGAAAAATAACTACAAAAGCTGATTTTTATGGAATTTTTTAAAAGTTCGTTCCTTTTTTTAACCCCTTTAGAAGTGGAATTTTCGAAAATCCCTTCTTAGCGGCACTCGATGTTATCAAGTGTATTTTTACCAAAATTTCAAGATTTTAGGTTCGGCAGATTTTTTTGTGCTGTGATTAATACGAAATCCAGACTTTCTTTTATATATATAGATAAAGATTGAAAATTTCAGGTTTTCCGCCGATGACACCGCCAAATCAGGAAAATGTGAAGTATCTCGCGAACTACTGAACTTAAAAGAATTTACTTGGTACCATTCGATTCAGCATGAAAAAATACGCTAAAATATGTTATCAGTTAAAAAATAACTACAAAAGCCGATTTTTATGGAATTTTTTAAAAGTTCGTTCCTTTTTTTAACCCCTTTAGGTGTGGACTGTGGAATTTTCGAAAATCCCTTCTTAGCGGCACTCGATATTATCAGAAGTATTTTTACCCAAATTTTCAAAATTTTAGGTTCGGCAGATTTTTTTGTGCTGTGATTAATACGAAATCCAGACTTTCTTTTATATATATAGATAAGGATTGAAAATTTCAGGTTTTTGCGCCGAAGACACCGGCAAATCAGGAAAATGTGAAGTATCTCGCGAACTACTGAACTTAAAAGAATTTGCTTGGTACCATTCGATTCAGCATGAAAAAATACACTAAAATATGTTATCAGTTGAAAAATAACTACAAAAGCTGATTTTTATGGAATTTTTTAAAAGTTCGTTCCTTTTTTTAACCCCTTTAGAAGTGGAATTTTCGAAAATCCCTTCTTAGCGGCACTCGATGTTATCAGAAGTATTTTTACCAAAATTTCAAGATTTTAGGTTCGGCAGATTTTTTTGTGCTGTGATTAATACGAAATCCAGACTTTCTTTTATATATATAGATAAGGATTGAAAGTTTAGGTTTTTGCACCGAAGACATCGCCAAATTAGGAAAATGTGAAGTATCTCACGAATTAATGGATTTAAAAGAATTTCCTTCGTACCATTCGATTCAGCATGGAAAAATACACGAAAAAATGGTACCAATTGAATCGTCTACAAAATGGCAACAATTGAATTGACTACAAAATCTGATAAGGATTGAAAATTTCAGGTTTTTGCGCCGAAGACATCGCCAAATTAGGAAAATGTGAAGTATCTCACGAACTACTGGATTTAAAAGAATTTTCTTGGTACCATTCGATTCAGCATGGAAAAATACACTAAAATATGTTATCAGTTGAAAAACAACTACAAAAGCCGATTTTTATGGAATTTTTTAAAAGTTCGTTCTTTTTTTTAACCCCTTTATTAGTGGAATTTTCTAAAATCCCTTCTTAGCGGCACTCGATGTTATCAGAAGTATTTTTACCGAAATTTTCAAAATTTTAGGTTCGGCAGATTTTTTTGTGCTGTGATTAATACGAAATCCAGACTTTCTTTTATATATATAGATATAAGGACTAGCAGTTACCCGTGACTTCGTTCACATAACATTTAAAGAAGAAATAATTGATCAATCAAGCAAAAAATTTCGATGATGAAAAGCGTGTGTAATTAACTTTTTATCGCGAATTTATGGTAAAAAACTTCTGATAATCCTTATTTGCTAATTTGTTTGCTGGTTAAATTTTTCCTTTCAGCGATTAATACTAATAGATAAAAACATTCTTGAATTCTTTTGTTCAGCCCTGTAGTTTTCCAAGTGCCTTTAATACACGAAAGTATCTTTCTAGAATTTAGTTCAAACGAAAACATTTCTTATTACCACATAAATTACATTTTCAGAAATTATCATCCTAAGACAACCTTGTATCCAGATCTTTGCGGGACCCTGTATATCATTTTATATATATACTACAAACATTTCTTAGTTTACTAAATGCAGTTCAAAATAAAAATGCAGGTTTTATTTAAAAACCACCTTTAAGTAAATTACGCTCATATTCAGTAACCTTTCCGAGATCTTTTGTGTAACCCTATATATCTAAATTTAACTATTTATACTATTACCATTTATACTCGCCATTTAATATGCATACATTTAGCGAAACTTAAAAGCACATATCATAATTCAAAATGCATTTCATCCATGCAACAGTCATCATCCATCATATACAGTACTTCGAATAGAATTTATAATATTTGAAATCGTTTGTGTGTCCCTGTAAATGCTATGAATTTCGTATTATGCATGAAATAACTCACATTAAGCCTCAGCAACGCATATAAATTTGATTATACATGAAATCGTTTACCATAATTAAAATATGTCGGAAATTGTTCCTCATTTTATTCTTATGCAATGGAATTCTTTTGTGTAACCCTGTAAATTAATAATAAGTCTCCTTTTAACTACATACATTACAAAAGCATATTTTAGTGCACTTTGTAAATGCATGTAAATTTGAATATGTTTCACGGGCTGTAACATCGTTAAATTTAATTAAAACGATTTTCCCCATAATGCCGTAATGTAAGGAAATTTTTGACAATCCTTGTAAATAAACTAATCATGGTAGAAACTTTATTTTCAATAGGTATTCGTGCTAGGTAAACATTAAGAACGTCCAAAAATTTCATGGAAATCGGAGTATATTTACGAAAGTTAGAAAGCGACCAGAGAGACAGACAAACCGAAATCAAAATAACTTTTCAACTTTATTCGAAAGTGTTAAAAAATCGAGCCAAAAATATATTAATCAGTAGTTTTATTTTCCGCCTTTTCCCCACAAAAAATTTCTTCCATTGATACTTATGAGTTTTGAATAAAAATATTCATTTGTATGTAACTTATTAATTAATATAAGTAAAAAATATTCCTGATTCATTTTAAATATGACGTCATTATTTATCTCGCTCCATTAGCTACTGATATTCATACCCCTTATATTTTTAACGACTGCTATAAAGTACCTGTTTTATTTCAACTATGACGTCACATTTTCATAAGTGAACCATTTTATTAAAAATATATTTCTTTTTCATTCTTTTTACTTTTAATTTATGTCGCCATATTTTACACAAAAATTCCCATTAACTAAACAAATATCCTTGTTAAATATATTATAAAAAATACACTTTTTATTTTTATTTCAAACATGACGTCATATTTATTTTCTTGTAAATAATTTTCGCATGGAAGTTTTTTATTAAAAGTTCATTACCGCTGAAAAATTATTATTCCAATTTTTTTATTTTCTTGGCAACAGGAAAGGAAAATGGTTAAATTTTATCTGAAAAATGCCTATTAATTTTGCATGAAAAATAATTAAATTTTCAATTATTTAGGAAAATATTTGAATAAAATAAATAAAAAATAGCCTATGTTCATTTCACTCCTATAATCTATACATATGCAAAGATTCAAAGACATTAATCCATCCGTTTTGAAGCCAAGTTCATTCCAATTTTCGGACACACTTTCACATTTATAATATATATAAGGACTAGCTGTTACCCGTGACGTCGTTCACGTAGCATAAAAAAAGGATAAACGCTTTAATTAAACAAAACATTTCATTAACAATAATTTAAGATATATATATATAACACATATCTTATACCAGGCTATGCAGTAGTTTTTTTTTTGTTTTTTTTGTTTTTTTATAGGGTACTTAAAGAACTCAGTCAAATAAATGGAAAATGTGTTAGATAATATTAACGATCGCGAAAATGAAATTGCAACCATTTACACTGTAGAACACCTGTAACGCACCCCAATGGTGCAGAAATCATGTTGTAGTGCATTTCAGAATTCCATATCAAAGAAATAAAAATCATGTGTTAAACCTAGGTAATAAAAAAAATATCCAACATTTCCATAATACATAACTTCGCCAGCCCATTCTTTTCTGCATCTGTGTATGTGATCTATGTGCTTGTAAATATTCTAAATACAATGTTAAAATTTTGCTTAGTTAGAAAAAATAAAACGAAGATTAAAATTCACCTTTAGCAATTTCTACTAATAGACAGAAATGTACTTGAATTCTTTTGTACAGTCCTGTATATCACTTGCAAATATTTATACGACCGCATATTTAGCTTAAATTATTCAAGCAAAAAACCCGATTCAAATTATTGAATTCATATTTCCGGGAATCGCTATTGCACAGGTGACCATATATCCAGTTTATTGTATAGTCCGATACATGATTTATTTAAATTCTACAAACATCTCTTATTATACCAAATGTAACTGAACTTCAGGATGCATTAGTTTTCCTTAAAATACATACTATAATTGAAAAAGCTCTTCAGCAATCTTTTCTAATAGACCATACTTTGGATACAATATCTGAGATCTGGACACAGGTCCAAAATCTTTTATGCGTCTCTGTAAATGAACAACAAATGTGATGCAAATCATACTTTACTGCAAGCATATTAGTAAATTTCAGTATTTATCATTGTATTGATTATCTCAGTATATTAATTTCATCATGTTTGAAATAGTGCAACGCAATTAAAATACGCTGGGAATATTTTTTCCCCGTAGACTATTATATTACCGAACATTTTTCTGTTATCTTGTAAAAGAATGTTAAACCTTTTCACCCCATTTTCTACAGAAATCCTGTTTTAGTGCACTTCAGAAACTGATATCAATTTCAATATTATTAAAATAACCTTAATAAAATAACATTATTAAAATATGCTGCAAATGGTTTTTCTTCACAGACTATGATATATCGAAATACTTTTGAGCTCACTGTAAGCACACCATAAGTATTATACTTAACATATTCGATAGTAACCATGTTCTTGTGAACCATAAAAATGCATGTAAATTTCATTATATTTAAAATTATGCAACATTATCAAAATACAGCACAAATGATTTTTTCGCCGTATATCATAATGTAGTCTCCTTTTGAGTGCTCCTGTGATTCAGCTATAATTGCTACCTGGATCATTTTCAATACCGCACATGCTATAGCAAATCTCAATAACGTATGTTATTTTCGTATGAATTCCACTATATTTACTCAAGTTGAAACACGGACAAACAGACGGCAGAGCCCAAGCAATCGGCATCCGGTATACAGACAGGTTGAAGTCGTAAACACTTTTAGACCATGTTAGAAAGTGTTAAAAAGAAGGTAGTTTCCTTAAAAAAAAAAAAACAAAACAAAAAAAAAAAAAAACAGAATTTTTGAAAATTTAAAAACTTATACTTTGTTTCAGATATGACGTTATATTGATATTTTTAAAATTCTTAATGGAAAGTATTCCTGTGACGTCACAATTGGTAAAAAGTTGAATTTTATAGCCTCGAACCGAAAGAAAGAAAAAGGTTCATTTTTATTACGGATTAATATCTGGAAAAACTACTAAAATGTTCATATTCTTGTAAAGTGTGAAGTTATATTCTTGTGAAGTCTTCTAAGTGTAAAAGAAATTTTATATAATCGTCTGCGTGATATAAGAGGAAAAACAGTATTCCTCTGACGTCACAATTGGTAAAATCGCGGTTTTTAACCTCGAACCGAAAAACAGAATAGGGTCCATTTATTTATTTCATTTTCTTTTATCACGTGAAAATCTTTCAGTTGAAAATAAATTATAGAAGAGAAATAATTATTCCGGTTTTTTTATTTTTTGGCAACGAAAAAAGAAAGATGATTAAATATTATGGAAAATTTTTCAATTTATTCTGTATGAAAAATAGTGAAATGTTGAATTATTAAGAAAAATATTTGAATAAAATAAATAAAAATTAGCCTATGTTCATTTCAGACCAATAATCTATCTATATACTAAAATTCAAAGACATTAATCCATCCGTTTTGAAGCCAAGTTCATTCCAATTTTCGGACACACTTTCACATTTATAATATATATAAGGATATAAGGATTTGTTACGGAACAATCTAGAAACATGAAATTGGGTAGGGTAGCGTTTTATAAGATGTAAATTTACTCTAAGAACATTTCCTAATAAAATCAATGTTTAAAAAGGTGGAGAGAAATGCGAAAATAACACAATAAAAACGAAAATAAACATAAAAAAACGAAATTGCACGCAATCTTAGAAAATACCGGGGATACCTAATTTTAATTCCAAACTTGCAAACGGCACCAGTAATATTTTAGTAAAATTTTGCTTTTACAATAAAAGCTTAAATTAAGGAGTTCAAAATATCTAAAAAATTCGTTTGTGAATTCCGGTGTCAATCGATAATTTCTCATTTTAGTACAGATTTGTCCCGTGCCGGAAAGGGTTAAAAAATAAAGACGTGGTGAAAATCATGGTAACAGCCTTTGCTGCAAAGTATGCTAATATTTTATGTTGGTTGCCACTACCCCAAGCAATGGAGTAGGAGTAAAAAATGTTCTAAAAATGCGATTGTCGTGTTATTGCAGGGCGTTGATTAATGAAATTTGTCATAGTAGTTATTTATTAGATATGATTAATATGTAATAAAATTTCGTTAAAAAAATCAAAATTTAAAAAAGATGAAAGTACGCAAAAAATATTTGGAAAATTGCAAAAAACGTTCTAAAAACTTTTTAAATGCCGTTTCATAAGCAATCTCAGAAAGTAATTTAAAATTTGGCATGGTAATTACTTATAAGAAGTAAATGCTCTTCAAGAACGTTTTAAAAAAATTAAAAGTGAAATTTAAAAGTGGTGAAAATGCGTGAAAAACGCTCTAAATTGCGATTTCTAAGTTCAAGAAATGTCAAAACGATTTCAAAAAATGGAATTTATGATGACAGCTCCTGCTTCAATATAAGCTCTATTTTATATTATTGTCATTATCATCTTCAGGCTGTTTTTTTTTTTTTTTTTTTTCAAATTAGCACTTTATTACTTCAAAATTTGGAATAATAATTACTAAAAAGGCATAAATGCTTTCTAAGTACCATAAAAAGATATTTGCGCAAATTTAAAAGGACAAACTGAACGATAAGCGTTCAAAAAATGCTCTAAATTGTGATTATTACGCATCTTATGAAACACCACACTGTAAAAATATGCCCTGAATTTTAGAGATGTTACTATGTGAATTTTTCTTGATTTAGCTGAACATTTCCGTTTTAGCAAAAACCTGGAACTTTTTCTTTAAATACTGTAAATTTTTATTCTTGGACAATCGTCTAATTTAAAATTTCAGTTTAAAAAAAATCTGCAACTATTCCTGGAATTACCGGAATTGTTTATTCTAGGGCAGTCGACTAACTGAACGTTTCCATTTAGGGGAGTAGAACGGAAAACCCTCAGCTCGGTTTCTTCTTCGACGCCTTAAGTCGAAGATAAAATCAGTCCGAGTTCCCGAGTACATTAACAAATTTACTTGAAAACTGTAAACACAAACGCATCACGTGCATTACTTATAAAATTTACTTTGAAGACCAAATTTGTTATACAGAAATGAGTTTAGTTATTTAATTATAACTTTTTATAATGAATATTATAAGTATTTTAAATAAACGTTGGTTTGAATAAAAATTCTTAAATGTGGTTATTACGCGTTAGGTCTATTGAAATTTTGAAATACATATACTATATAATCAAAAGGATTATTGTAAAATAGGATTAAGATGACTAATTCTAAGATTCAGAAGTTAAAACTGATTTTCTGTCGATTTGTAGACAGAAATGCCCAAATGCAAAATATAAAACTAATTTAATGTTTTAGTGATTTGTAAAGGTGTTTTAACAAAAATTTTGAAAATATTTTTCGGAGACATTCATGAAAAAATATCAAAATTTATATTTAGGTGTCCCTTTCCGAGTGATTTAAGATATATTGATGTTGAATTCAGGGGGGGGGGGCATTCCCTCGAGGAACAATAAGATGTGTCTCTTGGAAGATTTGAGATTTTGTGATTTTAATGTCAAATGTGCAATCCCCAGGAACTCTATAATATCCCTCCTTCCGAATCCGCTAAAATACCTCCCGGAGAAAAGTGTCTTAATTCCCCAGTGGAGTATATTTATTTTTCCTTTATATGTATTAACTGCAAATTCTCTGTTAAACTGAAAAAACTGGAGAGTGGAGTGGACTTTGACAGAGACAGGCAGATACTTTAAAAGTAGCAGTGTTGAATCCAGACACTTTTCTCCGGGAGGGACTTTTATGTCATCGGGGGGGGGGGGGGATTTGCCCTTTTGGACCATTGAAAACTCAAAATCTCAATTTTTCCGGGGGGAGGAATTTCACTGCTCTGGGGGGATGTTCCCCCTGGGTTATTCCCTTCAATTTAACACTGAATAGTAGGATTTTCTTTTTATTTTGTCATTCTAAGCATTTCATCAATCGCACACAAGATGGAACAATGGTAGCCGAATCTTCAGATGAAAAAACATAGGTATGTATAAACTTGCAATTGTCTAAAAGAAAAGAATATTTCAAGAAACAAGAATAAATTTGCTTCATATACTTTTTATACGTTTTGTATATAATGAGTTATTTATGCATAGATGTATTCGTTTTCCTATTTATGAAACATCATACTGTAAATTATCCATTTTTAAAAATAAGTCTAAAATCAACATTTTTGTTTATACAAAAAGTGTAACATAAAACATGGAAGTAGTGAGGAATAGGACATGTCAAATTTTTTATTTTCTTTTTTAATAAGATGAATTTTCATTCCAGTCATGAAGATACTGTAATTTTACATTATGGTACATACTACATAATTAATCTGCAATCTTTGTTTGATTGTGTATCTAGCCGACACTATACCATTTGTGCCTTATAGCATTGTTTTATTCCTATAACATACCTTTCTGTATGTGGGGAGGAATGGGACACATTTTGAAACGTGCACTGTCTTTAATTATAAAACAGCTTATACTTGCTAAGTTTCTATATTGTTCAGGGATTTTAAAAAGTGTTTTACCTTTCACTCTATAAATAGAATTTTTTGTTTTTGTATCAAACAAAATTTATTATCTTACTTTATAAAAAGTGTCCTATACAACCCCGCTCTCCCCTACATTATTAACTAAACATGCTAAAATATTTTATTTCTGACAATTGCTCAAGTCTTTCTAATAAAAATTTAACCCATAACTAATGTTAGCGGTCTGACCGCAGAGCTTTTAAAATTTCAAAGTTTAACTCGTAATTTTTAGTTTAAATATCGATACTGGTCGAATTTTGTTTTGTTTGGAGCCTTATTACTATTTCTAGAGACTTTTAAATAGCTGAATTTTATTTATAATAGTCAGATACATAAAGTTAATACCTAAATAGTATTCTGAGAATTAATGTAACATTTCATTCATCTATAAATTAAGCGGTCTGACAGACCGCTCACAGTAGTTAAGTGACAAATCTTGTCACAGCAGTTAACAGTTAATATTTTTGAAATAAAATTTCTTAAGTTGTATTTTCTCAAATGTTTGTATGAATATTTCGAATCAAAATTAAATTTTCGCATTCCTATTTCTTGAAAGTAAAATTTATAAATTATTGTTATCGTTATTTTATATGAATTGGAACTGAAAATTGAATTTTCTATTTAGTGTTCAGAAAACGGTTAGATTTTTTTATTTATTTTCCCTAGTGGCTTTTTAATTATTGTTGAATAAACTTAAAATTAAATATTTTTAAATAGTTTCTAAATATATTTATATATATATATTTATTTATTTATAACACTGATTATATTTTTGTCTAGCGAACTGTTTTTTGTAGTTACCATATGGTTTTAATTTTCAGAGTTCTATAAAAATGTTTATTGCAGAAGTATTATAACCCTGCTACTCTATAAAATCACTGTTTTAGAGGGTCCATAACTTTCCATGGCTTCCAGTGATGTTTGGGACACAGGAAGGATAACACATAGTTGATGGTGCTCTTCCTTGGCCAACAATAAATGTCATGGAGAATCAGACTGGTTTACGTTGATGCTGGGTAACATATTGAGAATTAGGGTTTTTCAGAGCTTATACTTCGAGACGACTTGCTGCACGGCATGTAAATTTTGTAGTGCTTATCTAGTTACACATTATTTTATTACAAACTTTCTTTATTTTCATTTTTCAGAATCTTTGTTGACATAAATCGAGATACAGGAGGCAAAATATCCAGGGTAAATAGAAAAATAATGGTACAGTTGCAAACTGCCAATAAATCTAGTTAATATACATAGTTTATGAAATGTATTTTAATTTGTGATGTTTTAGCAATAAAGTATTTTTGATATTACATTTAGTTTTGCTTTTTTATTCATGTTTTCTTTTATATTTTCAACAAAAATTCTATTGTCTTTAAAATATGTAATTTGAATTTACTTAAGTAATCATGATTGCTAATTGATAACAATAGTTTGATTACAATTGTGATTGTTAATTAGTAAAAGAGGGAGGGAGGAACATGAATTACTGTCAGGATTTTTTCTAGCTGAATGTATAGAAATATTTGCATTTTTAATTAAATCCTATTTTATTTTGTGGGAATTCACAAGAATTCACAATATGCTCACTCCATCCCCCCCCTAAAAGCATAGGAGGGGGGTGGAGTGAGCATATTGTAGAATTCTGAAGATCTGGGAAAAATTTTATTGAATGGTTGATATCCTCTTGATTTTCAGCAAAATGTTTGTCATTTACTGGGATATTTCGAAAACAGGTCAATTAATTAAAAATCTCAGAACAGTCCTTAGTAACAGATTAATTGTTGCCATGTTTAATATGATTGATATTTCATTGCGTAAATAGTAGGTGTAAAACTGCAATTTTCGATGAACATAGATTTTTTTCAGCGATATTTTTTGTTTTGAAATATACATGTAAATAAAATGCTTTATTTTATATATTTACTTAGATTGAACAAGAGTTACTATTGAAGTTTTACAGTGTGCAAAGGTAGAATTATTAATCGTGAATAATTAGGAAAAATGTTAAACTTCTGAATTTCCTGTAAAGAAAAATACTCCTAATTTTAGAGGTTTTGTCAAAAAAGAGTAGTAAGTGTTAAATGTTGTATAGTACTAAATGTTATTTTCAAGATACTATGTAGTTGCTAATCTTTTTGTCCTTTTTCAAGTTACCTAGCTATAATGAAAGCTATAATGAAAGTGGAAGTGAGTTAAATGAAATGTTTCTAATTTGTATATTATTATTCACATTTTTTAAATAAAAATTATCTTCATCTAATTTTTTTTAAATAAAAAGATTGGCAGCTAGATATTTTTATGTGAAGTTTTAAATTACATTGACACAAAGGGCATGTCTAAAATATCATTATGGCGCATACTAAAAAAAAAAAAAATACTTAAACGGATTATGACATCGCAACGATAAATATTCTTCCCTCCAAGATTAAATAAAAGGAACAAAAACAATAGCCTACATATAAATATATACAAAAAGCCTTTATTATCATCAAGTTTGTAAAAGTTAAATAACTTGGATGTTTTAAGCTTATATACACAAATTCTATAGACATTTAAGAAGTACAACTTTTACAACATAAATAGAATGATTCATTATTAAATTAGACTTGAAAATTTAAACATTTGTGCATAAAAAGGTAAATTTATAGTCAGTAGTGATGATATATTGATTTTCAGAGCTATTAGGGGGTATTAAATGTCTTACTTTCTACCTGGCAGTGCAACTTAGCAATAATGCAACATTTATTTTTTACTCGATCTTTATAAAAAATAAATGAATACAATTTTTAATATATACAAGCTAATTTCTTTTCTATGTAAAATCATTTTTTTAAACATTCCATACTGAAATTTTATTTTTTTTATGTTTAAGTTTGATTAAAGTAAATGTAAAATTGTTTTTTCAGTTTCATTCACGGCACGAAAGACGGTAGCATAACTATTTGTTCAAGAGCCACCAAAAACATTGATAATGATGTAAAAGTAATGTAGTTTGAACATACATTTTATTTGTAAGCTATTTCTTTTTCTATTGAAAGTTTAAATTTAAATTATAAAAAAATTTAAAATTTCATTTTTTATTGAAAAATGACAAATTTTAAATAAAGATATTAAAAATTGCTTACAAATTAAGTATACATTCAAGATACATTATTATCCGTATTTTTTTTCGGGAGGGGGGGGGTTGAACCAATAGTTTTGCTACAGTCTTGCTCGCAGTGGATTCAAGTCAAAAACCGATTTTCAAATTTTTACCTTAAGGGGTTAAGGAGAGCACGGCACTTTTGAAAATGGAAAAAAAAAAAACTGATTTCAATGTATCTTTTTTTTTCTTGAAAATTATTGAAGCAATTTAATATATATAATTTTATTATATTGGCATCAATTATAAACATAAATATTTGTATATTTAATTAGCATTATTAAAATTTCAATAAATAAGAAAGATCTAAATGTAGCAAATTATAATAACGCAAAAAATATTACCAGTAACAAGTGATAAACCAGTATCAAGTTGAATGCAAATCACATTTCTAATTCCCTCATCAATGTTAAACATATCTGTGTGCAGTACTTATCTCCATAGGTAATGCATATTTTACAGTGTGCAAAGTTAGTTCTTCAAGCATAAATTTTTTGTGTGAAAATATGTACGTATTTGTTAAATATATATTTAATTTTATTTCTTACTTTGTTTTGCGAAGTACCAACACTTAAATTATATTAAGTATGTATTTTAGAATTATTTTGATATTTTGATAACTGAAAAACAAATCATATAACAGTACACAGAAAAAATGAATTAAAACTAATAGTTTGCTATTAAAATATATGTAGGCATTAATCCCCTCCTCATAGGTATAACATTAGAGTTTGAGATCTCACTATCTCAGTGTGAGACAAATTTTGAACGGATAATTGAATATGGCTGAAAATAACCGGGATAAAACTGAAGATACCAGTTTGCAAAATAAAAAAAACCTAAGTTTAAACCTGAAAGCATCAGTTTCTAAAACTGAACATTTCAGTTTCTAAAACGAAACATTTCAATTTTCAAAACAGAACAATTTGGTTTTCAAAACGGTATATTTCACTTTTCAAAACGGAACATTTCAGTTTCTATAACGTAGCATTTCAATTTCCAAAATAGAACATTTCAGTTTTCAAAACGGAACACTTCATTTTTAAAAAACGGAACATTTCAGTTTCGAAAACGGAAAAGACATAAAAGTAAATTTTACGTTAAAAAATGGAGCAGACACGGCAACTTTGCTGCCAGTACGTTTTCCTTTTTTTCAAGGAAATTTTTTTTACAGTGCAAGCTGAATAAAAAACTTAATAGTTACAAATTGTTTAACTACCACCAGAGGATTACAAGAGCAAAAAGCATTCAAATCTGCGACTGCTGTGGTAATAAAGATGTTAGAAAATTTAAATATGACAGGATAATAAATTATAAAATATAATTGTCTCTAAGAGCAGCCAAAATTATACTGAAATTTTTTAAAAAAAAGTGAAGCAATGGGAGAGAGCGAAAGGCGTTGTAAGATATTTCTAAATTTTGCATAGTAGTTATTCTGTGTGTTCAGTGCAATCTCAAGATGGATTAACCGATTATAAATGTAATGTTGCTAATTAATGATGACAATCTCTGATACTACACAGGCTATATTATAAGTCGTTGCCACTAATACCTGGTGTTGCAGAAAAATTAAACATTCTAGAACGATTTCATCAACGCATGAAAATAGTACTTTCCTTTTTATGGCTTTTTTTGGTTTTGACAAGGTTATCCAAAAGATCTTCGTTTTGTTTTTTGTTGTTGATTGTTCCATATGGGATTTCGGGAAAAAAAATCTTCGATGTAATATATGACTTCAACTATTCTGCTTATGCACCTGCAGTTTCAGAATACTTCTTCATGTATTTTCCTAGATATTTAACAAAGCATCTCAATTTGCAAGTGGTCACCTTTGGCCATATCGTGTATACATTTGTTTTATGACGTAATCCAATTCATTTTCAGAAATTATTGTAAGTAATAGTTGAAAATCTAGCATGTTTTCTTTTTTTTTTTTTTTTTCATTTTTTTCTGCAGAATACCAAACCACTTACTTCAACCACTACATATTTAAAAACGTGTTTATTCTAGGCACTCTGCTAGACAGTTAACTATGAACAATAGAATAATCTCGAAACTTCGGCACTTTTTTGACCGAGACTAAGCCATATTTTTAAAAATTCCATACTTCTGAAACAATATCAAAAGTAACTCTGAATCACTCAATGGTCTTTAGTCTTCATTTATTTCAGAATCAAGTGAGATTTTTGTGAAAGAGAAAAATAAATGTTAAAAAAACATTATTTAATTTAATTTTTCTTATATCACACACCCAACAAAAAAAAAAAAAAAAAAAAAAAAAGAAAGAAAATCTAATAATTAATGAAGTCGTTTCTCGGCATCGACATAAGTATTATTCTTTCCGAATTATTATTGGAGATTCTTCAACAAGTTAGTTTTATGTAAGGGAAAAATATCCATTTCAAAACAACAATCTTGTGTTTCTAAAGTAGATGTTATTTCTCTCGTCAAATTTATGCGCCATTCCATTGGCACCTTTTCTTCTTCCTCGTCTTTATAATCTGAGCAGTAACTAGCATTATATGTGGTTCCATTTAGAATAGAGTCAGCAATACGCTGTTCCGTTAGGTTTTAATTATTTTTATACTTAATTATTTTCTATTCCTCTTTCTCTTGTATGTTAGGAGTTAAAAAATGAGAAGTGAAAGATGAATTTTATGAGGTATTTTCGAGTCACATTATGTATATATACATATATATATGTTTTTAAAAATACCTATAGAAAAATCACAGGCTGACTGCAGAAAAAAGTCAATTATTAAAATAATCAATAAGTAAGATAATAATTAAAATATTCAAAATAACTCTGCAGATATCGTTTCTGTACTAATCTTACATTTTTATTTTTTAGTGTACACAACTTAAATTAATATCTTTTTTTTTTTTTTTTTTTTTTTGTCTGTCGCAACTTTTATAGATTGGTTCATATTATTAATAATAGCTAGAAGGGGATGTATGAAATCTTCCCCCGTGAAATCTGCCCCCGTCCGCCATTTTGACCTCTACATTAGAAGGGGGTAGATATCCAGCGGTGCAGCATTTCACTTTCTACGAGGGCCTGATATCTTCCCCCATGAAATCTGCCCCCGTCCGCCATTTTGAGCTCTGCATTAGAAGGGGGTAGATATCCAGTGCTGCAGAATTTCACTTTCTACTAGAGCCTGATATCTACCCCCAGTATATCTGCCCCCGTCCGCCATTTTGACCTCTGCATTAGATGGGGGTAGATATCCAGTACTGAAGCATTTCACTTTCTACGAGAGCCTGATATCTACCCCCAGTATATCTGCCCCCATCCGCCATTTTGACCTCTGCATTAGATGGGGGCAGATATCCAGTGCTGCAGCATTTTATTTTCTACGAGAGCCTGATATCTACCCCCAGTAAATCTGCCCCCTTACGTCATTTTGATATCACAGTAGAGGGGACATACATGAAGTGCTAGAATATTTTTTAGGTTCATCGAGAGCAGTAAATCCTGAATATATATCCTTTCTGCGTATAGTTTTTATTGTTTCCGCTAATAATCATACGGTTTATTTATCTAGAAATTTGTAGACGACACTTAAAATGTAACTCTAAAATTATATAATATATATGAGAACGTAAACTTCAAAACGCACTTTATCGACATTTTTAAAAATTAATTTTCTGTATGAACCTATTTTATTAATAAATCTGCGTAAAAGAAAAAAAAAACTATAATTTTAGAAAAAAAAAAAAATGAAAAAAAGGAAGAAAGAAACTTTCAACGTGTGTTTTGGCATTATAAAATCTTGGTGTTTACAATGAAAACTAAAAGTTTTTATGATATTTATTTAAATCGAAAAAATTTTACTTTCTGGAAAAGGCAAAATTTGAACCTCACGCCCTCTTATATACATGCAAGATTTTTAGTACTTTTGTAGATTTTTAGCATTTTCCAACAAAGTTAAAAAGTGCTTTTGCATTTTATTTGTTTGTCCGTTTATCCATGCACTGACTCCCGTAAATACACTCGGATTTTTATACAATTGATAAAACTTATTCAGGTTTATTAAAACATGTTTGTTATTGCATATGAAGTATGTACTGTTAATGTTTCAATTTTAGGGACACTCAAAAGAATTGAAGAGTATTTTAATGACATTACGCTATTCCAAATCATTTGAAACTGGCATAAATTCTTGAATTTCTTTACGATCACGTTAAAATAGAACATTCTTAACATTTTTTATTAATTTACAGGGACACATAAAAGAAATCGGTTACGGTACTGTCTTTGCATAATAATTGCTGGAGTGTACGTTTTAAAATTCGATATACGCTTTTAAGTTTGATTAGTTTTTTTTTTTTTTTTTTTTTTTTTTTTTTTTTTTTTGCATATTACTCTCTATATTAAATTCTATACCTAATACACAGTACCAAATAACAGAATTTTAATTAATGTTTATTAAATCAAATAAAAAATTTACTTCTAAGTTTTAAATACTCGAAATGACAAGAATAAAAATATACGCTTTTTTCCAACTTATTTAATATTAAAAATGTGGTTTCAATATCTCTATTATAAAGACCAAAAGCATCTGTGCGTAACGCATACGTCATTTTAAGAATGGTAACACTTTCAAGTTTGAAATGCATTTCCGGTTTTGCAATTTTTTCTACTGCAAATTTTTGTATTTCTTAACTGCGCACTTTTTTAATTTTTACACCATCGTAAAGGGGAAAAAATGCACTTTTAAATGCAATTTATTTGAATACTGTTTCTTAATTTATTTTTGAAACATTAATTTTTTTGTAGTTTATAATACCGTTTTTCTAAACGTGGCAACAGAAGTACTCCATGCTTATTAAAAGCAAAGGAAAAAAAAAAAAAACAGATTACTGAATTTTTATGTTGCCATTTTTTTATTAAAAGTGAAAAAAAAATAATTAAACTACGTTGTGTCAAGAATATTGTCTGTTATAAAACCCAGTGAATGTTTGTTTCTTTTATAAAATTTCATTTATACTTTTAAAAAATATATGGATAGTTTAGTATCTGTTTCAGTTAATAGCTATCGAGACTTCAAGTTTTGAATCAAAATGATCAAATTAAATTATTGATTTTCTTTAAAAAGTGAATACAGATATGAAAGGTGTATATTTAAATTTTGATATGGTGAAAATGACGTCAGGTTTAGGTTTGGAGAAAATATTCTATGTTTGAGTAAAAGTGCAATCAATTCTGCTTTTTTTCATATTGGAATACAAGCATTAAAACCTTAATAACTTTATTATAATAAAAGATCTTTATTTTTATTTATTTTTTATTTTTTAGATGTAGAATAAAATTTAATTTTAATAATATCTGTAACTGAGTTTTATAGAAATAGTATTTTGTTAACTTTAGATTGAATATAATTTCACATAAAGAAATACTTTACAATTAAATTAATTAAAAAATATGAAATACAAAAACAAGTTAAAAAAGGACGTGTATACAGTGAAAAACTTCATAAGCTAAAAATTTCATGTTTTGAGTGAAAAGAATAGCATACAGTCATGGGAATAACCCCCCCCCCCCCAAAAAAAAAAAAAAAATCACCTTACTAGCGCCTCAACAAACTATTGTAGAAGAAAGTTGTTGGAACCAAAGGATACCAAAGGATTGGAAATAAAGTGTACTATTAAATGATACATATAAAATGAGCTAGGTGGGGGGAGGTGACATGTACATATTAAAACAAACCGAAACTTTTTTTTTTCAACGGCAATACCCAATTTTAACACGATATTTCAAATTTTTGGTTTAAATTATGCCTATATATATATATATATATATATATATATATATATATACTTGTATTACCCATTTTAACGAAACATATGTCGTGGCTATAGCCGAAAGATATTAAGCGACTAAAATGGTCTTATTGGTAAAAAATAACATACATTAATAGAAGAGACATGATCATTCTATAGCAATCCAATAATTGAGTACATAACTTCAATTTAGATGCAGCCTCTAAAATGTGCTTGTTTTAAAATAATTAATTTCTTGGAAACTAATTGTACAATAAGAAATTTATGAAAATTTGAATTTAGGCTAATTTAAGGGTGCAAAATCTATTTATGGTGGCAAAATTATTTGTTGGTATTGAATTAAAGGACAAAATTTGGATTTATTTTTATATGAAAATGGCCCCCTAAGCGATTTTATATACATCATTTAAAAGTAGACATTGTTTATAATCTTTTGCTAACAGCAACTTTCTACTAAAATAATTTATTGCACAGTTGATAGGGGGTGGTTACCTTTTTCTTCTACGATTGTACGTAGAAGGTTCAAAATATCTCAAACCTAAAGAAAGGTAAATTTAGCAATTTTTGGAGCGAATTATTATTAGTAGTATTGTTATTTGCATTTGCATATGTTTGTTAAGATTTCTATATTATACTATTTACTTTTGGATTTTCCTTGTTTTGTAAATTTGCATATACAACAATAACGCTTTCAACCATTAACAAAATGATATGATAACTGAATGTTCTATATAATAATTCTGAACTTTTCTATATAATAGTTCAATATATTCTATATAATAGTTCTGAACTATAGTAGAGCTTTCCTATTATGATAAAATATATCAATAGGGTATGTATCTTCACTATTGAATTTTTTTAAATTATTAAAATTTTAAATGATTTATGTGAAGTGAAAATTCATGTGAAAGGTTTTAGCTGTTTCTGACCTCTTGAGTTATAAAAAGATACATATATATAGTATGTAATTCATTTTATAATCTGAAATCCCCCTCCTTTTTTATATAGTTGTAAATGAAACTATATTCAGCAATTTATAGCAACATTTATACTATTTTTTTTTTTTTTTTTTTTGTTATTGATGTTTTAAATCAGCAGCTCTTATTGTTTTATTGATGTTAAAAAATTAAATTTAATCGACGCATTATATAAAATAAATTCTCATTTATTTGAAAAAAAAAAAAAAAATTCTAAAAAAAAAAAAAATAAATAAATAAAGAGCAAATGAAACAAAACATTTAACATTTAACAATATTCGTTACATTTTGAAAACTTAAAATTTTCGAAATTTAGCTTTTGGTTTTCGCTTTAAATTAACATTGTTAAAAAAAAAAAAAAAAAAAAAAAAAAAAAAAAAAAAAAAACATTTTTAACAAATTATTTTGCGCTTAACAAAAGAAAAAAAGTTCTAACGAGAGCTATTTAATTGACACATTAAAAAGAATCAAAATATATAAACACATAAATACTAATGAAAATAATGATAAGTATCAAAATTCAACATTTAACAGACGATAGAGGATATGCAATCCATTTTAAACGTTTATTGAAAGTCTCAGTTCCTTATGTGATTGACAATTTATCTTTAAATGTTACTCACAGATTGTCAGTTTTTAACACATAAAATATTAAATTAAGAGTATATTTTGGAAAATATTTTGGCAACAAAAAGAACATATAATATTCATTTCCTGGGGTGATTTTTAAACCCTAAAACCTATTCCGGGATTCTTTTTATGAGAAAGAACCTATATCCAAAATATGAAATACATCTGATAAGTGTGCATAAAAACAATTTAACTAATTTAAGGGGAGGTTATAATCACTCGTCCCTTTTTAATTAGCAAAATAATCCCATATCTAATCAGGGATACACCTTATCATAATGAATCTATAATCCAAAATTTGAAGCAAATCCGATAATTCTGCGTAAAAAGCCATTTATTTAATTTAAGGGGATGGGGGTTGTATTCGATTCACCTTCTATACTTAGCCATTAAACTCTTAGAACTATTCAGATATTCACCTTTTTAGAAAGTACCTACATTTAAAAGAAATACATCGGGTAATTCTGCATAAAAAACGATTTATCTAATTTGAGGCGAAATAATTGCCCCCCCCCCTTTATTAATAAGCAAAAAAAATCACATAACTAGTCAGAGATACTTCTTATCATAATTAACTTATGTCCAAAATTCCGAACAAATCGGATAATTCTGCGTAAAAACCTATTAATTTAATTTAAGAAAGATTATTCCCCCGTTCTCCCTCTATGCTAAACCATTAAATTCCCAAATCTCTTCAGGCATTATATATTACATATAAGCCTTATCAGAAAGAACCTATACCCAAAATTTGACACACTTTGGATAATTCTACATAAAAACCGATTTATGTAATTTAGGGTGGTTAAGTGAATTAAGTGATGGAAAATGAGCCACTGCCCTTCAAGGGGTTAATAAACATCAAATTTGTAGATACATGTTACCGAATTTTGACAGAATTTATACTTTTAAACGAAAACCTAATCTCTTATCAGGATCTATGCAATATTCATATTTTTTATTTATTCTACCTTTACCTGAAAAAAAGGATGGATTCATAAAAATTTTGAATTTCGGTCTTCGTCGGATTTACACGTTTTAGGGGGTCAAAGATAAAAAAAAAAAAAAACACGTGTTTACGAAATGTCTCTCTGTGACATAAATTTTGTGGACACTCTATCTCAAGAATTTATAAACAGAATTTCACAAAACTTTATATTCAGTTAGACCCTGAAATACACTGGTGGTAATTAGTTTTTGGTGTAAAATTGATCAATTAAGTTGCGCTGCTATGTTGCATTTTTTACGATTTACTCAACAGCTATATCTTGATAACTAATACGCATATTTCCATCAAACTTCCGATTCAGTTAGTCCTTCATATGAACTGATGTTTGTTTATATTTTAGTGTAAATGTTTTAAGAAGTGGCGCTGCTATGCTGTATTTTTCGCAATTTTTGCTATCGTTCTGCCTCAAGAATTAAGGGTGTATTCCAAACCAAATTTCTTATATTCCGATTTATTTTTAAATTCCTTTTTGCTCTCAAGTGCATCAAACTGGCAAATTCTATTATTAAGAAAGTACACAATGTGCCGTGCTTATTGAGTTTTTGATAAATGGAGAAAATATTGCAAAAAAAAAAAAAAAAAAAAAAAAAAAAAAAAGAAAGGCTGTCAAAGATGACGTTTTGAACCGAAGTTTTTGAAGCGGAAGATCTAAAACAAAAAACAAAAAAAAATAAAATAAAATAAAATAAAATAAAATAAAAATACAAGATGACTGTAGATTCTACCATTGCAGAATTCAGTTTCGCCTCCGATTAGAAAAAAAAAAAAAATCGATAGAAGTTTTTTAGAAGGGTGACACCGTATAGATTGCAATGAACTAACTTCATTTTTCTTGTGTTTATCAATATAATAGCAAACAGAGCGGCGTGAAATACCCAATTGAATAGCAATTTCTCTCTGAGACATTGGAATTGCGGAATAATAAAGAGATACAAATTGACGTGCTACTTCTTCATTGACTAGATTCATCAAAAACGAATTTTTTCTTTAGTTTAAACGCTTTTTTATAGACTCTGAGTAAAAGGAAATGCAATTTAACAATAAAACGAATGGAATCCCGTCGAATTCGACGAATGAAATGTTTAAAAGACCCGATCGATTTGGTTTTAAAAAAAGCAAAAGTAATTACATTATTGAATCAATATATAATAAATATATTTACAAAGTAAATGTCAAATTTGCCAGTTACAATTTTGCATTCATATATTCGCACATCTACAGTTAAAATTGTGAGTGCCGGCGAAATCCAGAAATTTTATTTTATATGCACTCACAGAAAAATAGCTTTATTTAAAAAAAAAGACAAAATAATAATATCGGGTACTACTAGGTTATCCCATCGACCAAAAAATTATCGCCAAACTATAAGATTAAATGCCAATAATGAATGATCGTAAATGTCACATTCAATGACATTAAATACGATTCATGTGTTTAAAATGTCATTAAGTGATTTTTATTAATATTTTTATTAATATTCTACTAATTATTTATTTTTTCGTTATTTAAAATAAAAAATTATGTCAATATGTATAGTTTGGCTATTAATGTGGCGATTTGTATAATTTGGCGAAATTGGTCGACGGGATAACAGAGTAGTACCTAATATCGCTATGAGTAAAAATTCAATGTTTTAAATAGTGACGTCATTTTCTCTTCAAATGTTCTTTAAAAGTTACTGTTTATGAGAAAGGCCTCCATAATAATATTGTAATTCCCTTTTATCTGGTTGCTGAATGACATCATTTTCCTCATTTGAAATTTCTCTTATTTTGATTTAGACATTAATTTTTATCATAAATTATTTTCTGTCATTTTATTTACATTATTAATATTATTTCTTAGTAAATATATATATTTTTAACTCAATCAGTGCATAATTATACGCAATCATTTTAGAAAATAATTTTTTATTATCGAGAGAAAAGCTAAACTGTGTTGCCACCATTTTGAAGAAATGTCATGAAAAAGCTTTTAAAATTAAAAATAAAATATAAAAATGGAAATAAATTAAAAAATAATTGAAATGGGCACAACTACAAATAAATAGCTTTCATTTAAAAAAATAATTATCAAAATCGGTTGACTAGAAAATTCAGGGCTTATGACACGACATTTTTAGCTTGTCTGAAAGAAATAGCATCGGATGCTAATAAAAAGATCAGAGTGAGAAAATAATTGTTTATAAATCCAATTCTAATGAATTGAGGGGGAAATTAAATCACACGGCATCTTCAAAAATCATCTTAGCAAATTTCATGTTTCTACTTTTAAAAATGAGTCTGAAAATATATCAGAAAATTTCGAGCTGTTGAGAGTGGGAACATATTTTTTCGAATCCACCCTTAATGCACGGAATTTAATAAAAGTTTATTTCAGGTAGTCATTCATATATATTGACGCTGATTAGTTTTGGTGTAAATCGCTCAATAGGTGGAGCTGCTATGATGCATTTTCATGATTTTTGCAACAACTCCATCTCAGGAACAAATACACGGAATTTAATGAAAATTTATTATCCTGATAGTCCCTGATATAGATTGATGTTGATTAGTTTTTGGTTCAAATCGCTCAACAGGTGGCGTTGCTCTGCTGCATTTTTACGATTTATACGACAGTTTTATCTGATTAACTATTGCACTAATTTCCGTCGTCGATTCCGTTTGTCGATTTTTTTTCTGCGATGTTTAAAAATTGACATCATAAACATTGAAATAAAAACATAAAAAAAATAAAGAATACTGCCCAGTAAAACTGATGGCATTGAGCTCACAGGCTACAAATACTAATTGTACATTAAAGCCTTATATTTTCAAGGGTTAATTCCGTTCGAAAAATAAATTAAGAAGGGGAAACAGCTCTCCCCTTTCCTCTTTTTTTATACTTAATCATTGAACCTCCTATACTATCAAAGACATGCTTTATCATATAAAAAATCTATATCCAAAATTCAGAGCAAATTAGATAATTCTTAATAAAAACCCATTTAGCATTTATATAATTTAAAAGGAGTTATCCCCTTCTTTTATACTTAACCATTAAACTTCCAAAACTATTCAGAGATTTGAACGAAATCTGAAAATTCTGCTTGAAAAACCTATTTATATAAATTAAGAGGGGGGGAGGCATTAGAACCCCTGTTGCCCCTATTTATACTTATTCAATGAACACCTAATAGCAGTCACGGAATCGCCTCATCAGAATGATCCTAATCTAAATTTTGAACGAAAACTTAATTCTGCATGAAAATCCCATTTATATCAACTAACGGGGGGGGGCATTAGAACCCCTGTTCCCCCTATTTATACTTATTCAATGAACACCTAATAACAGCCACGGAATCGCCTCATCAGAATGATCCTAATCTAAATTTTGAACGAAAACTTAATTCTGCATGAAAATCCCATTTATATCAACTAACGGGGGGGGGGCATTAGAACCCCTGTTCCCCCTATTTATACTTATTTAATGAACACCTAATAACAGTCACGGAATCGCCTCATCAGAATGATCCTAATCTAAATTTTGAACGAAAACTTAATTCTGCATGAAAATCCCATTTATATCAACTAACGGGGGGGGGGGCATTAGAACCCCTGTTCCCCCTATTTATACTTATTCAATGAACACCTAATAACAGTCACGGAATCGCCTCATCAGAATGATCCTAATCTAAATTTTGAACGAAAACTTAATTCTGCATGAAAATCCCATTTATATCAACTAACGGGTGGGGGGGGGGATTAGAACCCCTGTTCCCCCTATTTATACTTATTCAATGAACACCTAATAACAGTCACGGAATCGCCTCATCAGAATGATCCTAATCTAAATTTTGAAAACTTAATTCTGCATGAAAATCCCATTTATATCAACTAACGGGGGACATGAGCCCCCCGTTCCCCCTCTTATACATATCGAATGAACTTCAAAAACTAATCAGGGAAGCGCCTTGTCAGGATATACCTACATACAAAATTTTAAGAGGATCGGATATTTTTATCATGAGTTATCGCGTTACGCACATACGCACATGCATACAGAACGGGCGGGCACATAAGCTCTCAGGCTATGATAGCCTGTGAGCTAATAAAGGTACCAAAGCATCATATCTACGTTCAATTTTCTCTCTGAAAATCACAATCTATTAAAAAAAAATAAGTTTTTGAAACTCACATTTTTGTATTATTTATTTATTTATTTTTGAAATATTTAAAGTTTTTCACCCAGAATTTAAAATCTAAATACGAAAAGACAAATCACACACGCGTAAACATACATTCATCTTTAAGAAGATTTCTTCAATTTTAAACGATATTTACAATTAATCATTCAGGCAAATTCGTTTCCAGATATCTCTTCAGGATTTTTTATAGGTAGATTTCGTAAAGAATACTATACCTATTATATTTTCCCCTATGTTGAAATTTCTGAAAACTTTTTGCAGATCCATGCCCATCATGAGTAATAGAATCCAAAGCTCCCCCCCCCCCCAATTTAAAACTTTATATAAATATTTATCTGTTCATATTTATTTATTTATTTATACCGTATATACTAGTGTAAATGTCGAAGAATTTTACACAAAATTTGGGAGTTAAAAATAGGAGTCGGTCGACTTATACACGACTTAGTAAGATTTTTTTTTTCTTTTCACAGGGCTAGTCCTTTTATGGATCTATGTTGGAGAGACAGGTAAAAACGAACAATGATCAGTCCCTGAGATTGACAAAAAAAGCTCAACAAAAATGGTCCCTCTAATTCTTCTGCACCCATTCCCTCATGCAATGCTCCTCAACGCAGGAAATTAAATTTCAGCATTTGAATACCCCTTTTAAAAAGAGTTCAACGTGAGAATGCTTGTAGACGCCTCTTCTAAAAGTCCTACAATACAAAGAAGTTTTGTACATTAGCAGTCTAAAGAACTTTTTATCTGGTTAATTAGGCTTAAATAGATTTTTCAAAGATTTTTTTTTTCTTGTATATCGAATTGATGGGAATGGGTTTCAAAATAATTTAAACTTCTGCGTTTTTACATAATTATGCTTTTTGAAAATATTACACTTAAAAAACTCTGATTAGAAACGCAGAAAAAAGTTATTATTGTTATTACAATTTTATTATTATTATTATTATTATTATTATTATTATTATTATTATTATTATTATTATTATTATTATTATTATTATTATTATTATTATTATTACTATTATTATTATTATTATTATTACTAGCAAAAGCCATGCTTTGTTTGGATTCGCGAAGCATTATTTTATAGAACAGATATTTGAAAGTAAAAATATTTTTTAATATTATTTTTGCATCTTTATTAAACAAAACGTTATTTTATTTTTTGGCGCATTTTAATTTTTTATTTATGATGTAAGACTGGCATAATAAAATATTTTCGAAGCAAACTTTTACAAAATATTTTTAAATTTTCAACTAAAAGCTCTTTTAAAGATGTTTTTACAATTTTCAGTAACCACTATTGTTTTTTAAAGTTTTTTGAAATATGCATGTTTCCAATCTTTGTAATTAACATCAAATGATCTTTGATAGCTATTTAAGAATAATATATTTCAAGAGAGCTTGAAGAAAGTTACTTCGTCAAAATCCTATTTTCTGGAAAAACATTTGAAATCTGCTCTCGTTGATACTATGAATTTTTAACTGTAAAAACTTTTTTTTCTAATTTCTTCGTTTTTATACATGTTAGCGTATCAGAATTTTTGATATTGTAGAATTTTTCGTAAGGAAAATTTCTATTGAATGCTTAATTTTGAAGGATTTTCACTCTCGACAACGTTACGTACGTTTTTACGCCAACTGGTGTCTATATATCCTCAATATCTACAACTGCTTCATCTAATGTTAAACCTTGGGATTTATGAATTGTAACAGCAAAAGCTAACTGCAGAAGAAATTATTTCCTTGGGCAATTTATGCTTCCATTTTTCCAGAATTTAATTATTGGGGGAATTGGTACGCACCAATTCTTATAAGTTAAATTATTGTAGTATTCAAATTTATCCTTAATTATTCGCAATATCTGGTCTGGTGGCTTGTGATTTTCTTTATTGCGCGCAACAAAGTCTAAAGTCCCGTTCACTAAACCTTTTTCGGTCCAGAAATAAGATCGTAACATTACTTTAGATCCAAATGATAAAGTAAGAAATGGTTAAAGTCAATTTTTCGTTTCTGAATCGGCCAGCTTTGCTTTAGTACATTTATAAAGAGCTTGAATCGAGGCAACAACTTCACGCTTCAATTCTTTTAATTTTTCATTTATATAACAAATTTAACAATTAATTTTATTTGTTTACAATTCTTTTGTTGCCACTTTAAAAAAAAATCCATAATACAACTTTTTTTAAATGTTTAAGTGTCATGTGTGCGAACGATTTTGCAGAATAATGAAAACATATTTTATTTATCAAATTAATCATGATTCTATCTATAATTACTTACTCCATGATTTATATATTTTTCTGAAAATATACGCGTTTCATTTTTTATTTATTTGCTAAAATGCGTCCGTATTGGAAATGCATGTAAAATAAAATAATTGAAATAATACATTTTTTAATGTTTTACAGTAAAAAAAAATATATATATATATTGTGCAAATCTACAGATCATAATTTATTTTTGTGTTTAATTTGAAGTTAAAAGATTGAATAGTTTTTTTGTAAAGTGTACGACAAAATGTAATTTGAGTGGCCTAGTAGAGGATTTGGTTCGCTCATCCTAATTATTATATCTTCGATTGCATGTCATTTTTCAACATAAGTGCTATTGAAGTTTCAATGAGAAAAGCCTTTTTTCTTTTAGCGATGAGAGCCGCTGGCGCCTAGATTTTTGCACTCCTGTATATATCCACGTAATTTCTATAATTTTGCATAAATCTCTTGCAACCTCATACATAAAATCAAGGAGAAGAAAATATCGGTCATGTTCGTTAATGGCCAAAATCAGACCAAGGAGGTTGGAAATAAAGAAGGGGTTTGTGAAAACAGAAAAAAACCCATAATTTCACAATTGTGATGTACATAAAATCACTTATCGTTATTATTACTTCTCAGAAAAGTTCTAAAAATTTATCTATGACAGATTTTTGACATCGTTAAAAATGGGCTCAAATTGCACAAAAAATAATGTTTTAACCCTTTCAGGGGCAAGGCTTTTCTGCTCCCAAACTAGTCAAATAATTAATTCAAACTGCGATTTTTGAACAAAGTGATTTAAAAATAATCGAAAACTTTTCGCCATGCATATTATGCGATCAAAATTGCAGTAAAAATTTACTGCTACCGTTTGTCAGTTTGAACCTTCAGATTAACCGTTTCCAGACTGCAAAAGACGTCCTTAAAAGGATTAAAATAAAACAAAAAAATCATATCTTCGTCGGTTTACAAGATATTAAATGCAATTAAATTTATTATAAATCTTCTTAATATTTTCTACAACTTTTATATTGACAAGTTTTTCATGGGACCAAGTCTAACAAAAAAGGAATCATAAAGGGAGAGGAGGTTAGAGAAGAAAAGAAGTCACAGTAACATAATTCTGAGTAAAAAGGCGCTTACTGAAAATTGAATTAAAAACTGATCAAAAACGGCTAGATGAAAATGCGTTTATTTCTAATCTTGATTTCCTTTTTTTTTAAATTAGTAATTAACTTTCAAATATACCTTACGGCTATATTCTGAGGCGGTAGGGGCTTTTTCTAATTATTTGCTTAAACCGTAAATTACGCATGTCAGTATTGCTCTTGATGTGCAGCACTTTTACCACTAAATATCAGCCTTTTTGCATGAAAATTAAACACGGAGTTTGAAATCACCACATTTGTATTTCATAAAATTTTTAAATCGTTTAGACAATAATAAATATCTTTTAAAATAATTTAAATGTATTTATTGGTAGTCGGATAAAAAAGAAAAACAGAAGAATGCTTCTGCAAGCTTTTTATACTAGATTTCCGTTTAAAAATATAAAGCTGTTCAAATTAATGAACGGTTTTATTTCAGGGGTTTTTAAAGCTAATATTTTGATCCTGACTAAAGCTAGGCGAGACACCTACTATTTATATGTTGTTAAGCATTGCACGTCTTTGCAAATTAGTTATAGGAAAAAAGAAAAGAATCTTCCACGCATACATTTTTATCGAGGAAAATAAAAATAGTAATGTAATTGGAAAATGTTTCCTTAAAATTTTATTAGTTTGAGGGAAATATTTCTAGATTTCGAGAAAGAATCGTAAATATTCCAAGCTAAAACATGGTTTTACTTTAAATTTTGAGTCTTGAGCAAATTTTAGCTTTGGATATGAAATTGGAATCCACTCGCACAAGAATTTTTAAAATTATAAATATATAACTTAATTTTGTACCCTGAATATTTTTTAACATTAGTACTAATCATCCTAAAAATATTGAAATTTTTATACATTTTAGCAACATTTTCATTTTAAATATGAGCTTTGACATTAATAACCGAAAAAATTATTTAACTATGATTGCAGCCAAAATTTGTGATTAAAAACAATTTTAAGGACATAAGAGAGATTGCTCGCCAACTAGCAATTGATTATAATCAAAATCAAAGATGCATTATGTTAATAGGGACATATTTCTTAATTCCACTAAAATTAGCCGAAATTTTCGTTTACAAATGTATAAAAAGTATTAGGATTGTCAATCTTGTAAAAAGTTTACCTTTTATATTAACACTGTTTGTAAAGCAGAATTTGATTCGATTAAAGAAGACGGTGCTGATTAAACAAATGTCAAACGTTGTTTTCTTAATTAAAAAAAGGACTTATTCAATAGTACAGTGATTCAAATAAGCGGCAAATTTCCATATGTTTAATTGTAGGGGGGGGGGGGGCGTATGTTTAGTCTGCCCAGGAGCCCGTAAAACCTGTTACCGGCCGTGCACACTAGAAATTCAAATTGCCACACCTCAGCCATTTTTTAAGATATGAACGAAAGAAAAAATGCTCCGACCCTTTTTTTATAAAGTTCAAACACATAAAAAACGTACCTCATTTTTTGTACCTCATTTTTATTTTTTAGTTTTTTAGTTTTAAATGGCCACAGGGCCGTTTAGAGGGGGGGGGCACAGTGGGAAACTGCCCAGCGGCAAGGGCACTGGGAACAAGATGGGGCCCGCACCGTATCAAACAACTATAGAGATTACATAATATTACAAATCTGAACTTGCACACATTTTTTTAATTATTATTCACAAGTTAACTGGAAAAATGTTTCCCAGAATTGTTGTGAGAACATTTTTATCCAAGACATAGAACCATTGGTAAAAGAATCCCTGCATAAGAACCATTACTAAAAGAATCCCTGCATAGAACATATAACAAGACAAATATTATCTCTTCTTGTTTTGTACTGAGGTGAGTAGAGTACTAATCTAAATCTGTCACTTCATTCATCATTCTTTTTACAAACAGCCAGGCACTTCCTGTTTTCCTAAGAAATTCAGAAAGAACCCTTCTTTGACCACGGATTGCCATATCCATGCCTTCAGGCCAAAGAGCCTGCGGACTACAACAGGTCTATCTGATACTAGCAGCTAGACCGACTCAATTATCGGACAAACAATGCGACAGTTAGGGCACGGCCAGCGCTAATTGGGGTCTCCTAGGGAGTTCCGATTTACTGATTACCGAATAGACACGAGAAGTACATGCTTCCCTTAGAAAGTTTTGAAGGGGCCGAAAATTGAGAACACAGGGGGCCCTGAATTTTGCATAGAATTAACTTAATTCTAAAATTTTATCTAATTTCTTTTCAAATTATTAATTATGCATATATGCATATATATATAATTTGTATTATTTAAGTGCTTCGTAAATGCAAAAAAAAAAAAAAAAAAAAAAAAAAAAAAAAAATTAATTTTTCATGTAAAAGATCAGTTTTTGTACATTATTTTAGATAATTAATTAAAAAAAATCATTTAAGTACCTAGTGTTTATTGTCTAATTCTTCGTACCTTACAATTTTTTTTCATTAAAGCAATGACAGGTTTTGAGAGAACTTTTAAGGCACCCCCCTCTGCCGCCCATCTGAGTCTCGATAGAGCAAAAACTTAAATTTCATAAAACCGTCTCAATCTAGTGTTTATATTCTAAGATTAATCATGTGCACAATTATCAGACTTATGTAAATATGTGATTTGAAAAAAGAGACGCTTTTTTCCGTGCGCTTTTTTCCGTGATTTTTTTATGGTAGGCGGAAAAAAGCGCACCGGAAAAAAGCGCACGGAAAAAAGCGCACGGAAAAAAGCGCCCCGGAAAAAAGCGTCCCCGGAAAAAAGCATCCCCGGGAAAAAACGTCCCCGGAAAAAATCGTCCCCGGAAAAAAAGCGCACCGAAAAAAAGTGTCCCTTTTTACAAATCACATATTTAAAAAAGTCTGATAATAGTACACATGGTTAATCTTAGAATATAAACACTAGATTGAGACAGTTTTATGAAATTTGAGCGTCCTTGCTCTCTCGGGACTGAGATGGGCGAAGGTGTGTGTGGGAGGGGGGAAGGGGGCTTTAAAAGTTATCTCAAAACCTGTTATTGCCTTAATGAAAAAAAAAAAATTGTAGGATACGAAAAATAAGATAATAAACACTAGGTACTTAAATGATTTTTTTTTTAATTCAGTCTCCCTTGTTCTTTTGTGGTTGAGGTTAGGGGGAGAGGGCGATTGTCTACGAGCTCTGAATCTATCTCTTACATTATTACTTACCCATCATACGTAGTATAGGGTAAGTCTTGCAATCGTTTTGAAAATCGAAAAAATTTTTTTGACGGATTAATACGTTTTAGATAGTGGAGATTCCGAAAAACATATTTTTAGAAAAAAAAATTTGCCGTCCGTCTGTCTGTCTGTCTGTCTGTCTGTAAACGCTTTATCTCCCGAACGAATTGAGATAGAGACTTGAAATTTTGTATGTAGTTAGTATGTAAGAATGGGACGAACCCTATTTAATATCAGGAACCTCGATTATCCGGAACTATTTTTTTCGGACTCTCGAAAAATTCGTTCTGATGAAAGGTATATAAAAATTTTCGAATTTTTTTGTTCTAAGGAATGGTCATAAAAGGCAATAAAATAACACACATTTTGCATATAGAACGAAGTCGATCGGATTATTAGTTGCCGAGATATTTGTAATCGTGTTTTCCACATTCTTAAATTTTTCATGACCCTGTATTTCATTAAAAATTCAATTCAGAGGTATATTTTAATTGAAAATGAGACGCTTAATCCGACGCAGTTAATTGTTAGTTAATAGAGTTATTATTTTTGGAGTTATAAGGATGTTTCTTTTACGCAGTTCGGTACTACTTGAGTAGTTTGGCGTTTTATATAATTTGTCGAAATCGGTAATCAGCAGTTCTTTAATAAAGCATTACTATGTATATTAACAATATTTAAATTTTGTTTATGAATGCATTGTATAAATAGTTTTCACGTGTTTTATTTTCATATACATATCCATGATGGGTAAGTATTACGGTGGCCCCCAACGACTAGTTTTTTATATTATTTATAATTTGATTATTTATAATTTAAATTATACATAATTAATTTATATATTATATGATTATTATTTTTATTATTTGTCAGGTTCCTAGAAGACATCTGCCCTGAATTAGAAAGGAATGACATTTCCTTATCTGAATATTTTATGTATTGTGGGTTGTGTATCCGTGAAGCTCGAAATACCCTTCTTTCTTTTCTATAATAACGAATGACAGATGTTGACACAGGTGTGCAGATGACGCACTCGTTGATGAATGAAAGTGATGGCCGCGGGGCGTGCCTCAGCTGTCATCTAGCTATTGGAGTGATGTGTAAACAGGAGATGTCATGACTCAAGGTTGGAGTGCGGAATTGAACCAATGGAGGAACTCTAAGAGGCCCTGCTGGGGGAAGGAAGATCGCTGACAAGGTCAACTCTGGACGGAGAGGTTGGAGTCAGTTCTCGCTTGGCGTTGAGACCGATAGGTCGCTCAGGATTTGTGGTCCTGTTGGATAGTGTATATTTTGAGCGTGGGACAAGGCGTCCCAGTGGATAGTGTTATAGGCCGAGAAGTGAGGCCTAGTACCCTTGTGTATTGAGATTCTGCAGTAATCTCTGATAAAGCGTATCGAATGTGCGTTGAGTGTGAGGAAGAAAGTGTAAGTTGAACGGTACACAACCAACGTTTATTGTAGTTAATTTAATGTTGAACCGGATCATCTATATCCGAGTTGTAATTGTAAATAGTTGTAAATATTGTTTCTTGTGTACATATCTATATCTTAAATAAACTGTTAGTTCAGTTCATTAACAGCGTCAGTGTTAGTTTACCCAATCCTCACAGCAGGTGACCGATATCACCCATTAATATCGGTGGTGGCAGCTAAAACTACCTAGGACATTCTTCGAAGTTTTGCGGACTGAGAGGAGCGTCCGACAAATTGGTGGCAGCGGTGGGATAGAATCGCCTGAAACCAGTGACCAGCGAGCCGTGTTGCAGTCTGTTAATGCCAGAGTATCCAGTGGAATTCTTGTGTGGTCGTGCCATATCGTCGAGTATGTGCTAAAGCATCGTGCCGGATCGTCGATTGTATGCTAAAGTGTCGTGCCGTATCGTCGAATGTGTGTAAAGTGTCGTGCCGTAGCGTCGAATGTGTGTAAAGTGTTGTGCCGTATCGTCGAGTATGTGCTAAAGTATCGTGCCGGATTGTCGAGTGTGTGATAAAGTATTGTGCCATATCGTCTAGTGTGGACTAAAGTGTTGTGCGTATCTTTATTAGAAAGAACTAAACTGAACTGTTGTGCCATATTACCGCTACATCGTGGATCTACCTGTGATTAGAAAAGTAATCCAGCAAAGAAAGTATAAGGTAAGGTGTTTTGATCATTCATTTCTTCTGACATCTCGAACCAAATTGTATTGTTGTATAATTAATAGTAATTTAAGTAAATTGTCTAGGTAATTTATGTGCAATGAAATAATTGTGTTCAGATAGGTGTAAAGAATTAGTAACCAAATTGCTATTGTTTTAAAGAAAGGTCATAATAATTTGAGATGATAATGATATGCTATTTATAATGATATTAGTGAACTAAATTAATGCATTAAATCTAAATTATTGTTAAAGTAATTGTTAAATGAAGCAATACTGTTTAAATTTTAAGAGTTACATTGTGAAAATTCTAAGCAAATGAAAATTTTAATTGGCCAATACTAGTGAGAAAAAAAAAAAAGGCTCAAAAGAGAGCCATAGAAAAAAAAAGGCTCAAAAGAGAGCCATAGTGAAAAAAAAAGGCCCAAAAGAGAGCCATAGTGAAAAAAAAAAGGGCTCAAAAGAGAGCCATAGTGAGTAAAAATAAAAGTAAAGATTTTCAGTATATTTGTTTTAAGTGTAAGAACCAGTATTGAGTTCGGAAATATTTTATGAGGATAATTGTAGAAATTTATATATGCATGTTGTACAATTTTTCTTTATGTGGATTTCTTGATTGACATCAATACTTCTATTCAATATAAACTTATCAGTATGATTATGTAAATTGTATGTTGTTATCTAAGTGTATACATTGAGACCTATATTGCATAGTAATCAAATCGAATTACTCTTTTACCTTTTGTTTTATTGGAAGTATATTGTGTGATATCAATGGTTGAGGAAAATTAGAGTATTCAGTAGGTTAATTAGAAATGAAATGCATGGATTATCTGAAATGGTATTAATTAGTTTAATAAGTGGAGAAATATCTGTACTAAGTTAGAAATTTCGGAAATATTAATTTGGTAGGTTTAACTATTCTTGTGGGGTGGTAATAGCAATCGGTGAAGGTATGGCTTTCTTATTAAAACTAAAAAAGGTTGATCTTCAGGTGATAGCTGAAGAATTGGGTGTTGAATTCACGGAAGATGATACCAGAATTCAGCTTAAGAAAAAGATAATGGACAGTGATGAGTATGACGAGGGGGTTATTAAGGAATTATCAGACACTATTGTTGCAGAACGATTAGAACAGGAAAAATTAGAACGCGAAAAGTTAGAAAAACAGGAAAAAATAGAACGCGAAAAGTTAGAAAAACAGGAAAAATTAGAACGCGAAAAGTTAGAAAAACAGGAAAAATTAGAACGCGAAAAGTTAGAACTCGAAAAGTTAGAAAAACAGGAAAAGTTAGAAATGGAGAAATTGAGGATGGGACATGAATTAGAAATGGAAAGGCTCAAAGTTCCAGGTTCAGCAAATAACTCTAATGGATCTAGGGAATCTAGTAATGAAAGTAACATCGAAAAATTGATCAAAAGTGTTAAAACTCTATCTATCAAAGTACCAGAAGGGACTGAGGGATGGAATTTATTTTTCAACAGTTTAGAAAGGGCATTCCAAACTAAAGATGTACCGGAAAACCAGCAGGCCGAAATTCTACTAAATATGTTAGGAGATAAGGCGGATAATTTGTTAATTTACACCACTAAGGAACAAATGGAGAATTATGAGGAATTAAAGGAGTTAGTCCTAAGGGAACATGAGCCAACCCCGAGGGCATGTTTAGAAAATTTCCGGAAAGCTAGGAGAAATCCGAACGAAACCCATGTATTATTTGAATCGCGTTTAATAGCTACGTGGGAAAATTATTGTAAAATTAGAGGTGCGGACACTTATGAAAAGGTCAACCAGTTAATAGTTACTGATAAGCTAATGAGTACGCTAGATGAGGATACTGCAGCATATATTAGTTTAACTCACCAGGGTAAATGGTTAGAAGCTCCTAAAATTGCTAAAGAGTGTGATAATTATTTTGATGCTAAACATAAGTCTTATGTGGTTACGCATAAAAGCTTTAAAGGTAAAGATAAGTACGTAAACAATGAAAAAATGAGACCGAGGGAGGATAATAAATTTAGTGGTAGTTGGAGGCAAAATGGTAGTAATGAGTGTAATTCTTTTCCGGATAGGAAAACAGAGTTTAAGAAGACGAATGATGCTTCAGGGCCTAAATGTTTTAAGTGTGGTTTGAGAGGTCATTACCAACGTTTTTGTAATAAAGTGGGTAATGAGGGAACTAATAATGGCAATAAAGGGCGAGACCAGAAAGCAGGTGTTCATAAGATTATGGTGAAAGAAAATCAAGAGTTACCTAATGGGGCTATTGTGGCTAGAATATCGGCAGAGGCCGAGCAGAAAACTAATGTTATTGGTGAGAAATTAAATAAACTTGAGAAAATTGAAGTTAGTGTTAATGGGCAAAAAGCAAAGGGATTGGTTGATTCTGGATGTGAGATTAGTGTTGTTCATAAAGATTTAGTACCGGAAGAGAAATTAAAGGGAGCGGGTAGTATTTATTTACAAGGGTTATTTGGTGAAGCTGTTAAGTCACCGTTAGTTAAACTACCGCTAGCTATTCCGCAATTCGGGCAAACTAATATTATTCATCAGGAAGTACTTTGCGCAGTAACTGATAATATCAATGAGCAAGTAATTTTACATCCCGAGGTGATTAATGAGTTGTCAGGTGTCAATCTTGAGGAGCCATTGATAGAGTCCGAAGAATTAAAAAGTTCCGAAATTATTATTGACAACTCGAATGAAAAGGAAGATGTAAGTAACGATAGCTGCAATGTTTACGTAATAGACGCGAGATCGCAAAATGTACAAAGTCAGGATCCAGAAAAAACTGAAACGGAGGAAAATAATGAATCTATTGTTAGTAACTCAGATATGTTTAAGAAATCCCAGTTGGAATGTAAAGAATTAGAGAAAGCTTGGGAATTAGCTAAAAAGGAAAAAGGGGATTATTATATTGTAAACGGATTATTGTATCATAAAGAGAAATTGTTAGGCGAAACTATAGCGCAATTAGTAGTACCCAAGGTAAGAAGGGAAGAAATCTTAAAATTAGCGCATTCATCGGTATTTGGAGGGCATCATGCAGCCAAGAAAACGTTGCAGAGAATAAGGTATTCTTTTTATTGGGAGGGAATGGCAAAAGAAGCTAAACAGTTTTGTGAATCATGTTTAGAGTGCCAATTGACTAGAGGGGTTAAAGTAAATGATAGACTTCCTATTTCCCCAGTGTCGCGGCCGGAACTTCCATTTCAGGTTGTTAATGTTGATTTAATTGGGCCTATTGATCCTAAAAGTTCACAAGGGCATCGGTATATACTGACTTTAATTGATCAGCATACCAGATGGGCGGATGCGATCCCTCTAAAAAGTTTAACTGCTAAAACCGCGTGTGTGGCGTTACTTCAAATATTTATGAGAACAGGAATTCCTAATGTAATTGCCTGCGACAATGGAACCAATTTTACTGCCGACTTAACGAAAGAATTTGAGAAAAGGTTAGGTGCTAGTCCAAGATTTTCGACTCCACAGTATCCACAGTCCAACGGACTTGTGGAACGATTTAATCAGACTCTTAAACGTATGCTACATCATACGATTAGGGAAGAAGGAAAAAAATGGCATGAACAAATACCATTTATATTATGGGCGTATAGGGAAGTCCCAAATTCTACGACGGGAATCGCACCTTTCCAGTTATTATATGGTAGAGCGCCGGAGGGTCCGTTATCGATTCTTAAGTCGTCATGGGCAGGAGAAAATAAGGGAGCGCAGTTAGATACTACGCCGATTCATGAGTACTTGGATAAATTTAAGAACCGCTTAGAAAGAGCCGCAAATGAGGCAAAATTGTCGTCTGAGGTTCAACAAAATAGAATGGCGTATCATTATAATTTAAGGTCAAAAGAAAAAACGTTTGAGGTAGGCGATAAAGTTATACTGTTAATCCCCGATTCGACTAATAAGTTATATTCTAGGTGGCAAGGGCCGGCAACTATTGTAGAAAAACGAAACCAGCATTCGTTTATTGTTGAGTTAGCCGACGGGAGTAGGAAGCATGTGCACCAAAATAAGATAAGAGAATTTATCGCTAAATGTAATATAGTTAATATTGTTTTCGAAGGTGATGAGGAATTTGGAGAAGTTGGGGAAATTCCTATTTTGAACCGGGATCAAGAGATAGAACGGTATATTGAGAGGTTTGAAATAAAAGGGCTATCTAATAGTCAAGTCAAAGATTTAAAGTCCATTTTGAGGGAAAATAAAGAAGTGTTTATGGGTCCTGTACGACCAGCGGAAGTAGGGGAACATCGTATTGATCTGAAACCGGGTGTAGAAAGGAAAAAAAACCAAAGTTATATAGCGTGCCGGTAGCTTATAAAGAGGAAGTGGATAGGCAGATTCAGGAGTTATTAGAATTAAATCTAATCGAACCGTCGAATGCTGAAATAAGCCATCCAATTGTTTGCGTTGCGAAAAAAGATGCAACTGTCAGAATGTGTATTGATTACAGAGCTTTAAATTCTGTAACGCGGGTTCCCACCTTCCCGATGAAAGATTCCCAAGAAATTATGTATACCGCAGGGGCGGCTAAATATTTATCTTCAATAGATTTATTGAGGGGTTATTGGCAAATTAAAATGGCTGAGGATTGTAAACCTCTGACAGCTTTTACGACGCATAACGGAACTTATCAGTGGCGTACAATGCCTTTTGGATTATCAGGGGCTGCTGCTACGTTTCAAAAAGACATGAAGGAGGTGCTCCAAGGTCATCGGAGGTATGCAGAAACATATATTGATGATGTCATCATTTTCTCCGATACCTGGGAAGAGCATTGTGAGCATGTCAGGGCTGTCACTGAAGAGTTGAAAAATAGAAATTTTACGATTAGACTAGACAAATGTAAATTTGGAGAGAAATTGACTAAGTTTTTAGGTCATGTTATTGGGGGTGGAACTCATGCACCTGATGAGGAGAAAATCGGAGCAATAAGGGACTTAAAGAGACCAAAGACTAAAAAGGAAGTTAGATCAGTTTTGGGATTAATGGGATTCTACCGATCTTATATTCCAAATTTTGCTGAGATAGCTATACCTTTAACCGAATTAACCAAAAGAAATGTCAAAAATACTGTACCATGGGATGAAAGGGCAGAAAAAGCATTTAATACTCTTAAAGATGAGTTGTGTAAAGTGACGAGTTTGGCTACACCTATCGTAGGCCGGGAATATCAGCTTCACGCCGATGCTTCCGACCTTGCAGTAGGATGTTGTCTTACTCAAAAAGATGAAAAAGGTCAGTTTAAACCTATAGCTTTTGCCAGTCAGAAATTGTCAGGGGCTCAGCGTGCTTGGCCGAGTATAGAGAAAAAGGCTTGGAGTGTTCTCTTCGGGTTGCGGAAGTTTGAAAAGTGGACTTATGGATCTCAAATTGAGGTCATTACCGATCATAATCCATTAAAATTTCTCACGGAAACAACCCCAAGGTCGCCCAAACTCACTTAGGTGGGATCTAGCCTTGCAACGCTGGAACCTGAGCATTTCTCATCGTCCCGGAGTTCAACATTTGAATGCTGATGCAATTTCGAGGCTACAGAGAAAGAGCTGGGAAGAACAACCAGTTACTAGCCCATCAGTATCAATGTCAAAATAGTAGACAACCTTAAAGGATGTCATCACATGTCTAATTTTTTTTTGTGTGTGTGTGTAAATATTTTTTTTTAAGTTTTGTGTTTATAATAGTAAATTAGCATGTGTATTGTTTATGCAATAGTAGTATTAGTATAAGGTTCAGTAGAGATGTCAGTAGAGAATGTTCAGGCACCAGAAAATGCCTATGTAATATTTAGAATGAAGAAATCTGCAAAGAGACTATTGAACTCTTCCGTAATATTATTATATGTTTGGGGAAAATTAGCCCCTAAGAGGCATATTTTCCGCTAAGGTGGGGGGTGTCAGGTTCCTAGAAGACATCTGCCCTGAATTAGAAAGGAATGACATTTCCTTATCTGAATATTTTATGTATTGTGGGTTGTGTATCCGTGAAGCTCGAAATACCCTTCTTTCTTTTCTATAATAACGAATGACAGATGTTGACACAGGTGTGCAGATAACGCACTCGTTGATGAATGAAAGTGATGGCCGCGGGGCGTGCCTCAGCTGTCATCTAGCTATTGGAGTGATGTGTAAACAGGAGATGTCATGACTCAAGGTTGGAGTGCGGAATTGAACCAATGGAGGAACTCTAAGAGGCCCTGCTGGGGGAAGGAAGATCGCTGACAAGGTCAACTCTGGACGGAGAGGTTGGAGTCAGTTCTCGCTTGGCGTTGAGACCGATAGGTCGCTCAGGATTTGTGGTCCTGTTGGATAGTGTATATTTTGAGCGTGGGACAAGGCGTCCCAGTGGATAGTGTTATAGGCCGAGAGGTGAGGCCTAGTACCCTTGTGTATTGAGATTCTGCAGTAATCTCTGATAAAGCGTATCTAACGTGCGTTGAGTGTGAGGAAGAAAGTGTAAGTTGAACGGTACACAACCAACGTTTATTGTAGTTAATTTAATGTTGAACCGGATTATCTATATCCGAGTTGTAATTGTAAATAGTTGTAAATATTGTTTCTTGTGTACATATCTATATCTTAAATAAACTGTTAGTTCAGTTCATTAACAGCGTCAGTGTTAGTTTACCCAATCCTCACAGCAGGTGACCGATATCACCCATTAATATCGGTGGTGGCAGCTAAAACTACCTAGGACATTCTTCGAAGTTTTGCGGACTGAGAGGAGCGTCCGACATTATTATTATCAAATTACATATTAATATTTTATTACATTTTATATTATATATTTATACTTATATAATACATATTAATTAATTATTAATATATTAATATAACACATTAATAGTAAATAATCCTTATATATATATTATAAATGTGAAAGTGTGTCCGAAAAATTGGAATGAACTTGGCTTCAAAACAGATGGGTTAATGTCTTTGAATCTTTGCATATGTATAGATTATAGGAGTGGAATGAACATAGGCTAATTTTTATTCATTTTATTTAAATATTTTCCTTAATAATTCAAAATTTAATTATTTTTCATACAAAATCAATAGGCATTTTTCAGATAAAATTTAACCATTTTCCTTTCCTGTTGCCAAGAAAATAAAAAAAAATGGAATAATAATTTTTCAGCGGCAATGAATTTTTAATAAAAAACTTCCATGTGAAAAACTATAATAAAATAATTTAAAAGAAAATAAATATGACGTCATGTTTGAAATAAAAATAAAAGGTGCATTTTTTATAATATATTTAACAAGGATATTTGTCTAGTTAATGGGAATTTTTGTGTAAAATATGGCGACATAAATTAAAAATAAAAAGAATGAAAAAGAATTATATTTGTAATAAAATGGTTCACTTATGAAAATGTGACGTCATAGTTGAAATAAAACAGGTACTTTATAGCAGTCGTTAAAAATACAGGGGGTATGAATATCAGTAGCTAATGAAGCGAGATAAATAATGACGTCATATTTAAAATGAATCAGAAATATTTTTGACTTATATTAATTAATAAGTTATAAGTTACATACAAATGAATATTTTTATTCAAAACTCATAATTATCAATGGAAGAACTTTTTGTGGGGAAAAGGCGGAAAATAAAACTACTGATTAATACATTTTTGGCTCGATTTTTTAACACTTTCGAACAAAGTTGAAAAGTTATTATGCTTTCGGTTTGTCTGTCTGTCTGGTCGCTTTCTAACTTTCGTAAATATACTCCGATTTCCATGAAATTTTTGGACGTTCTTAACGTTTACCTAGCACGAATACCTATTGAAAATAAAGTTTCTACCATGATTAGTTTATTTACAGGGATTGTCAAAAAATTTCCTTACATTACGGCATTATGGGGAAAATCATTTTAATTAAATTTAACGATGTTACATTTACAAAGTGCATTTACAAAGGGCACTAAAATATGCATTTTGTAAAGTATGTAGTGAAAAGGACACATATTATTCATTTACAGGGTTACACAGAAGAATTCCATAGCATAAGAATAAAGGGAGGAATAGTTTCCGACATATTTTAATTATGGTAAAAGATTTCATGTATAATCAAATTGATATACGTTGCGGAGGCTTAATGTGAGTTATTTCATGAATAATACGAAGTGCATAGCATTTACAGCGACACACAAAGATTTCAAATATTATATTTTCTATTCGAAGTCTGTATATGATGGATGATGACTGTTGCATGGATGAAATGCATTTTGAATTATGATATGTGCTTTTAAGTTTCGCTAAATGTATGCATATTAAATGGAGAGTATAAATGGTAATAGTATAAATAGTTAAATTTAGATATACATGGTTACACAAAAGATCTCGGAAAGGTTACTGAATATTTGCGTAAATTACTTAAAGGTGGTTTTTAAATAAAATATGCATTTTTATTTTGAACTGCATTTAGTAAACTAAGAAATGTTTGTAGTATATATATAAAATGATATACAGGGTCCCGCAAAGAACTGGATACAAGGTTGTCTTCGGATGATAATTTCTGAAAATGTAATTTAGATAGTAATAAGAAATATTTTTGTTTGAACTAAATTTTAGAAAGACACTTTCGTGTATTAAAGGAACTTGGAAAACTACAGAGCTGAACAGAAGAATTCAAGAATGTTTCTATCTATTAGTATTAATCGCTGAAAGGAAAATTTTAACCAGCAAACAAATTAGCAAATAGGGATTATCAGAAGTTTTTCACCATAAATTTGCGATAAAAAGTTAATTACGCATGCTTTTCATCAGCGAAATTTTTTTCTTGATTGATCAATTATTTCTTCTTTAAATGTGAACGAAGTCACGGGTAACTGCTAGTTAATAATATAATTAATAAATTAATAATAATAATAATAATAATAATAAATAATAAATAATTTATAATAAATAAATAATAAATTAATAATACATAATTATAAATTAAATATAAAATTAAATAAAAAAAATTTAAGAAATGTAGAAATAAATATTATTAAATATTAAAAATTATCCTCATTAACAAAAATTTATTTAAAAATGATAATAATTAAAGTAATTAATAATAATAAATAAAAATGATAAAATTTTATAAACTCATATCAACTCATATATATATTTTTCATTCAGCCACCCTTGTTCTTCTGTGGGGGCGGGGGGGGGGGGTGAGCCTACAAACTCCAAATCTATCACTGCTTTAGACGATAAAATTTTTTTTTTTCGGAATGTTTTCTAGGATTTAGGGGAAAAAGTGACTGGAAAAACAAGAGTGCAAAAAGTGACAAAGAATTGATAAATATTGAACTTGTGGATAAATAAATGATAAAAACTAAAGTGGCAACAAATGTCTCATTTATATCATTCTCGTAGGACAGCGGTTCCCAACCTTTGATACGCGTACGCTTGGGGATACGTAGCGAGATTGCTGGAGGTATATGACAATAGTATCAGGAATGACGGATGATAAAGTATCATTTTTTAAATAAATTCTTGTTAATGTGTAGGTTTTTTAATATTTAATTTTATATATTTATACACTTATTTTTATTATGTCCTATAAGTTAATAAAATATTATAATTTTTAAAATTAATTCTTGTTGATGAAACTAGATTTTTAATATTTAATTTTATTTATTAATACATTTATTTTTATTGATTTACTATGGATTTAATAAAATATTATCATTTTTAAATAAACTTTTGTTAATAAGTGTAATTTTTAATATTTAATTACATTTATTTTTAATTTTATATTTAATTTTATATTTAATTTATATTTATGTATTATTAATTTATTATTTATTATAAATTATTTATTATGTATTATTATTATATTATATTAATATATTTATTATTATATATTATGTTATATATTATATAAATATAAATATATAAATGTAATATAAAATATAATAAAATATTAATATGTAATTTTATAATAAAAATAATCAAATTATGAATAATATTAAAAAAATAAATATAAGAGATATATTCAAAAGTTTGTAGACACTCTCTCCCCTCCCCCCCCCCACTCCACAGGAGAACAAGGAAGACTGAATTAAAAAAAATCATTTAAGTACCTAGTGTTTATTGTCTAATTCTTCGTACCTTACAATTTTTTTTTCATTAAAGCAATGACAGGTTTTGAGAGAACTTTTAAAGCCAACCCCTCCCCCCCTCCCGCCCATCTGAGTCTCGATAGAGCAAAAACTTAAATTTCATAAAACCGTCTTAATCTAGTGTTTATATTCTAAGATTAACCATGTGCACTATTATCAGACTTATGTAAATATGTGATTTGTAAAAAGGGACGCTTTTTTCTGGGGAAGCTTTTTTCCGGGGCGCTATTTTCCGTGTGCTTTTTTCCGGTGCGCTTTTTTCCGTGATTCTCCCATAGCATCAGAGCTTAATCGGGCCCTGCCTTTTTACAGGGAAATACTGTTTTAAAATACCATTTCCTCTGTACAAAATAACATTTTCCCCATGATTTGTTTTTAAATATTTCTTTTGAGAATTTCTGAAAGTCGGAGTTGGTATAATTTTCGGAGAGTGTGTAGTTTTGACAATCTCGAAAATAATCATTCACACAAAAAATCTCAAATTATCTTATAAAATTGGTTCACTAATTTATTAATGGTTTTTATAATCTTCAATTAATTCTTTATCTACGGACGGTACTTATAAGTCCATTAAAATTATTCATTATAAAATTCTTTTAATACGTCAATTAGTTGTAATACTGTTTAGAATGAGTTACAGATACATTGCTTTATTTTGTTCCAAAAGCATTATTAGTTACACAAAACAAATATATTTTTAAAAGTATAATTTCTTTTCCCTTTGTATCTTTTCAGCTTTATTGGAGCTGAGGGAGGGGGATGGGGATTTTTCAATTCGGAAATACAGTCGGCTCTCGTTAATTCAAAATCGGATAAATCGAATCTTCACTTAATTCGAACTAAACGTTAAGTTCGGAAATTTTCAATCGCAGAATAATGTTAAAATTTTCAGTTAATTTGAACTAATTTTCTCGTGACATCGTTTGATTCAAACTAACGGGAACTCCAATTTTTCATTTTTCCTTTTTTTTAAACTCCAGATCCTTGAAATAACTTGATTTCTTTCATTTTAGTAAAAATTGTTCCGAATTAGTATACACATAATCCCATCCATTTGATATCCGCTTTCTAATTATCCGTATGCAGACCCTGACTATCGCACGGGCACTCGAGTTTTATGCCCTGGGAACGAAATTTCTGTGGAACACAAAACATTTTCTATTTCATCTAAATTTATATCATAAAAATCATAATTGCGGAAAGAAAAGTGATATTAATTCGGTAAAATGACAAAAGTATACCTCAATTTATGTTTAAAAGCACGTTTCAATAAATAGTAGAATGTCTTTCTTAATTTTTATTTATGGAGCTGTTTTTCAATTTTCCAGGAAACTTTTTTTCGGATAAGTGTATAATGTGTGAAAAAACTACTATCAGTAAATTAACTAATCTACGCGGGCACGAAAATTCGAAAGTGCCCTGGACATAGAAACTTGTTAGTCGGGCCTGTCCGTATGTCTATAAATCACACATCCACCTCTTCTTCCATTGTGATTGTTCCTAATTCCTTAATTGGTTTATGTATTTATATATTTTAATTTAATATTAAGTCACATTCTAACTTTAACAGCTGAAATGATTTAGAAAATACTATATTTCCTTTGTAAAAAAACTCTTTTAATTATGTTTTTCTGTCATACTTACCATAATTCGAACATTTCTTGTGGTCCCAGTAAGTTCGAATTAACGAGAGCCGACTGTATTTCTACATTTATATTCTAAGAACACCATATTTGTACATTTTATAATTCTACAAAATACTAAGAAAACAATTTAAAATAAAAGATTTGAGTGGGTTATAAATATTGCACAAAATCCCTGTAAATTCATATTTAATTAATCCTTCTAAATAATTCAATCCTTCTAAAATCCTTCAAAAATTTATAAAATGATTAATAAGGAAAGCGTCTTTTCAATATGGGCGTATATCCAAAAATTCTACCAAAACCGTTAATTCAGTATGAAAAACCCATTTACCTAAATTAACCCCTTGAGCTCTGCTGGTAGAATTTTCTACCACATAATTTTAATTACAAAATGTCACCTTGACACCAGAAAATTTGACCACATTTACTTCAAAAAGGTTTAATGCATTTTTCCGTGATTATCGTTAACCAGTTTTTTCTTTGCAAAATACTGGTACCAATGTAACATTTGGAATTTTGAAGAAATTTACACCCCAGAGCTCAAAGGGTTAAGAGCCTCCGTCTGATCAATGAATCCCCAAAATCAATTCCTTGTCACTTTTTTTCCTGTAACTTTTTTTCCGTAAACTTTTTTCCGTGTCACTTTTCTCCGCTTTTATAGTTTATGTCACTTTTTTCTGTTTACCTACCAGATGGGGGAAATGGTATCCAGTCCAGATGCAGTAAGTAGCTGCCACTTGTTTCGTCGGTCACTTCGTGATAATTTAAAAGCAATGATCTTATACAGGATGAATGGATATATGTTTATAATAATTGATTTATACTTGAAATGATATAATCATGCAGAATTTTAAATTTAATTATAGCGAATTGTTAAATGACTAATTTTAGGTAGCTTTCATTACAAAAAGTAAAAAGCTACCTATTGCAGCCGTCCGGAGGAAAGCACTTCCGGAAAATTTTGGTATATTTTCACAGATCATGACCCCCAGACCCCAAAACCACCCTCCGTTCAAATGTTGACATATATATATATATATATATATATATATATAACCATATATATATATATATATATATATATATATATATATATCTGATTTTTGTCATGCGATAACTAACGTATTTATGAACCGATTTGAATGAAACTTGGTATGTATATAGTAGATAAAAATGTCTCGACCGAGTTCGTTGGTCAGCATCATCCGCCATTTTGTTTCAAAATGGCGGCCATTTTAAATTTTTTAAAAAATTTAAAATTAAATGCGAAAGAATTAAAAGTTGAAAAATATTTTTCTTTTACGTGTTAGAACTTAAAACAAATATTCCAGAACACTTTTTATTTTGTCTATATCTTAAAAAATGATTGAGTTATAGCACTTTGAATTTTACTTATGGCTGACATTTTGAAACGATCTGATTTTTGTCACGTGATAACACGCGTATTTATGAACCGATTTCACTGAAACTTGGTATGTACATAGTACATACAAATGTCTCGACCGAGTTCGTTGGTCAGCATAATCCGCCATTTTGTTTCAATATGGCGGCCATTTTAATTTTTTTAATAAATTTAAAATTAAAAATTAAATGCAAAAAAATTAAAAGTTGAAAAATATTTTTCTTTTACGTGTTAGAACTTAAAACAAAGATTCCAGAACATTTTTTTATTTTGTCTATATCTTAAAAAGTGATTGAGTTATAGCACTTTGAATTTTTCTTATGGCTGACATTTTGAAACGATCTGATTTTTGTCACGTGATAACACGCGTATTTATGAACCAATTTCAATGAAACTTGGTATGTACATAGTACATTCAAATGTCTCGACCGAGTTCGTTGGTCAGCATCATCCGCTATTTTGTTTCAAAATGGCGGCCATTTTAAATTTTTAAAAAAATTTTAAATTTAAAATTAAATGCGGAAACATTAAAAGTTGAAAAATATTTTTCTTTCACGTGTTAGAACTTAAAACAAAGATTTCAGAACACTTTTTATTTTGTCTATATCTTAAAAAATGATTGAGTTATAGCACTTTGAATTTTTCTTATGGCTGACATTTTGAAACGATATGATTTTGTCACGTGATAACACGCGTATTTATGAACCGATTTCAATTAAACTTGGTATGTACATAGTACATACAAATGTCTCGACCGAGTTCGTTGGCCAGCATCATCCGCCATTTTGTTTCAAAATGATGGCCATTTTAATTTTTTTTAAAAATTTAAAATTTAAAATGAAATGCGAAAAAATCAAAATTTGAAAAATATTTTTCTTTTACGTGTTAGAACTTAAAACAACGATTCCAGAACACTTTTTATTTTGTCTATATCTTGCAAAATGATTGAGTTATAGTTCTTATGGCTGACATTTTGAAACGGAATGATCTGAACGATCCACAATGTTGCTTTAAAATGGCATACACTTTATGATATCGTGGAATTTAGTGACTCTCCAAATCGCTTAAAATAAAACCAGATTTAATAAAAGATGACTAATTTCTAAAAATTCCTATTAATATTCAGTCTTGACAAAAATAGTATTCAATCTTATAAAATCACTAATTTTATAAGATTATTTCCACTAATTTGAGATTAGTATTTTTGAACAATGTAACTTACTTTAAAATAAATAAATATATATATAAGTATATAAAAGCTACCTCTTCCACCCGGCATTGCCGGAAGGACTTTTATAATTCATATTATTAATGAAATAAGGTCAGGCAAAGTTAGTTTTAACGAGAAACAACATCATCACTGAATTGAATCGTGTTTAAAACAGCCATCACTTTAAAATAATCTAAAAATTCGTCGAAAAACAATTGATAAAACTAAATTACAAATACAATCAGTTACAAAAAATCAAACCTGTGGAATTAATATATTAAAGTGTTTTTTAAATATAATAATAATAATTTTAATTTCTGCATTATGAAATTAATAATTTTAGGAATATATAATTATATTCGATTTATATTTATTTCTATTCTAAGGAAACTTTAAATGTTGTTTAGAAAGCTAATATTTGCTCTTCACTGAAATACTGTGTAATCAAAGTTGCGTTCTCTTTAAATTATTTCTGAATGGAAAAATACAATTTAAATCAATGTCCAACGCATATTTTTATTTTGTTTGATTCTGTCAAGTTATCGGCTGTTTGAAAGTTGTTTTAACTCTAATTAATACATTTTACTCATCATATCGATTTTAAACGGAATCAAGAATAATTTTACTTATGGCATTTTCCAAAATATGTTCAATAATGTCAAAACAGCAATGAGAATCCAAGAAAATAATGCGCATGTGCTATCCATCAGTTTTCTTTATTAATAAATAAATCAAGTTATTATTATTTTTTAATGAATTGAAGAATGCTATCTATATTTTACATTAATCATAACAACAACCTAAGACTAAATCTTATGGAATGGAGAAAAGTTCAGTTTTAAGTAGGCTTTCTTATCCCTTTATGTCCCGACGTCACTTTTAAGCACCTTTAAAATAATTTGTTTTAAAATGCATGTAATACTCGATTATAGTAGTAATACATTTTAGAATGCATTCTAAATACTACTTTACTTCATCTTATCTCAAGAGCATAATTGATTGAACAAACAAAAATATTTTTAAAAGGACGATTTCTTTTTCATATGCATTTCTCAGCTTTCTTAGCGTTGAAAGATTGTGGGGGGAAATTTTCAATTAAGTATCATTTCTATAATTCTAGAGTAAGACCATTATGTTTGTACATTTTGTAATTCAATAAAACTCTAAAAAAGTATTTAAAATAAAAACTTTGAGTGCAGTTATAAATATTGCATAAAATTTCTATAAACACAAATTTAATTAATTAATTTTAACTGTCAAAACTCTTAAATTTTATTAAGAGGAACTTCAGTCATAAGAAAAGACCAGCTAGCTTATGCTAATCCAATGGAAAAGATTTATAAAGATATCTCGATTGAATTTCAATATTTTTAATATTTTTTCTTAGATGATCTGTATGCAGGCCGTTTCTTACTTTTTCGATTTTGATTATATGTTTTTTTCTCATGAATATGCTTTCACTTTCGAAACCGGTTCCGAAAATAAAAGTGTTTTCACTAAAATTATCTGTAAATAAAGTCGAAAAAATCTCTAATATTCAATGAAAAAAAATCATTTAAAAACTTGTACATTCAAACGAGATATTTTTTTCCACAGGATTAGTATTATCGAACGGGCCTTTTCGCTTGACTGAAGTAGCCTCTTAATTAATTGTGTACATCTTCTTATGTAGATTCAAAAATTCAGAAAAAATGCTTCAGAAGATGAAATTTTCATGAATTCATAATTTGGGAAATACAGGGTTCGGAGGTACACCGCTGTTAATTATTTTCCGGTGATCACGAATATTTTCCATTTAGAAAAACTTCATTTTAAAGAGGTTTCGATTTAATCGGGTTCCTTTATAGACAGATCCATTTTATCAATTTTTAAAGTATTTAGTTTGCTTAATAACTGCATTAATAATTACTAAAAGATGTTAGCACCCCCCCCCCCCCAAAAAAAAAAAAAAAAAAAAAATTCGGAGTCCACCCCTGACATGATTCGCTGGTTGGCACATGATTCGCGCCCTGCTCTGAAATTACAGATTTTTTTTTTCTTTTATGCAGATTTATTAATAGAATAGGTTCATACAGAAAATTCATTTTTAAAAATTTTGATAAAGTGCGTTTTGAAGTTCACGTATGTAACTCTAAAATTATATATATTATATAATTTTAGAGATATTTTAAGTGTCGTCTACAAATTTCTAGACAAATAAACCGTATGATTATTAGCGGAAACAATAAAAACTATACGCAAAAAGGATATATATCCAGGATTTACTGCTCTCGACGAACCTAAAAAATATTCTAGCACTCCATGTATGTCCCCTCTACTGTGATATCAAAATGACGTAAGGGGGCAGATTTACTGGGGGTAGATATCAGGCTCTCGTAGAAAATGAAATGCTGCAGCACTGGATATCTGCCCCCATCTAATGCAGAGGTCAAAATGGCGGATGGGGGCAGATATATTGGGGGTAGATATCAGGCTCTCGTAGAAAATGAAATGCTTCAGTACTGGATATCTACCCCCATCTAATGCAGAGGTCAAAATGGCGGACGGGGGCAGATATACTAGGGGTAGATATCAGGCTCTAGTAGAAAGTGAAATTCTGCAGCACTGGATATCTACCCCCTTCTAATGCAGAGCTCAAAATGGCGGACGGGGGCAGATTTCATGGGGGAAGATATCAGGCCCTCGTAGAAAGTGAAATGCTGCAGCGTTGGATATCTATCCCCTTCTAATGTCAAGGTCAAAATGGCGGACGGGGGCAGATATACTGGGGGCAGATTTCAGCATTCCCGCTAGAAGCCATATTCTAATCATTGTTGAATGTATTTCTGTTTAGTATTCCTATGTCTAATTTTGATGAAAGAAAAACAGACCAATTAATTTATATCAAATTTTTGAAAAGAATATTTTTTAAAAGATTTTTTTAAAAACATATTCTAGTTTTTTCAATTTACAACTAAACTCTTTGGCATGTTTTGTATCCTTTACTGAAGAAAACATCCAAAAGTTTATGTAAAAGCCATTTATCTTTATCACAACTACAGGGTCATTAAGAACAATATAATACGTAATATCTTGGCAATTCTTTTAAAAGGCTTATTTCAAAAGATACTTTTGTACTCCTTCGAGAATTTTTTTCGAGTTGAATTTATGTCCATAATAACAGGTCGTTGTATTTGGGTGCTTTGTGTAACTTAGATGATTTCCATAGAAAATACACTGCATATTCAAATGTATCTTAGGTGGATAGTTTATTGAATCTTTGAATTTCCTTTATGCAATATACAAAAAATCAATTGATAATAACCTTTAAAAGACTTAATAAACGCATAAATCGTAACATTTACAAATAATTAATGTATTGCCAAAACTTTTATTTGACTTTATTAAATATTTATTATGGATTACAAAACAAAATATTATGATAAAACATAGACTTTCATCGGATTTGTATATTAAGATATCTATACAATAAAGCTTATTCAAAAGATATTTTTGTATTTTTTCGAATTTTTTTTTCAAATTGAATTTATGTTCATTATAGAACGGTGTTTTTTTTTTTTGTGTGTACCTTTTAGGGTTTTTTTTAGAAAATACGCATCGAAATATATTTTAGGACATCACTCTCGCACATCAATTTGGAGTATTTGTACTACATCTACTGTCATTGCTTCTTGTAATGTGCTCAGTCTATTTCAATTTTAGCCGTTTAATCATTTCGATAATGTTAAAATCCTTTTTTTTTAACTTTTCATCCATTTTTTTTTTGTATCTTCTAGTCATGCCACACGTCTTTCTATATTTCGCTGTGTTGTTTGCAATCTGTGTACCATCCGTTTTGTTAATGTCCATGTTTCGCTCCATAACTTAACGCTGGAAAAACACATAAACACATTGGTTAAACACCTTTTATTTCAAACAAAGAAGCATGTCTCTTCACAATAATGTTGTAATAGCAAATGAATTCTATCGCTGACCTATTCTTCTATGTATCTTTTTTTTTCAAGGTGTAATAATGCTATAGAAGTAGAGAGCATTATTAAACGAAAGAAAACAGGTTATTTGGTAGAATAACATATGTAGTGGAAATAAAGTGTTTTGATAAATTTGCATGTTTTATTAAATTTTTCATAAGAATTAAATTAATATTAACAATTATGTTGTCAACAACTTTCAACATTTTTGTAACTTTAATATTGTGACTTGTCTGTATACCAAATTGTATATATTTTACCAAGCTGAAACCATTAGAAAATGTACTCGCTGATAGAGGAATCCTGTCTTATTTAAAAATTATAGCTTGAATTAACAAGTATGTAGATATATTTTAGAAGATATTGTTTTATCATAAAATTGTATAAAATTATTTATTAACAAGAATTAATATTATAATTCTTGTTCTGAAATATGTATAGCAATCCAAACGAAAATAAAACAAAAATGCCTACCTATTTGAAAATGAAATCTTAATTACATTACGCTAGACAATTTATATCAAATAAATTATCAAAATAATCTAAAATAATGTAATAAAATGATTACTGAAGAATTATATACACATTTCTTGATCAATTAGTCATGAAAGAAGTAAATTTATTAAAACCGAAAAATTAAAATTATAAAAAGAATTTTTTTTGTTTCGAATGAGAAAAAATAGACATCTGATTGGAATTATTAACGATTATTGTGAGTTTTATGTAACATTTTTGAGATCTTGCAACGACATTCCTGCATTTAGTAAAATACCGAATATTTTCTTCTGCTCACCCTATTCTAGGAGTAGAAATTGTGAAATACAAATATACAGTAAGATTATAGGATTATATGCAAACGTGTATATCTACTTGTATGCGTATATATACTTATTATAAGCATAAAACAAGTAGTTTTGATATAGCTTTAGAAAATTTAATGCATCATTAAAAACTGGTCATGAACTTTCTTTTTTATTCCAGTCAAACATAAGAATATTTTAAATTAAGTTAGAATGATGCATTTTAATTAGGCACGTGCGAAATTTATTTCGCAAAATTTCCATTTTATATAATTGAAATTGCAATGTAACTTAACGAAAAATAAGAAATTCTTCAGTAAAGGATAATTAAGAACTAAATTTCGATTCAAATTCATAAAAAATTTTAATTTGAAATGTCAAGAAATTTATTTCGTTAAATTTCATAACCATATTAATTAATGCAAATAAACTTAAGTAAAAAAAAAAGATAATAATGCGTATATATTTAAATTTAATTTTTAATTATAAAGTGTAATTTTATTTTTATAAATATTACAAACGTTTATTTTGTTTATCTGAAATTTTGTAATAGTTAGTGGAAGATCATTATATTAGAAACAAAGGAATTTTTATTGCATTATTACAGAAGTTGAAAGTAATGGAGTAAAAATAAATTTTACTGAATAAAGAAAATTTTATACAGTAGTTTAGGAAATTATCAGATGCAAATTATTATTTTAATATTATTATTATTACTTGTTTGATGAAAAAATTCATCAATCATCTTGGTAAAATTCGACGAGAATAGTCATTTATAAAAGCCTGTACTTCTTCAACAAAGTATATTTTCATTATTTTAGAATTTCTTTCTTTATTTCACATGTAGGAACAGAACATCGAACTTCTACAATATATCCCGTTTCTAATTAAACAATTGATCCTGTATAATGTTTTTACATTTCCAGAAAAGTAAAGTTTTTACTAGATAAAGTAGTTTGACACTATCTAATAAATAGAAAAAGGACGGTAAAAAGTCTGATGAAGAGGATTGATGAATAAATAATGTCCCAGGCTAAACACAAAATTTATTTAAATAAAATATATTACTTCTGTTCATAATTACTTAAAATAAAAGATATAAATACAGACATTTTACTTGAGCAGTTTTAAAACTCTTAAAATTTTATAACTTTAATATTAAACTTTAAATTTCAACTTAAATTTTTGCATCTGTAAATGAACGTGAATTCATGAGAGATGACATAAATTCAATTTACAATTAAGAATGTGTGTCATAAACAGTTAAGAACGGAAGTTGATGCTTGAATGGGGTTTAAATTGCCTATTTAGCATTTTCCAGACGGCATAGTTTACAACGTCTTTGAAATATCCACTCAATGAGGCTAGTTCATTTGTAGCTGGATTTGCCATTTTAATGTAATTCCTGGGTTTTTAACTTCTTGTAACATATGCTCTGAAATTCAAGTGTAATTTATATAATCTCTCCGGAACTCTTATTTATTTACATTATTGATTATGGAACTACTCTGAAAGGTTTAATGTAAATCTTCTCCAACCACATTTTTTCTTTAGATAAAAGGGATGAAGTTTTGTGAACGCTTCTAACCAGCTTTTTCTTTTAAGGCTCCTGTTCTCGCTCGAGGTAATGCTCGCGAGCTAATGCTATTCCTATAGGGAAGCATTTTTCTAATAACTCTTTCGCATTTTGACATTTTTGAATATATATATATATATATATATATATATATTGCATTGGATAGCTGAGGTGCATGCCGACAGCGCACTTTTTTTACTTTTTCGATTTTGGTTGCAGATGTTTTTTTAAAAAGCACTTTCAGTTTCGAAACCGATTTTGAAAGTGAAACTAACTTTGTAAAAAATATCTGCATTCAAAATCGAAAAAGTAAAAAAGGTGCGCTGTCGGCATGTACCTCAGCTATCCAATGCAAAAAAATATTCGAAAATGTCAAAAAGCGAAAGAGTTATTAGAAAAATGCTTCCCCATAGGAATAGCATTAGCTCGCGAGCGTTTCCTCGGCCAGGGACCGGGGCCTTAAGTTCGATGTCATGAAGGGATTGGGGAGGGGGGTGTGTTTTCATTGTTCACTAGGAGAAATATAGCTGGTGGGATAAAAATTAATGCGCGTGTACAGATATTTCATTTCAATATCTTTATGTCTTACGGGATTTCACAGATTAAACTAATTTTAATGAAAGAGTAAGATAAAAGCTACCTGTGTAAAACTATATGAGGAAAGATTATTGAATATATTTAATATCACTTTTGTGTAGTAATTCATGTTTTAAGGGGGTGTCGAATCGTTTTTAAAGAACACTTAGTCAAAAATATAGTAAGAGACAAAATGGAATGAGATTTAACCCACTTTTGAGCACACGCTATAAATGCAGGCTCGTGGTTCACGAGTTAAGTAAAATTATGCATGTATAGTTAGGAAATTTCTGATAGACTTAATAATAACATGCAAGATACTGATAGAATACCATCACACCAATAGCATTCAATTTTTATGGGGACATATAATTTGTAGTTCGCATTTTTTAAAGGATGTCTATATTTTACAGGTGTCATAAATTATTGACGTTAAGGGCACAAAACAAAACTCTGAACAAATAAGTAAAAGTACTCAATAAGTTTATGTTATCTGACAAAGAAAAATGCCAAAGCATCATCACAGAATCATCAAGTGATAACTCACTAAAAATGAATTTTGTGAGACATAAAGAGCATTTTTCTTCGACGACTGTACAAAAAACAATGGTTCCCAATTTGGGCATGCTTTAGCAGGTGCGATTTCTTTTTTAAACATGAATGACTGTTCGAAAATACCCGTTAACCAGCAATATTTCAATATTTTAAATCCTTTAACTGTCGTCTTCATGTCATGCGCAATTTGTCCGTGAATGCATCTCGCACAACTTTTAAAATGTTCAGTATTAAATTAAATGATTTAAGTAATTTTAGAGTAATTTTAGAACATTACAGGACTTTTACGAGTTTTTTATTGAACGATGTTTGTATACCTATTCATTAGAGCCAACTTTTGAAAAATATTGTGTTGGCTCAAAAATATTTTTGTAAAATGGTGCAACCAGTTTGTTTTTCTTTGAATTGCTGACAGATGGCGAAAGATAAGAATTTTAAATCATGCTATCATGTTTGAATAAATTTGTAATTTTATAAAATTATATTCTCATGCATTTTTCCTAATAAGGACGCTTCTATTTATTGTAATGTCCTGCTATCATGTACATCACTACAAATTGAATTAGAAGAAAGTTAAACATGAAAATAAAACATTTCAGTCGTTTGGGATTTATGGGTGTTAGTCGGAGAATCAAAACACATGGCCATTGGCAAAAAAAAAAAAAATTCTCATGCATTTTTCCTAATAAGGACGCTTCTATTTATTGTAATGTCCTGCTATCATGTACATCACTACAAATTGAATTAGAAGAAAGTTAAACATGAAAATAAAACATTTCAGTCGTTTGGGATTTATGGGTGTTAGTCGGAGAATCAAAACACATGGCCATTGGCAAAAAAAAAAAAAAAAAACTTATTCCAAGGGGAAAAATGAATAATAAAATAATAATGAAATAAATAATTATAACAATAAAAATTGGGTAGGTTTTTATTCAAAATTATTAGGTGGGCTCATACCCCTCGAGCCCACATCACTTGGCGCCACTGTTCCAATTTACTTCGCATTATAGCTCTTGAGAGAATCATTTCCAAATAGAACTACCCCAAGGGAAAAAATGACCGTTTCGAAGCAGATAGTACAACTAAATAAACTTCTAAATTAAGAACCATCAATACTAGAAATTTATTAAATTTGCAATGCTAATTGGTAATTGATGTTACTGAATTGTAAAATTCTTACATTTCTGTTTTGAAACCCACAGAAATAAACATACATTAAAATAAATGCATCTTAATATTTTGAAATCGGTAATACACGGCGAACAACTGATGATAAATGGGAAAAGAAAGCGTAGCAGAGAGGAGATTTATGATAAGAAAAAAAGGCGGCTACTTGAAAGCGGGTAATAATAAGAGGCCATACATAGTTGTTTACAAGTTTTTTACTGTATTATTGATAATTTTGTTACAGTACAGAGAAACATAGAAATGTCTAAAAGTGTGTTACCTGTTTTTAATTTCAGTTAACTTTATGCAAAACAAATTTGAAATAGTGAACGGAAGAACGATCGCTTGAATAACACAAATTTCTTACGTTAGAGCATGCTTTCTTTAGAATAGGATGTGCAAGAATTTCTTTAATGTATTTATTCATTTGTTTTTGTCTTATGCTGACTTTGTGACATAAATAGCTAGCAAATTTATATTGTTAGCCTTTCTGTATCCAGCCACCTATTAAAATATACATGTACTTGAGAAACCTTTTTATTTTAATAATAATTTTATTTTCTTGTAATAAATTACTCTACATTTAGTATTACGACTTCATTTATATTGAGGCATATAGTAATAAGAAGAAGAATATGAGTTTGATTAGGTATCTTTGCAATACATTAAAAAAAAGTTTTCATCCGATTTTCATATAAATAGTCTTCATAGTAACTATATAAGTTTTATTAAATGGCATAAGCGTAAAATTTTATAAAACCATGCATTTTGAAATTAAAAAAGACATTTTTAGTATAAATGTAACATTTTTTCTCATAACTAAAATGACCACGGTTATGAAAAACTTAATACTAGCTATACATGCAACTAACTAATTAAACACATACTCAATTTTTTCTTGTTATATTCTAAAGGTTTAGTCGCAAAAGACAATCTGAAATTTTGATATTCGCATTTCAAATCTGAAAGTTTGTTACTAACTTCAATTTATATGTGTCCTTAACCGTAGCTTATTCTATAAAATTAAAGGAAATTTAATCCTCAGTTGCAGACTTATTTTGCTTTTAGCAATGCGTTTTAAATCTAACTTTAAAATCTAAGAGGCGTATATACAAAAACATGTACATAAGAGAAATATAATGATATACTGCTACACATAACTATGTAAATAAAAGACTTACATTATAAAATATATCAATTGTATGTAATATTTGTTAATTTTAAAATTGTAATTCATTACAATTTCAATCTTCTTTCAGAATGAAAAATGTTTGTCAAAAAAATATGCTTTTTACAAAATTTAGTCAAATCGCTACGAATTGTAAAAGTATATCAGAATATTTAAATTATTCTAAATTAACAAAATCTGAAACTCTTTCTTAAGAAGTAAATTAACATTCTATTTCTTACATTTTCTAAACTTAAGAAATCTTTTATTTAATATTTTTGGAAACCAAGACATAAATTGCGGTAAAATCTTTTTAAAATAGCTTCTTTATTATAACACAATCCGTTAAAGAGTTACAGCAAGATGTAGTGTATACACAGTAATGTTTAAAAGTTATATAACCATCATCAGAATTTATTAATTAATGAGTAACATTTTCGGAAATATTTCTTCAAAATAAAAGCTATTTTTAGATTGTACAGTTTGGAAATTCGACAAGATGCAATACTATATGGGTAGATTTTAAAAGTGACTTTTTTATAATTTCAGTATTCTTAATGAAAAAGAGATTTCCACTACGAAGGCATTTCATTAAAATATTATGCAATTTTAGATTATTAAAGACGTGTAAAGAAAGACATAAATACCTTGAAGGAAATTATTATTATGGTTTAATTTGACTGGAATTTTATCAATTTTGAACGTTGCAATAATTTACCAATTCAAAAAACAAAGTTAAACTTTAACATTTTAATAACAAGATATGTGAAATCGAAAATATTATGTCGCAAAATTCTTAATTAACAAATATTTGAGTTATTTTTTAATTTCTGATTAATTTGTAGAAGAATTAAAAGACGGCAATGAATTATCTACTATGTATTTAAGTTACACGTTATTGCCTATTAAAGAACATCATTATTCCCTGATAACTTATCTCTCTAAATTTATTTCAAGTGGTGTAGTCATTTAAATTGATTTTAATTGTTGAAAATTCTTTAAATAATTCCTACATATCTTTTCAAATGAATATTTTACAAACAAAAGAACTTAGAAATGTCTAGCCTTCTTTAATGTAAAATCATTTAATGATTTTGCTGACAGTTTTCGAAAAATATGCGATTTTCTAACATGTGAATTTAATAAAACATGTGATTTTCTAAATTATTTGTATTCAAAATTATGTAATGATATTGTTGGTCAAAAATATTTTGTAAGAATATATCAAACCTTTATTATAGAGCACCAAACAGGAATAAAAGAAATTTTCATATTTGATTCACAACTTTTTTTTCTTTTTTTGTTTCTCTAAAATGGAAGTTGAAATCATAGAATAAGAATCATCAATTAAAATCGCTTTTCAGCTATTAGTTTAATATTTCAACTATTAGCAATTACATTTTTTAATTTTGCCTCCAAACAGTAAATTTTGCCAATCATAATCTCCTACTGTAATTTAACTAAATTTCTCGGAGTTATTTTTCACAAAATATGTATTTTGCAGTTCTGAAAAACTATCGTTTTACGTAAAAAGCGACAGTTAATTTTTCGTCTTTATTGACGAAAAATAGTCCAAAAAAGTAAAATTTAAATTTGAAAAATATGATCTCTAAATGATATAAAAAAAAAAAGTTCAAGGTGATATTTTTTCCGAAATGTGTATTTTGAACTTTTAAAAGACCACCATTTTAATTAAAAGGGGACAAAAACTTTGAGGACATTTAAATAGAACTTCGGTCTATCGAACGAACTCGGTGTTTCTTTGTCAGCGCAAAGAAGACGTGTGCACTGTGAAAGCACGACTGCAATGAAAAAGCAGAAAAGGGAACGAGCTGAAAAAACAGTCAATTGTAAAACAAAAGGCAACAGCCAATCGTAAAAGAGTACTATCCAAATGTACAACGGACACAGTGAAAAGTGGGGAATTAAAAGCAAATGATAAGAAAGAAAAAAAGGGGAGAAATTAGAAGTATATTATAATAAAATAAAAGTGCACACATATGAAGGCACAATTGCATATATATATATATATATATATACATACAAAATTAATACGAAAAGTTAACTATATGGTAGGGCTGAAAAGTTTTTTCCTCAGTACGGAATATGTTGTTTTAGAATCAGATTTATCGTAATAACGTCCCGATTATGATAGATTGTTAATTTTGAAAGAAAATCAAATTTAGAGGTACTATTGGCATTAAAGATAATTTTAGCAGTGTGAAAATAAAAACTATGGCCGGAATACTTGACCACACAAGTTTTAGAAATTCCTTGATTAATGAGAGTGTTCTTTTCAGCGGTTTAAAAGCATATTTTTTAACTAAAATATTATCGTTTGATTTTTGATGACAATAACAAATATATTGTGTGAACTGTAAATTAAAATCTGATTTAAAATAAAAATCATGGAACTGGAAAAGTTAAATGTTACAATAAATATGTAACTAATATACTAATATATAGTATACGTACATGAATATATAGATATGTATGCATATATACATATATATAATTTCAAGTTTAGTTTTTAAAGCCCAATCAGTAGCTGAGAGGTTGTCCTGTCGACGCTGGTAGAAAGGAGATGTGCGTTCAAACCCAATCACGCCAGCAAGCCAAACCGTTCGGAGTTCTTCGTGTTTTTCTTTGAACCTTGGGTAATCTTACACAATGTACGTGTTAGGATCCCCTCGAAAGATCCTTACGGAGGGCATTCAAACTAGGGCGTATATCACTCGAGCAAAAAATCGGCCGTTCTAAATAACACTAGCACACTAACACTTACTTTTTAAAATGAATAGAAAATGAAGAAAATAATGAATAAGATATGTGATACAAAACAGATTATGCGTATATTTCCATAAGTTTTAAATCGTAATACATACTGGGCCTAACTTGCCCGCGATCGTTTTTCTGGAGAATGAGAAACTCGGCACATTAGCGTATTATGTAAATAGGTAAGAACAAACAAAGGGAAATAGATGTAAATTCTTTCATTTTTCATTTTTGGATGAAAAAAGTCCGGGCCAGGATTCGAACCAGGGATGTATTGGCTGAAGCCGCCAATGATCTTCCAACTGAGCCATCCCGGACACGAACACTGGAGGACTATTTAAACCAATTAACCTTTACGATCACTTTATCTGGTCTGATACTCTGGATCAGCTCAACAGAATAAATCGAAGGTCAATATATGGAACTGCAGAAAATCGCTGCATACGAAATTACATTAGATTAATTTTAAACACGATTATTAAATCGGTAAATTAAGTATAAGTGATGTAAATCTTTCCATTTTTCATTTTTTGGGTGGAAAAATTTACGTCTGTTATACTTAATTTACCGATTGAATAATCGTGTTAAAAATTAATCTAATACAAACAAGGGGAAGTTTCTGCAATTTATTTTCTGCTTCAATGACGTGTGAAAAATATAAAATTAATTTAAAAAAAAAGGATTGAAACCATGCCTTTTGAATAGCATATTACTTGGGCGTAAAAAATAAATATTCAAAATCCTAAATTAATGAGCACTTTGAAAGTATAATGAATTTTAAAGACAAATTTCTAAGCCTTATTTGAAGATTTCTTAACATAATAATTATTGGTATGATCCAAAAATTTTACTTTAACTGTGTTGATGTCTTTCTTGAGAGTGAAAATTTGTGGAATTCTTTAAAATTTTGAACGTAATTGCCAATGCTCCCTCAGTTGAGTTATATGGGCGACATCCCAACCAATAAAATATTCGTTCCGAAAATCGTCTGGTAAAGACATCTGTTTTATTATTGCGAGAAACTTTACAATATAAATTACACTATTAAACTATGGATACGTAATTGCACATAAATTATTTTAACAAAATCAAATTATGGCTATTTAAAAATATAAGTAAAAAAAATTTCAACTGAGTAAAAAATTGTCCATGAATTTATGACTTTTGACTTTCCGCTTTTCTTTGATTACTAATCCATTTTATTAAAATATATGTAGCGTACTTATAGCAAACTTTCCCATTATCTTTCGAAGCTGGAAATGTATTTACGCATTATTATAAAAATTATAAATTGATTTTATGTTTAAGATCTTAAAACCACCTAAAAATCATTTAGAAAGGAAGGCATCGTTTATAAAACATAAATATTTTTTTCATTAACCAAATAATTTTTCACTGAGGAAATAATTTGAACAATAATTTAATAAACAAAAATGTGAGATCATAATCTTCTACTTTTTAATGCTAAGATTTAAACTGATTTATTTTATTTTAATACTCATAAACTTGTTACAAGTGCTTGGCAAAACGGCATGTATTTTCCTGAAACTAATTGGTTTAAACACACATACAAAAAAATTACATTAATAATTATAAAGTATTTAAAATGCTTGCAGCTAAGAATTCAATTTTTCACTACAGAAACCTAAATTAAGAAACATACCATTCAATTTATTTTCACATTTTTCTTTATTTGAAATCTTTCCAAAAGCTTGCTTCCAAAGTGTTTCTTGGATACTCTTTTAAAGGAAATACTGGATATAAATGTTTTGTTCTTTTCAGTCATCTATAATCAAATCAACTTCGTTTTACGGCCCCTTGGATTCATTCCAAAAATAGTAACGCTTTTTATTACCATGTTCTTATATTATATAAATCGAGAGAGGTTATTTATTATTCGTGTTATCACTATTATAAGTACAGGATTCATAAACTTAATTTAAAATACATTGATGAATAATCTGGATGCATAAAAGTATATATGTACAACATTTTTCAAATAATAAACATTAAGGATCAACGAAACCGATATTTCAGCATGAAAAAGAAAATAATGCAAAAAAATGCGAATCAAATAATGTAAAATGTACCTATATGAATGTATATATATGTATGTGTGTATGAGTCAAAACAAGTCATTAGATATCGATAATCTGAGATGTATAAAAAATATAACATTTTGAAGCAGTAGTTAAAATTACTAAATTTCAAATTATATAAGTTTTATAAACAGCAATAATGAAAAACCAGAAATTGTGCACTAAAAATAATTTAATTAATACAATTATGGAAAAATATTATATGAATATACAATTAAATTCTCAAAAGAAATAATGAAGCTGTGTATTTTCCACTTAATTAACGTAAAAGACTAAATAAAACAAATAAATTGATACTGACCTGAATACATAGTTTAAAATAAATTTATAAAACGTTTCAAATGTTCAAAACATGAATAAACTAGATGTTTCGAAAAGCAACCGGAACGCCTGTTTAGTGAAATTTAACGATGTAGACAATATAGCTATACAAACGACATCTTAACCAATAATATATTCATTCCAAAAACCATTTAGTAAAGACATCTGCTCTGTTATTTGGAGAAAATTTACAAAATAAATTACACCAAGAAACTGTGGATGTGTAATTACATGGGAATAGAGATGAGGAATGTGCCACGAAAAAAAAATGGGCCAAAATTAGCACAGTTGGCGATATATATACAGCTTCAAAACCAGATCTAATGGAGTCATCAAGAAAACCTGAATTAATCCAAATGCAGTAAGTTCTAGGGAAATTCCCTAAAATAAAGAAAATGCGTATTTTTAGATCTTAATTCGTAACATTAATAAACATTTCATAGAATATCGAATAAAAACTAAAAAATTTTAACTGCCATTGGATGCATTGCTGTAATATGTGCTCGCTGATTTTCTTGGTAGGTGGAGGGTAAAGTCAACGTTCTAACTGAGGGTGGTTCTAAGACCTAGGTTCATGATAAGTGCACAGATAATTTTTGGAATTATTTTATTCCAAACGACTACAATATGGTAAAGGAAACTATGTAATATCCCGTTGGCCTTTAAACATCCTAATATGTGTCGAAGGGTTAAAACATCTGAAAATAAATTATGTCACATTTTTTTTATTAATGGTTCTTTAAATTCCACGTGGAGTACATAGTTTTATTAAACTTTGTTACGTATATTTCAAAAAAGCAATTTACAAAATAACCTGCGTAAAAATTATTTTAGAGATACATCTTTGACGCTAAACTGTTTTTATTAAATAAAATCGTCTTTTCAAACATCCTGCTACAGAAAAATATTTTTAAAATTTTGATCTTACATTGTAAATTTTTCTTTATTTTGTGATAAATTCTTCCTATTGAAATAAAAGAAAAGATTGGTAACAGTTCATGAATAGTAAATTGACTTTATAATATAAATAGTCTCAAACATTCATATTTGCACTCAAAGATTCTTCAATCATTTATTTGTATTTAAACATTTCTATCATTTAATTTTTTAGATTCATTTTGGAGAAAATAAAACACACGTTCAATTAGCCGAAGAAACTATTTTCTAGATTTCATTTGATGAGGGTTATATATTTTTTATGTTTTTGGATTACAATTAAGAGATATGTGTATTATAAAAGAAATACATTTTCAATTGCATAAGTTAAATAAAAGATTTCCATAACTCTGAGGCGTTTAAATACTATTTGTAGTACATTCATTGAATTTTTAAATATTTCTACAATTTCTCTCAAAGCATTTAACTAAAACAAATCTAGGACAATTAAGTTAGAACATAATGCAAATATAATATTTACGAATGGTATATGCAGTTTAGAACTTTTATTCTTTGTGTATTAGTATATAAATTTAATGTGGTTCCATACATTAACTGATTTAATAACGGGTTTAATAATTTTAAACTGATTAAAATGTGCCTTTGTATTTGATGGAGTTAATCAGACTGACTTCTGAACGCTTCATATTACGTACGACATGGATTAAACATTAATATTGCTGGACACATCATGAACAAATTTTAAATAAAATTTCAGTTTTACTATTTTCCGAGCTGAAAATTTTTAAACTTGTAAAAATCGCTCATTTAAAATTTTTACAATATTGCGTTGAGAACAAAATGCACATTTAAATGAAATTTGTTTGAAATCTTTATCACAACTTGTTTTCAAATTACTAATTTTTTTAAAGATTTTGTTTTACTTTTTGTCATTGTGGCAACAGAACTATTCTATTTTTGGACATTACACATGTACCAATCAGAAAACGAATGGAATAAAATAAGTTGTGGATTTCTCCCAATTAAAAGATTCAGAAAAACTTCAGATTTCCCAGTTCTTTACCGAGGACAATAACTATTTTCCAAACAGTTAAATACAAAAACAACAACAAAAAGAAAAAAAAGAAAGAAAACACATTAGTACGCGTCGATAAACTGAAAATTAAAAAATTACACTGCTGCCAGGAAAATTTTAGAGCATTAAAGAAAGTATTTCTTTCTTTAATGCGTCAAATAACTTAAGCTCAGTAGTCACTTCTTAGAGTATGTATGAAATTTATTGCTTGTTACTTAAACACGTAATCAAATTTTTATTTATTTGTTTATTTATTGAGGAATTCAAAAACTCACAACTCGCAATAAAAGTATTAATGAATCGAATTCAAAATAATATTATGAATATTAATATTAATATTAATATTAATTTTTGATATATATATATATTCTTAGAACTACATCGAAGTAAAGGCGTCATTGACGTTGCTTAGACTTACCGATAATTAGCTAAAGTAGCTAATATAATTCTTCCGTCACTAATCGAACTTTGATATTTTCCACATATGTGGAATAGTTGAACACGAATCTGTGACCCATTAAGTTAATTTTTTTTTTTTTTTTGAAGAAATTTATAAACAATAAAGAAATCTCAATACTATCGATATAATTTTATTTTTGATAACATTTTGGACTGTAGCATTTAAATAATAATAGTAATAATAATAATAATAATAATAATTAATAATAATAATAATAATAATAATAATAATAATAATAATAATAGTAATTAATAATAATAATAATAATAATAATAATAATAATAATAATAATAATAATAATAATAATAATAATGACAGGCATTGATTACAAAGAAATTATCTGCATTTTTACATACACATAGTCTTTTTAATATGTTGATTGTCTGACTGAAATTAATGACTTTTTTTAGATTTTCTGTATTTGTTAAACAACTAACCTTTAGATTTGCTTTGTGGTTCTAAATTCTGGCTGTCTGATATATAATGGTGACACCAGGGAAAAGGGATGGATAGTGGTATCAATAATTAAAGGACATTTTGTAAACAGGTCTTTCTAGAAAAATGTATATTTTCACAGAGTTATTAGATCACACATTAGATCACACAACATAAGATATCTTAATTCAGCGATATTTTTCCATTACATTTTAAGAAAGATTTTTAAAACGCTAAAATTATTCCATAAATTCTAAATAATATCATTTAACATGTATTTAAACAATGTTGATGACATAAACTTTCAAATATTTGCAAACCACGTATTTCGGTTGAGTGTGAACACATGAAAATAACTGTATAATAATAATTTTGCAATGAATTTTAGTTTAAAAAAATACACTTTTGGGATTTTTTATGCAAAATATTTTCTTTTTTTTAATTTAAAAAAATGAAAATTTTACAAAATTGAAAACAATAGTCTCAAATGAACCCCGTCTGATATAGCACTTTCCTAAATCTATTTGTGTAATGCCTATAAAATTTTAGGGATACAGAATCTATTTTTATTTATTTCATAAATATACTAAAGCAAAATATGAGATTTAAAAAGTATATTTAACCATACATTTCTAAGAACATACAGATTCATTATAATTTAGGAAATAATTTATCTGTGAAAATGTAAATGATTAAAAATTTTAAACTCTTTATTTAACAAGGTAGAAAAATGAAAATATTTTGTTTAATTATTTTGAAAATTTCTAATCTTTAATTTAATATTCCCTCTAGCGGAATTTTAAATTAGAAAGTATTGCTTGAAAGCAAAGAGCTATTTAAAGTAACATAGTTCATTAAACAGATCCAGAAAGATACAATTATCAGAAATACTTTAAAAAATTCCAATTTTGTACGTTAAACATTGAATGGAATACACAAAAAAAATATAAATTTTATCTAAAATATGAAAATTTTTGACACCATTTTATTTCAAAACATTTAAATAACAAATGTATAAATTATCTTAAAATATGTTATTGATTTTATGTGAAGTAAGCAACAATAAGTGTAGGCACAGATTATATTCCTGAAAAATATTTATATTTCGATCAAACATAAAAAATACAACTAAGCATAAATCTGGCAACTCTCATTTTAAATTTTATTAGCGTAATCATGTTATTATTTAATATTTATTTTCACATGTTTGTAATTTTATAAATGTAATGTACATTTTACAACTGAATTATATTTGTAATGTAAATAACGTTCTTTTGAGTTTAATATTATGAAAATCGCTTATGTCATAATCATATAACAATATATAAATAAGCTAAATAACTTTGTAAAATCACCATAAAAAGAAAATTAATCAGGACGCGTTTCGAGCTTCAAAATAAGAGCTCGTCATTAGCTAATCCAAACACGTGTCACACGGGACAGAGTCAAGATGATGACTTCACAAAGTGTCGCAAGGGATGAGTCATCTTGACTCTGTGCCTTGTGATACGTGTTTGGATAAGCTGATGAAGAGCTCTTATTTTGAAGCTCGAAACGCGTCCTGATTATTTTTCTTTTTATTCTGATTTTGCAAAGTTATTTAGCTTATTTATCAATTTATCGCCAGTGATTGCGGTGTTTTTCAATAACAATATACTTCTCACTGCAATATAAACTAACAGGGTGGAAATATTATAATTTCTAAAACTTTTTTTTGGTTTCAATGTAGAGCTGCAATTTGAATAGTTTTCCTGCATTCTTTTTTTAGTATAAAAAACAAGCACATAGGCTATCAAATGTTATTCTTTTACCATAGATCAAATTTTTTCTAACTTTCCATTATTTGGAAACACTGTGAAACTTGACTACTTTAACTTTTATGTATATTTTTATATATAGCATTGAAACTTGGGTAGAGGTGATCTTGTTTTAGGTTGTATCAGAATTTATATCACTTTCCTTGCTTTAATAATATTGCTGTATTACGAAAAGTTTATTTCATTTTTTTATTATATAGAAAAACAGCTTTAAGAATGGAATATTATTATTTCATTATAAATAAGATTTGATAAAACATACCATGATTTGGATATAATCCTGATAATTTTTTATTTTATAAGTATTTTTTGATGTACAAAATAGCAACGTGAATAATTTTATTTATAATTTGTTTCTAAAAAAAATAACGTATCCTTTTTTTCTCAGGGATGGAGTAAAATTTATTGGCGAATTGATACTTCCGTTATTATTATTTTGCTTCAAGTATTTAATTTTTGTTTGTTTTGTTTTTTAATTTGATAAAATATAAAGGCGGAAAACTGCTGCAGCGTTCTTCTGTATTCAAATATCCGGACTCGATGGGCATCCTAACTTCCTGTAAAAAGAAAAAAAAAGCTAAAATCTTATTATTTTTTTTTATTAAAAAAGATTGTAGCTAAATGTCATCGGATCCTCTTTTTCACAAATATGCAAGTTTTTCATTTTGCCGTTTTTTTCCCTACTTTGCGTTTAAAATTTTGATCTTTAAATCTAAAAAAAAAAAAATTAAATTTTTGAAAAATGACTCAATGTCTCTTAGACATTTTAATTTATAGTAGTCAAGTGCAGATTTGATAAAAAATAATGAAAAACAGTCCTTATCATGTTGCACATGTTGAAAGATGTTATTTGCGGAAAATCGCAATTTTTAGTTTCGGATTCAATATATTTTCATGGTGTGCCGGTTCATATTTTTTGCTCACATCTTCTCTAATAATTGAGATATCAATTTAAACATTTTTGCCTATGACTGTACACAGAACAAAAATTTTACTTTTGCTAAATACTAAAAATAACTTTTTTTAAAATAGAAAACATGTATAATCGTTTAATGTGCTGTAAAGTAGACATACAATTTTATAAATCAGGCAACTTAATTGTTTACATAAAAATCTGCAAATGTCATGGAAATTAAATTCCTAAAATCTAGCAAACTTATTCAATGAAAAATAATATGTCTTTTACATAATATTATAGTTTACAAATATTTAAAATTTAATGTTAAATCACAGTTGGTGGTTAAAACTAGAAATGCGACACGTCACGGACGCAATTTTACTTCACTGTGAAACAAGACATGCATGAAAAAATAATATTTTTCTCATTATTCCGTTGCTTCCTGATATTGTTCTACTGTACCACATCACCTTTTTTCAGTTATAAGTAATTTTCATTTTAAAATATCTTCGGTGAGATAATATTCTACTTTGAGTACATTTCTTCATTATGCAGAAGAAAGTAAGTCGAATTCAAATTCAGCATTTGCAACAAATGTTTCAATTGCAAATTTCAATTTTCAACATGATTGAAAATTTAATTGCGTATCTGGTTAAAATGTCACGCAACTGGAACAATTTTCTGCGATTACTAGGTTTGCGACTAGATATGTTTAGAAATGTCAAAGAACATCTTGAAGTTTTCACTAAACTGAAATTACCGCGCACATACTTAATATTTTGACAAACAGATAAATTTGAACGAAAGTTTATTTTTTTAATGTAAAAAATAAATATCCTTACATTTTTATTTTCTCATTAAGGGCATATTTTTATTATTTCTTTTTTTGCATATTATTGTAGAATTTCTATTGAAAAATTATTAGATCTTATCTTTATGGTTCGTCTATGATGTTATACATAATATACGCAGCCATAGGGTGTGGGGATTTAAAGATGGCGCAGTGTGGTGTGGCATTATGAAGGTAATTTTAGGTTTATCGGAAATTTTATTATTAAGTATGACAGTAAATGTTTCAAGGTATTATTGTTGCAAATAAGTAATCACATCTGTAATGTGTGGTCCCCCCAAAAAATCATTTTTCTCTTTTTTTCTTGAAATAAATAAAATTATATATATGTATATATATATATATATATATATATATATATATATATATATATATAATGGATTATAAATAACACTTCCCAGGTGTCGGAGAAAATGATGACATCATCAATATATGCTTGTGCATACCTCCGATGACCTTGAAGAACCTCATGCATGCCTTTCTGGAACGCAGCAGCCACCCCTGATAAACCAAAAGGTATAGTACGCCCTGATAAGTTCCGTTATGCGTTGTAAAAGCTGTCAAATGTTTGCACTCCTCAGCCATTTTAATCTGCCAACAACCCCTCAATAAATCAATCGAAGATAATTATTTAGCTGCCCCCGCAGTATACATGATTTCTTGAGAATCTTTCATCGGAAATGTTGGAACCTGTGCTACTGAATTTAAAGCTCTATAATCTATACAAAGTCTAACAGTTGCGTCTTTTTTCGCCCCGCAAACAATTGGATGACTAATTTCAGCATTTGACACTTCGATTAGATTTAATTCTAATAACTCCTGAATCTGCCTATCTACTTCCTCTTTATATGCTACAGGTACACTATATAACTTTGGCTTTTTCCTTGCCCACCCGGTTTCAGATCAATACGGTGTTCCCCTACTTTCGCTGGTCGTACAGGACCCATAAATACCTCTTTATTCTCCCTCAAAATGGACTTTATATCTTTCACTTGACTATTAGATAACCCTTTTATTTCGAACCTCTCTATGTCTCGTTCTACCTCTTGTTCCCGGTTCAAAATAGGAATTTCCCCAACTTCTCAAAATTCCTCATCATCTTCAAAAACAATATTAACTATATTACACATAGCAATAAATTCTCTTATTTTATTTTGGTGCACGTGCTTCCTACTCCCGTCGTCTAACTCAACTATAAACGAATGCTGGTTTAGTTTTTCGACAATAGTTGCCAGCCCTTGCCACCTTTAATATAACTTGTAAGTTGAATCGAGGATTAATAGTATTAATTTATCGCCTACTTCAAACGTTTTTTCTTTTGAACTTAAGTTATAATGATAGGCCATTCTATTTTGTTGCACCTCGGACGATAATTTTGCCTCATTTGCGCTCTTTCTAAGCGTCCCCTAAGTTTAGTCAAATACTCATGAATCGGCATAGTATCTAACTGTGCCCCCTTATTTTCTCCTGCCCAGGATGACTTGAGAATTGATAAAGGACCCTCAGGTGCTCTACCATATAATAACTCAAAAGGGGCGATTCCCGTCGTAGAATTTGGGACTTCCCTATACGCCCATAATATAAATGGTATTTGTTCATGCCATCTTTTCCCTTCTTTCCTAATAGTGTGATGTAACATACGTTTAATAGTCTGATTAAACGTTCCACAAGACCGTTGGACTGTGGATACTGTGGGGTTGAAAATCGTGGATTAGCGCATAACCTTTTCTCAAATTCTTTCATTAAGTCGGCAGTGAAATTGATTCCATTATCACAGGCGATTATATTTGGAATTCCTGTCCTCATAAAGATTTGAAGTAATGCATCACACGCGGTTTTAGCAGTTAAGCTTTTTAGGGGGATTACTTCCGCCCATCTTGTATGTTGAACAATTAAGGTTAGTACATACTGATGCCCTTGTGAACTTTTAGGATCAATAGGCACAATTAAATCAATATTAACTATCTGAAATGGAAGTTCTGGCCGCAATACTGGGGAAATAGGAGCTCTATCATTCCCTTTAACCCCTCTAGTCAGTTGCACTCTAAGCATGATTCACAAAATTGTTTAGTTTCTTTCGCCATCCCCTCCCAATAAAACGAATACCTGATTCTTTGCAACGTTTCTTGGCTGCATGATGCCTTCCAAATACCGACGTATGCGCTAATTTTTGGATTTCTTCCCTTCCTAATTTGGGTACTATTAATTGCGCTATAGTTTCGCCTAACGATTTCTCTTTATGATACAATAAACCATTTACAATATAATAATCCCCTTTATCTATTTTAGCTAATTCCCAAGCTCTCTCTAACTCTTTATATTCCAATTGGGATTTCTTAAACATATCTGAATTGCTAACAACCCAGGTCAAAATTCCTGCTAGTATTTGTTTGCTAGGAAAGCATTAATTGCTGTATCCCCAGCAAGTGAAATAGCATAAACTACCATAACATGTTTGCTGGTTCTACCAGAAATACCAGCAGCTCATGGTGTGTATTGGCCCACTTTAATGCTTGGCTAGCATACTTATTCCAGCATGTGTTGCTTGAATATGTTGCTGGCCTAGCAAACAATCAAGACCACCACTTGCTTGTACTTTCTGCTAGTCTAGCATTATTTTTCTACCATCATCTGCTTTGAATTTTTGCTATTCTAGCATTAAATTCCTAGCATCAGTTGCTAGTTAAAAAAAAGACTGGTAGCGCCATCTATTGACTATACCGGAAACAACTACGGATATTTTCGGGAGAAACTTTTGCAGATTTTCTTCCCCGGCTAAGGATCGAACTCATAATCTGTGGTGTGGGAGACGCGCGCGTTGCTAACCTTGCCAGTGGGGACTTGCTTTTAAAACCCTGTAATTGCGATTAATAGCTGTAGAAGCTAATTCTACATGCGTCAATATTTTTTTAAGATAAAGTGTCAATTTTTCGATGCAGTTAAAATTCCTTCGAAGTTTTAATCAATAAGATTAATTTATTATAAGAGTTTTTTTTAATAATAAATGGATATTTAGAATATGGCTTGATTGATATAATTCAACCTTAATATTGATTTTTTTTTATAGATAAATTGAGCATGTTCTGAATTAATTTTTGCGCAGAATTAAACAATTTTGAAGTGCATTTTTGATAGAATAAATATCAGGTAAATTCAGCTTAAGGTGGGGATTTTTAAGGAGGAGGGGGTGGAATGGATTATTGATATTTTTAAATCGATTATTAGAAACATATTTCTTAAATGAAAAAGTGCTTTTCGAATATTGAAATTTAAATGACTAAATTTTATTTTTTACGGATTTTGAAAAACACTTTTTAATATTATTTTTAAAATAATTTTAGATAATTAAACACTATTAAAATTGACGGCTAAGAATTTTATGATGGGGAAGACTCACATTTCCCAAAATCCTCCATGGAAATTAATTTTTATTTTGTTTTATACTTGTGTGTTAAAATTTTATCTCAAACGGGTGAACGAATGAGGTTTTGAATTTACGCTGTAGTTACCTGAAGATCTAACGCCTCTTGATTTTGAAATTTAAAAAGCGCATTTTCCCGTTCTTATTTTAATAAACGCAGAAAATTTAATATTTCCGAGTAACTAAAAAGAATTAAATATTAAGAGAATGTGCGATGTGATTTTCCATTCATTTTGTACTCACTCCATTCACTCGAGGGATATAGGCCCAGGGGGAGGTGCCCTTCGTGGGGGTCTTTCTAAGGGAACCTAGCCCATATTTACGCAAGGTTCGAAGAAAACCATGAAAACTCCGAACAGTTAGGCCGACTGCCGGGCTTCGGTTCGAACCCAGCACCTGCCGTCTATCAGTTGAGAAGTCAGTACCTCTCAGCCTTGGTGGGGCTGGGGGGACTTAAAAAATTAATTGTTATTATTTTTTAAGTTTGTGTGTTAAAACATTATCCTAGCAAATTCATTAAGCAGCGTTTTTTTTTTTTTTTTTTTTCGTGTGGTGATGACACAACTATTCTACTCCATGCCCAGCTTTTTAAATTCTATAAAAAAATCTATTTCGCCCCTATTCTTAAAGACTTAGTAAATTTATAATTTTCAAGTAAGTTAAAGTAATTTAATACCAAGAAAAATATGAATTATAAGATCAATTAAAAGGTAAGTTAATTTTCCGTATAGTACGCATGCTATTTTCTACCAAAGCTGCTTGCAATCATTAAAAAGCATATAATAGTAGGTTTATGTTCCTACCTCTCCATGTTTTGGAAAGCTTAAATAGCAAATAAGCATAACATGCTTGTACATAGCATATCATGCTATTTCTCCTTAAACTGGCCGCATATTATACTATGCTGACGAGCATAAAAAAGCATATTATAGCATGTTAAGTTACCTAGCTCTGCATGCTTTAAGGTAGCTTAAACAACAAATAAGCATAAGATGCTTGTACATAGCTTTTCATGCTATTTCTCCCGAAACTGGCTGCCTAGCATATTATGCTGGCAAGCATAAAAGAGCATATTATAGCATGTTAAGGTACCTACCACTGTATGCTTTGGAAGAAGCTTAAATAGCAAATAAGCATTAGGTAATCGTGCATAGCTTGCCATGCTATAGCTGTGTAAGCTAGCTATATAGCATGTGATGCTAGCTACCAATTTCAAGCATATAATAGCAGGAAAATCTAGCAGACAAAGCAATATATAGCAATAACTAGCATGTTTTCGTTGCTGGTACTAGCATGAATTTTGACCTGGGAATAGCTTTATTATTTTCCTCCACTTCCGTTTTTCCTGTATTCTGACTTTTTAAATTTTCCGATCTCGCTTCTATTGCGTAAACATTACAATTATTGCTACTCATATCTTCCTTTTCACTCGAGTTATCAATAATAATTTCTAACTTTCTAATTCTTGGGACTCTAGCAATGGCTCCTCGCGATTGACCCCTGACAACTCATTAATCACCTCGGAATGTAAAATTACCTGCTCATTAATATTATCGGTCACTGCGCAAAGTACTTCCTGATGAATTATATTAGTTTGTCCGAATTGCGGAATAGCTAACGGTAATTTAACCAACGGTGATTTAACTGCTTCACCAAATAATCCTTGTAAATAAATACTACCCGCTCCTTTTAATTTCTCTTCCGGTACCAAATCTTTATGAATAACGCTAATTTCACATCCAGAATCAACCAATCCCTTTGCTTTTTGCCCATTTACACTAACTTCAATTTTCTCAAGTTTATTTAATTCCTCATCAATAACATTATTTCTCTGTTCGGCCTTTGCCGATATCCTAGCCACAATAGCTCCATTAGGTAACTCTTTGTTTCCTTTTACAACAATCTTATTTACACCCGCTTTCTGTTCTCGCCCTTTACTACCATTATTATTTCCCTCATTACCCAATTTATTACAAAATCGTTGGTAATGACCTCTCAAACCACATTTATAGCATTTAGGAGCTAAAACATCACTAGATTTCTTAAAATCAATTCTCATTACTCCCGTTTTGCCTCCAGTTACCACTAACTTTACAATACTCCCTCGGTCTCACTTTTTCATCGTTTACATACCTATCTTTACCTTTAAATCTTATATACGTAACTGCATAAGACTTGTTTTTAGCATGAAAATAATTGTCACATTCTTTAGCAATTTTAGGAGATTCTAACCTTTTACCCTGCTGAGTTAACCCAATATATGATGCAGTTTCCTTATCTAACGTAATTAATAACTTATCAGTGATTATTAACTGGTTTATCTTTTCATATGAGTCAGCACCTCTAATCTTAAAATAATTTTCCCATGTTGCTATTAAACACGATACAAATAATACATGACTTTCATTCTGGTTTCTCCTAGCCTTCTTAAAATTTTCCAAACACGCCTTCGGTGTCGGCTCATGTTCCCTTAGTACTAACTCCTTTAATTCCTCATAACTCTCCATTTGTTGCCTAGTGGTATAATTTAACAAATTATCAGCCTTATTTCCTAACATATTTAGTAGAATTTCGGCCTGCTGGTTTTCCGGTACATTTTTAGTTTTGAATGCCCTTTCTAAACTGTTGAAAAATAAATACCATCCCTCAGTCCCCTCTGGCACTTTCATAGACAGAGTTTTAACATTTTTGATCAATTTTTCTATGTTACTTTCATTATTAGATTCCCTAGACCCATTAGAGTTATTTATCGATCCTTATATCCTTAGCCTCTCCATTTCTAATTCATGTTCCATCCTTAATTTTTCAGCCCTCTCTTCTCTTTCTAACTTTTCGCGTTCTAATTTTTCCTGTTTTTCTTCGCGCTCTATTTTTTTCTGTTTTTCCGACTTTTCGCAATCTAGTCGTTCCGCAACAATATTGTTAGATAATTCCCTAATAACCCTCTCGTCATACTCATCACTGTCCATTATTTTTTTCCTAAGCTGAATTCTGGTATCATCTTTCGTGAATTCAACACCCAATTCTTCAGCTATCATCTGAAGATCCACCCTCTTTAGTTTCAATAAGAAAGCCACACCTTCACCAAGTGTTATTACCACCCTGCAGTACAATAATATTTAAACCTAGCAAATTAATATTTCCTAAATTTCTACCTTAGTACAGTTATACCTCCACTTATTATACTAATTAATACCTTTCAGATAATCGATATGTTACATTTCTAATTAACCTACTGTATAATCTGATTTTCCTCAGCCATTGATATCACAAAATTTACTTCCAATAAACCAAAAGGTAAAACAGTAATTTCGATTTGATTACTATGTAATACAGATTCCATTTTATACAATTAGATAATAACAATTTACATAATAATACTGATACGTTGCAATTGAATAAAAGTATTGATGTCAATAAAAGCAGACATAAAGAAAAATTGTATAGCATGCACATATAAATTTCTACAATTATTCTCACTAAAATATTTCCAAATTCAATACTGGTTCTCACACTTAAACAAAATATACTCAAAACCTTCACTTTTATTTTTCCTCACAATGACCCCTTTTTTTTCACTTGTGAGTCTTTTTTTTAACTTTACTTCTAGCCAATTAAAATTCTAAGTAAATGTTCATTGCTCGTTTGTTATCAACTCTTCAAACTTAAAACAGTATTGCTTCACTTAAATATTACTTTAATAATAATTTAAATTTAATTAAATTTAATTTTTCCTTCTAAATTACTATTAATACAATGCCTTAATTTTGTTCACTACCATTATCAGTAAAAAAAAAGAAAAAAAAACCAGAAAATCAATATTAGCACAAGTTATTATGACCTTTTCTTAAAACAATAGTAAATATGGTTATTAATACTTCCTACCTATCTGAACACAGTTATTTGATTGCACATAAATTATCTAGACAATTTACTTAAATTACTAATCATTATACAACAACAACTAAAATTGGTTCGAGATGTCAGCAGAAGGAAATGATCAAAACACCTTACCTTATACATTATCTGCTGGGGTACTCTTCTGTCCACAAGTAGTTCCACGATGTAGAGATGATATGGCACAAATAATAATTCTGTTCACCTCAATAACTCTAGGGCACAACACTTTAGTTCGGTTCTCTCTAATGATGATGAGGCACACACACTCTGTATTTCTGCTCGACGCTTGATTTTTATCTCTTTAAAATTCCGCTCGACGATCCGGCATTACCACACAAGAATTCCACTGGGTGCTCCGGTATTAACACACTGCAACACGGCTCGCTGGCCACTGGTACCAGACGATTCTATCCCGACGCTGCCATCAATTTGTCAGAGTTTCCTCGTAGCCCGCACAACTTTGAAGAAAGTCCGTATTATTTATTGCTGCCACCACCGATATTATTAGGTGATATCGGTCGCGCACTGAAAGGATTGTATAAATTAAAAACAACGCTTTCAATTAACTAAATTAACAATTTATTTACACTCTATGTACACGATATAAAGCACTATTTACACTTATAACTCGGATGTAGGTGATCCGGTTCAACATTAAACTAATACAGTAAATGCTTGTTGTGTACTGTTCAAATTACTTCTTATCCCTCTCACTCTATACACGTTAAATTAACTTTACCGGAGATCAATTTCGAATCTCCCAACACATGGGTTCTAAGCCTACTCTGTCCGACCAGAGCTCTACACATATGGACACCCGTACACCCTGCTCTCTCGGTCCCAACTAATCCTTTCTCAGCAAAACATGCCCCTTCTCAACTCCTGCTTTCAAATGTAAACCCCCTATTCGTGAAATGTCCTTTATTTTCCCATCTTCCACAGACATCTCCGAAGGTCGAACACACCCCTTTGCAATCTTCTTTTTCCCCTCATTACACCTCTACATTTCACCTGTTCACTCCAGCTTTAGACAAAGGAAGAATGTCACCTGGAAACTTCAGTATACAGACCCTACAATACATAATATATTAAGACAAGAATAACATAAATTCCAGTTCTAATAGCCGATGTTTCGCAGAACCTGACAATATTAAACAAAATCTCTAAAATCTTAAGTGGTCGGTCACCTTTTGCCATATAATGTATAAAGCCAAAATTAATACTTTAAATAAGAAGATGCGTCAGAATACGCTACAAATTTTATTATCTTCATTATATTTTCAAGTAGTATTTTTATCATAATATAAGTTATTTTTACTCAAAACAATTGCTTTGAATTATAAATCTAGGAACTGGAAAGTTAGATAACTGAGTTGATGGTTAGGAAATTTAATTTTTAATATTTAATCAGTTTGACGTGCAAAAGAAAATGGATAATAGAGTAATTTTGGATCATTTCACAAACTTGTATTTTTTATTTGCTATTTGAAATATAAAGAATATCAAGAGATTAATTCTTTTGTTGTTTAATTTAGTTTTAATCTTGCGTTAAATATTGTGTTTAAAATTGGAATACATTTCTGATGATTTTAAATACCACATTCTTTCTAACTTTATATGAAATGCATCATTTTTCATTCAGAATAATAGATAACTCCAAATAAACTTCCAGAAAAGATACAATTTTCTATTAAACTTTAATAACCATTTTAATTAATATATCAGGTCTTGAAATAGAAAACTTTTCTGATCCAGAAAAATTGCACTTTTCGTGTTATCAAAATCTAAAATTATTTCTTTAAAAAGTTCCTTATCAAAAGATCAAAGAATGAAGAAATCTTTGATCAAGCTCATTAACTTCATGAATGCATTTTTAATAAAGAACTTTGCTGGAAAGATTTATATATTAATCTGCCTGTACTGGGTATTTATGCTCAAGTATCAAGCAAATGCCAAGATAAATGAAAGTTTAGGTTAACAAATTTTCAATATATCCTATTAGTCATTGTATACAGTTATGCATAACTTTTAAAATGGAGTAAAATATGTTGTTTTTTAAGTAATAAGTGTGTGTATGAGACACTTATTATTAGTTTAAACATTCCGATCATTATTTATTTATTTATTATGATTTATATGATTTATTATGACTATAATGCGAGCAAAAATTGTGTGTGTGTGTGTGTGTGTGTAAATTTTATCTCAAAAACGGCTCTAACGATTTTCGCAAAAATTTGGATTTTACCATTTTCGGGCACGAGAAGACCATTGGGCTAAGTCACATGTTCGAGAAAATTCGATTATTGGGTCATTTTGGGTCATAATGGGTCAAGATCAAGCTATTTATATCTAGAGAACGGCTGGATCGATTTTAAGGAAATTTTCTATCCAATCGTTTTTTGGCACAACAAAACTATTGGGCTGGGTCACATGTTTGAAAAATTTCGATTAGTGGGTCATTTTTGGGTCATTATTGGTCAAGCCATTTTTATCTAAAAAACGGCTCTAACGATTTTGACCAAATTTTATATTGTATCGTTTTAGATTACAAGAAGACCATTGGGTTAGGTAACATGTTCGAGAAAATTCGGTTAGTGGGTCATTTTTGGGGTCATTGTGGGTCATGCTATTTTTATCTAGAGATTTTCTCACGCAATTTTGACTAAAAATTGCATTCTATGGTTTTCGGGTACGAGAAAAACATTGGGCTAGGTTACATGTTCGAGAAAAAATTTTAATGGGTCATATTGGGTCATTAAGAGTCTGGGTCAAGCTATTTATATTTAAAGAACGGCGTGGATTATAACGAAATTTTGTATGTAACAGTTTTTTGACATGAGAAAACCAATGGGCTAAATCACATGTTTGAGAGATTTCGACTATGAGGATCATTTGTGGGTCATAATGGGTCTTGTTTAAGCTATATCTAAATAACAGGTGGATCGATTTTAATGAAATTTTGTATGCAACATTTTTTTTGGCACTATAAAATCATTGGACTAGGTTACATGTTCGAAAAATTTCGATTAATGGGTCATTTTGGGTCATTAAGAGTCTGAGTCAAGCTATTTATATTTAAAGAACGGCATGATGGATTATAACGAAATTTTGTATGTAACAGTTTTTTGACATGAGAAAACTAATGGGCTAAATCACATGTTTGAGAAATTTCGACTATGAGGATCATTTGTGGGTCATAATGGGTCATGGTCAAGCTATATCTAAATAACAGGTGGTTCGATTTTAATGAAATTTTGTATGCAACATTTTTTTGGCACGATAAAATCATTGGATTAGGTTACATGTTTGAAAAATTTCGATTAATGGGTCATTTTGGATCATAAAGGGTCTGGGTCAAGCTATATATAATTAAAGACAGCAGGATCAATTTTAACGGAATTCTGTATGTAACAATTTTTTGAAACGAGAAAACTAATGGACTAAGTCACATATTCGACAGCTTTCGATTATAAGAGTCATTTGTGGGTCTTAATGGGTCAAGGTCAAGCTATATCAAAAGAATGGGTGGGTCGATTTTAACGAAATTTTGTATACAACATATTTTTGGCATGAGAAAATCATTGGGGTAGGTCACATGTTCGAGAAATTTCGATTAGTGGGCCACTTTTGGGTCATTCTAATTTTATCTAGACAACGTTTAGCGCAATTTTGACTAAATTTTGTATTTTATCGTTTTCGGGCACAAGAAAATCATTGGGTTAGACAGATTTTTGAGAAAATTCGATCAATGGGTCATTTTGGATCATAAGGGGTCAGGGTCAAACTAACTATATCTAAAAAACGGCTCAATCGATTTTATCTAAATTTTGTATCTAATGTTTTTCGGCATGCTAAAACTAATGAGCTAGGCCACACGTTCGAGAGATTTCGATTATAAGGGTCATTTGTTGGTCATGATGGGTCATGCTAATTTTATATAAAAAATGGTACTCACCATTTTGACTATACTTTGTATTATATCGTTTTTGAGCAAGATAAAACCATTTGGATGGACACATGCTCGCGAAAATTCGATTAGTGGGTCATTTTGGGTCTTAATGAGCTAGGGTCATTCTAATTATATATAACAACGACTCAATCAATTTTACCTAAATTTTGAAACAAAACGTTTTTTGTTACGAGAAGACTATTGGGCTGAGTCGCATGTTAAACAAAATTATATTAGTGGGTCATTTCGCTTCATTGCTGAATGCTGCCAAGCTATTTTTACCTAAAAAATGGCTTAAACGATTTTGATTCAATTTTATATTCTACTGTTTTTGATTACCTGAAGACGATTGCTTGACACTTGCTTGATCAAATTTGATTAGTTTTAGGTAATACGGGTCAGGGTCACGAGAATATGTCAAAAGCCAATAACTTGGTGATATTTGACAAAATATCGGCGACATATGGCTAAAAAATCGACTGTAAAAATTACGAAAACCAAAACACGTATTTGGAGCCAAATGAAAGAATGCCTCCAAATTTGGCTATATCTAGCAGAAAATATTGTCTTTCAAAATGTAAAGAATTTTTTTTATACATTCTTACGAGGATTCGAGATGCATGGTTAAACCAATCAGAGTCGAGCTAAAAAAGTGATTTAGATCGATGTCCTTTCGTTGTAAATTTTAAAATAAAGTAAAATTTATAAACAAGCGCATAAAAACATAGTTTTCTTATTGATTGTTTTTCTAAATAAACAACATGTTTTACAGTAATAATACCGAGTGAATGACACTGTGAAAATACTATATCGAGTTGAACACAAAGTTAATTTTGACCGAGCTAAGCTCGGTCTCCCCTGCTAGTTATTTATAATACTGCAAACTGCTTTAAAAATTACATTAACCCTTTTAGATCTGGTGCACTGTTAATAGTACATGTCTTTTAATTCAGTATTATTTTGTTTTAACAAATACTTTTATTACTGCTTACACGTAGTAATCGCAGCATGTGTCTATGCATTTAACCATTTGAATGTATTAACATTTGTGTATTTAGTAACTATAATAATAAAAAAAATACATGCTTAATTCTCTTTTAATCGATTTCGAGTCTTTTATTTTAAACATGTATTTCACTTTTTGAATTTAAAATAAAAAATACTGACCTGAAAGAATCGTATGTAATAAAGCGCAAAAAGATATTAGAAAGTTGTAATATCAGTTAAATTTTGTTGCAATACAACATTTTCTAAGCATCTCAGATTTTTTTACTTAGATTATTTTTATATGAATATGAATTTAATAATTTGCTAAACAACAGCACTCAATATGATTCAGATAGAGAAACTTTTGTTAAACTCTAATTAAAGTATCTAGATTTCAAGTGTTAATGTTATCGACGTAAAAGTGATATTTTCTAAAAACTGAAATAAACATTTGAAATTTTATGATATCACATTATATCTTAAATAATTATATGTCATAGAAAAACCCTTAAAGCATTTATACATGTGTAAATAGTTTGAAGTACCTTCATTTCAAATATCTACCACAGCTTTATTATGATAAAATCGCTTTTCCGCTCTAAAAAAATATTGATTACAAATCCTAAAAGTGATAAGTAGATATTTTGTATTTTATTTTTAAATTCTCTAAACCTAGATTTCCTTATCTTTTTTGAAATATTTTTTTCAGTAGGAGAGTTGTCATAAACTCGATTAGTTAAATGGTAAAAAGTAACTATTTATATAATTAGACAAATCTCTGGGTGTTTCCTCATAATTTCAAATCAAACGTCATATTGACCGGGAATATAATTCTAATGCCGTAAAAAAGGCCACTGCTCGATTTCTTGAAATAATCGACCTTTTATCACATCTATACATCTTCATATTCTCATCACATTATATTCCTATAATTTGGAAAAATTCGAAACTTGTCCATTTTGAAGAGCAATTTTAAGGAGAAATCCTTAAAGATAAGTTTTTATTTAATGGCATACATGAGAATTGCACGTTTCTAATTGTCCGAGACAGTAGGTAAGGGCGTTGTTAGCAATTTAAGTGAATTTATCTAGAAATTTTAAAATCTAGGCAAGACGTTTTGTATTCCCCACAGTTCCGGTTTCAATGACATAGTGATTGCGGCCATCAATTCAATTCCACAAATAAGGCCATTGTTCGACGTACGGAAATAATCAAAGTTTTATCGCATCTTTATTTTGTCTCCACATTATATACCTACAACTTCGGGAACTTGCAAACTAGCCTATCTTCATAGATAACATTAAGGAAAAACTCTGAAACAGAAGTTTTTCCTTAATGTTATCCCTGAGAATAAACATGTTTATAATTGTCCGAAACTCCAGGTATATGGTTCTATTAATTTATTTTAAGTAGTTTATGTGAGTTTAAATAGGAATTTAAAAATATGGTATACACTCCGATTAGCCATGGTTAATTCGTTTAACTAAAGTTTTACAATACATTGAAACATAATTTGTGTAGAATATAATGTAAAGATTTTTGTCTAAAAAGTTTAAAATTATGTTTAAAAAATTGTTTAATTGAATAAAATTTAAACTGACCATTATTAAAATTATTTTTTAAATCCAGTTTAAGAGTATATTTTCCCATTATTTATTTATTTTTCAAATCATTACGTTAGGAAAATATTCATATATCGAAGTCTTCAAAATTCAGAAAGAATTTGTAAAGATAATTGCATTACAGAAATATTTATAATAAATTAATATACACACACACACACATATATACATGTTTATACTGTGCAATTTTAAATATGAAAACAAAGGTGGGTTGATTTTTGTCGTCCGATTATCTGCGTTAGGGATATAGGACCGGGGGAAATGCCCTCCGTGGGGGTCTTTCTAAGGGAACCTAACCCGTATTTACGCAAGGTTCGGAGAAAACCACGGAAAACACCGAACGGTTAGGCCGACAGCCGCGATTGGGTTCGACCGCAGCACCTGCCGTCTACCAGTTGAGAGGTCCGAACCTCTCGGCCACTGGTGGGGCCTATGAAAAACAAATGAATTTAATACTTTATTTATTATGTATTAAATAAAAGTACAAATATGATTCAGCACATGTCCGATATTGAATACTCATAAATTATCATATTTTCAAAGGAGGTTCGTGAGTAGTTAAATCATCTCTCTCTGAAAATGTTTCGAACATTAATTCTGTTTACGGATGTTGAAACAAGAATTAAGTTAATTTTATTCAACTCAAATTATATATATATGTTACAGGCCAAACCCGATTTAAAGCCAAACTAGATTGGCCTAGGCCAAACCGGATTATCCTAACGCCCATCGGATAAACTAGTTTTTCCTAGGCCAAACCGGTCTATCCTAACACTCATCGGACAAACTAGTTTTTCCTAGGCCAAACCGGTTTATCCTAACGCCCATCGGATAAACTAGTTTTTCCTAGGCCAAACTAGTCTATCCTAAGGCCCATAGGACAAACTAGATTTTCCTAGGCCAAACTAGTTTGGCCTAACTCTTATAGGATAAACTAGTTTAGAATGCTGTTTCTTGGTCTGAACTTGTTTATCCCAGGCCGATCTAGTTTATCCTAGGCCAGTTCAATTTGGCGTGATTTTATTGAATTCAATGACCGCCTCAACGCCAACATTCTTGTTTGTCCTAGGCTGATCTAGTTTATCCTAGGCCAATGTAGTTTTACGTGTTTTTAGCTTACGGGAGTGAAAGCCAGAGAAATAATGGGCTCACAGGTTCTGTATATGCATGTACGCATGTATAAACGCATGTATGTACGTAACGCGATAACTCTTGATAGAAATATCCAATTTGCTTCAAATTTTGGATGTAGGTTCATTCTGAGAATGTATTTTTCTGATTAAGTTTGAGAATTCATTGGATAAGAATATAGCGGGGCGAACATGAGTTAAAACCCCATCGTTTATTTAGAGAAATGGATTTATCATGTAGAATTATCGGTTTTCTTTTAAAATTTTAGATATAGGATCATTGTAACAAGGCGCCTCCGTGATTAGTTGTGGACGTTTATTGTTTAAATCTAAAAGAAAGGGCAATTTAAGTAACACAACATAGTTTCGATAAATGGTTTTTGACGCTGAATTGACGAATTTGCTTCAACTTTTGGATATAGGTTCTTTCTGATAAGGCGATTCCCTGAATAGTTTTGGGGGTTTAATGGTTAAGTATGATGGGAAAAATGAAGAATTACCCTCTTACCTAAGAAAAACTAGTTTATTCTATGGAAATTTAGATAAACAAATTTGGCGTAGGAAAAACTAGTTTTTTCCAATTGGCGTTAGGATAAAATAGTTTGGCCTAGACCAATCTGATTTGGCTCGAAATCGAGTTTGGCCGATAAAAACATGTCTTTCACAAGAATAAGTATAAATGTGTGTAAAGAGTCATTGCTTATAACATCAATACAGAAATTTAAATTGTCCACCGTAGACGCATTAGACACGGTGTTCGCTTATTATTTATTTTCTGCAGATTCGTGCCAACTGAGATGAGACTTGCATTTATTATTATTATTATTATTATTATTATTATTATTATTATTATTATTATTGCATATTCGAGCCAGATCGGCTGAACATAATTTGGAATCGAACAGCGTTTTCCACTTTTGAGAAATTAATTACCTGTCGACATATAAGCTATTCTTTTCACGGCGTCAAGTTTTTCTTTTCCGTAAAGTCGTAAGCGGAAATTCGATTCATAACGTTGCTTTAATAGTATTTTTCAAAGGTACATCACTTTCATGAAAAAATAGTAACCGCCATTTGACTTCATATTTTCTGAGTGAGAATACCTGCTAATCCTATGCACTTGCGAAAATGAAGTAATTCTTAAATATATTAGGATGTAGCTCTTTTGGATTTGAGAAAAGATTTAAGGAATGACAGGGAAGCATGTTCACAAACCTACTTTTTACTGAGCAGATTCAATAGTTATTATATTTATAAATCTACTTTTTTTTCCTTTTGTTGTAAACTACATTAATTGTTTAATGAATCTCTATTTGAATATTGAAAGGTTTAATAATCTAAATAATCAATAATACATTGTGTATTTACCATTCTGTGAACACATCGTAATTTAAAAATACATTGTACATTTATCCAATAAATATGTATGCAGTATTTTTTAAAGAAATCCTAATTGTATGTTAAGTAAAATCTGAATTTTTGGCAGAAATTGAGTAGGGCCAGATTGAGCCGGACTGAGTCTCTTTTCACTGATTTTTTTACAGGCAGAGCTCGGGCTGAACTTTTAATTTTTACACCAAGTCACGGCAAAATAACTTTCCTTCGGGAAGGGTGGGATCCGGGCCTTGAAATTCCGGCCCGTGCAAACCTCTGACAGTATTCTACAACCCTTCGAATAAAATACATTATATAGGGGTGATGACAAAACCACTTTGCACAAGGTTAGCTATGGAGCACTAATCGGGATCAATATTAAAAAGAATATTGCCCAATTAAACTGGTGTCCTTATATTCACAGGCTGTTTACACTAATCGCGTATTACAGCCGTATTTTTTTTAAGAATAACACCCTCGAAAAATGAAGTAAGATGGATTACTTTTTCCCATTTCCATCAATTATACTTAACCATTGAATCCCCAAAACTAATCACAGATACACAATTTTGTAAAATTAAAGAATTATCCAAATTGAAGCAAATCAGATAATTCTGCTCAAAAAAACATTCATCTGATTTAAGGAGGGTAATCCCCCATTCCTCCCTTTATACTTAATCATTAAACCCTCAAAACAATTCAGGGATTCGTCTTATAAAGAAAAAAACTAAATTCAAAATTTACGGCAAATCGGATAAATATGCATAAAAAGCCATTTATCTAATTTAAGGAAGGCAATAGAACGTCCACTACCCCATTATACTTAATCAAAAGAAAAAATCCAAATTAATTAAAGAAGTGCCTGATCAAATGAATTCATGTCCAAAATTTAAAGCAAATTGGATAATTCTGTATTATAACCAATTTATCTAATTTACAGAAGGAAATAAATTGTAAGTTTCTCCCTTATATTTAACCGAAGAACCACCAAAATTAATCAGTGAAGCGCTTCATCAGAATGAACATATCCAAGATTTGCAGCAAATCGGTTAATTCTGCATGGAAAACCCATTTGCCAAAATTAGGCGGGATTCCCCCGTTTTTCTTATTCAATTAACCCCCAAACTAATCAGGGAGGCGCTTTACTAGAATGAATTTATTTCTAAAATTTGAAGCAAATCAGTAAATTCTGCGTGAAAAAAGCATTTACATAAATTATGGGGCGTTACCCCTTCCCCACTCCCTTTACTTAAACAATGAACACCCACAACTAATCATGACCTCAAGATAATGTACCTATATCTAAAATTTGAATAAAGTATGCTAATAATGCATGGAAACCCATTTATTTGAATTAAGGGAATGGGCGAATCGGCCTCTCGTTCTCTCCCCCCCCCCCTTTATTCTTCTCCAATGACCTCCCAAAATTAATCAGAAAAGCTCCTCATAAGAATTAACCTATATTGAAAGTTTGATGCAAATCGCGTATTTCTATCAAGAATTATTGCGTTACGTACTTACGTACATACATTGGTTCAGAACTTACGTGCACATTAGTTCTCAGGCTTTGGTAGCCTGCTGCGATAAAAACACGTCAAATTACATCATTTCAATCAAGAGTTATCGCCTTACGCACATACGTACGTACATACGTACATACAGAACCTGTGAGCCCATTATTTCTCTGGCTTTCACGCCCGCGAGCTCAAAACACGTAAAACTACATTGGCCTAGGATAAACTAGATCAGCCTAGGACAAACAAGAATGTTGGCGTTGAGGCAGTCGTTGAATTCAATAAAATCACACCAAATTGAATTGGCCTGGGATAAACTAGATCGGCCTAGGATAAACTAGTTCAGACCAATAAACAGCAGTCTAAACTAGTTTATCCTATAAGAGTTAGGCCAAACTAGTTTGGCCTAGGAAAATCTCGTTTGTCCTATGGGCCTTAGGATAGACTAGTTTGGCCTAGGAAAAACTAGTTTATCCGATGGGCGTTAGGATAAACCGGTTTGGCCTAGGAAAAACTAGTTTATCCGATGGGTGTTAGGATAGACCAGTTTGGCCTAGGAAAAACTAGTTTATTCGATGGGCGTTAGGATAGACCGGTTTGGCATAAAATCGGGTTTCGCCTGTAACATATATATATAAAAAAAACCTGAATGAACAATGCCAAATAGTTTCCGCCCGTTTATTTACATGTACGCAAGACTCAAATTAATCTGAAATTATATAGATACATATATATATATATATTGAATTGACGGTATCCAAAATAAGGATAAAATCATGGTTTTAGCATTTTTCAAGTATTCAAAAACTGAAATGACGCCGAATTTTTTAAACTCAATGAGGGAAAATTATTTTTTTTCTTTTGTTTCCTCTGAAAAAATTATATTTGAGATAGTAAACATTTTTTTGTCGTCTTTCTTTTCATCACGATTTTACGGATGAACACGAATAAATTGGCGGATCCAAATTGGTAAAATTGTTATTTTGTTTTCTACTTTTGATTTTTAATTTTTAGGTGCGTTCGTAATTATGTAAATACGTAGCACCCGTAGTTGTCGTTCAGTCCGCCCGTCTGTCCTTTTATTTGTCCGTATATAACAACACAAAAACTACCCAACCGAATCGTTTGAAATTTAAAATATACTATTATTAGATAATTTTGTCGAGTCATTTCAAATGTTATGAAAATCAGATGCATAGATCAACTACCGGGACAAACAAAAGTATTCCGTTACACTACGGTCAATGGGGGGAAATTTTTCAAAAGCATTTTAATCGTTTGAAATTTAAAATATGTAATTATTACTTAATTTTGTCGAGTCATTTCAAATTTTATGAAAATCGGATGCATAGATCAATTACAGGGACAATCAAAGATATTCCATTACATTACGGCTAATGGGTAAAACAGTTTAAAATGCATTTTACTGGTGTTAAACTCTTTCGAATATAAAAGAATCGACATGAACCTATGAAATATTGTATATAACTAAAATATACATTGTGTACAATCTGTGATGCAAAGAATTTTTATTATTAAATTACAGGGCCACACAAAAGTATTCCATTACATAACGCTGTACGAGGAAAATTGTTTAGGGCGTGTTTTAAATATATTAAACTATTTCACGTTTTATGAATATGATATACGTTACAGAGCTTTACTGCAAGTTTCTTCCTGTATATTTACATGAACACAAAGAAGATTTCGACCACTATAATGTATTTGAAGTGCCTTTTTACTACAATAGCAAGATCTGAATAGTTTTTAAACTTCGTTATCGTACGAACGCACCTCATTTGCTACGCTTCACGTGCAATTTCCAACTTGTTGATTTTAATTTTAATTTACAGCATTGATCTTAATATCGAAATTAGTATTAAAATTAGCTTTGAAAATCACATTACTTTGTTATTCTTCTACACATAGTTATTATTTTGTTCAGATGACTATGTTGATGTGAGAATTGAAAGCATGCGAATTTTTTTATTATTATTTCTAGTATAAAGAATTTAAAGCTGTTCAGAAACGTTTTTGAAAATTACGGAAAGACAATAGAAGTTTTGGTTTAGAACAGTTTCTAAAAGATCTGTTCAATTTTGAATATCACAGGTTTCTAAACAAAAAAGAATGCTTTTCAGAATTTTGAAAATTTTTGGAGAATTTGGGAATTTAGGAATTAGAAGGCTGCATAACATTTTCAGAAATTTTAAGAAAGATAAAAAAAAACTTTTGTCGTTTATCTAGTCGCTTCACATAAAAAATAATAATGATTCTTATGTTAACCTTTTCCCTGCATTTCCTTTAATTAGAATCTATTGAAAAATTCAGAATTGTTTTTATTACATATTTCAGATTTACGAGCATATATATTTCAGAATTAAAATATGTGAAATTTGTTTGTTAAATAATAACTTTTTTGCAATAAAGAATTAGATCGTAAAAAATAGTCAGTTGCGTAAATGTTGATACTTTTAGATTGTCCGTGCAAATCGCGGGATGCGCGGAAAAAAAAATGTCTTGTTTTACGAACAAATGTAAAAAAAAAAAAAAAAATCTTGAAACTTTCGAGTTCTTCTGTGTCTGAGCAAATTTCAACAATAATCAATCTGAATAGTTAGTTCAGATAGTAAATCTTCTATCATTATGGCAGTTCTAACAGTAAATGCAATAATTCATTTAAATAAACATTGTTGACGTGCCGTGATGTGTTACTTCCGAATATTATGACACCTCAGACAAGCATTCCTTTGAACCAAATCTGTTGATTTTATGTAGGAAGAATGATAGCGGGCTCCACGTTCTCTCCAGAAGAAGATTGGACGAGAATCAATCTGCGTGATCTCATCACTAAAAAAAACACACCTTTATTCTTCTTGTGTCCAAGACTAATGATTTCGGCTTCACAAGAACTAGGCACTCTTGTGGATGCAGTGTGAACACATGGAAACACATGACTGGAAGTCGAGCGTAAGGGATGAGGTCATTGAAGCCTACGGGAAATTGTTTTGGTGCATTGTAGAGATGTTTATGGACAATAATGTGAAGCACTACCGATTTCTCATGGTTGGGGATTTTCTGAAAGAAATGAATATTCGCTGAATGAATTGGCCTTCTGTGACTCCGGAAATCAATCCTATTAAACATGTCTGGGAAGATCTAGGAACAGTTATTGCACAGCGTAATTCTACCCCCTCTCAGCAACCGCTAGGATTCAATAGCGGCCCTTTTCGAAGAATGGGCTTTATTTCCGTAAACATTCATTGACACCCTCATAAACAGTATCAGAGCTCTTTGTGAAGCTTGTATAGCAATGCATGGTAGCAACACTTCGTATTGGTCAGACTTTTATCGGTATAAATACATTATCTTTTATTCATGATTTAACACTTTTTGATAACCCATGTTTCTTACTTCAGAATTAAAACCTTTTTTATATAGTTATGTTACTAAAGCATTCTTTCTCCCATTATAATATACCTCTGTGCCGAATTTCGTGGCACCATAATGAATAGATCATCAATTTTTAGAGATTTTATGTTTGTGACCTTAATTTTCAACATGAGTGTACAAATTTAGAACAAATTGCATGTGGAATTTTTTTCATTCCCAATCATCGAATTCCCAATCATTCAATATTAAAATTGTACGATGTTTAGAAGATAATAAAATCGAATTTTAATGGTCAGTTTTCCCCGCATTTAATGTGACATCAGTCTCACACAACGATATGCTTTTGTCTCCTTTTCTGTATTTTTGAATCTCTCAACGAAGAAAGATTATGATTTTGAAAACAACATAATGTATTTAGAACTCATTCTGAATCATTTTATTAACAAAAGATGCAGTAAAGTAACTTTTAAATGAGATTATATGTTCCTTTAAAGTACACTTGTATCATAAAAGACTAAAGATTTGATTTCATTGTTTTTAAAATAACCATTATTCTTCACATTATTTTAAGACACATGCTTTTTTATCTCTTTCCAAAAACAATTTTCGATAATCGTTTGGGAAGAGAAATGTAAATTTAATCATGTAGAAAATAATATTATTATTTATGTCTTTAAAGGCAAGTAGCATAAAATTGAATTTAACAAAACAACATTCTAAATTAATAATAATCCAAATCAGTTTATTCTGCTCTTTTTCTTAGTTTGAAATCTTTCCAAAAACATGCTTTTCAAAGTATTTCTCGGATAATCTCTTAAAGGAAATATTGGGTGTAAATATTATTATTCTTTTCAGTCTACTATAATCAAATCAACTATGTTTCAAGGCATATGGTTGCCTTTTGGAAAGTTCCCAAAAATAGTAATGATTTGAGTTTTCTTCTTCTTTTTTATGTGAGCATATGATACATTGCGGGATATTTATAGATAGTAGTATGTTTTTTTTAAACGCCTGATTTCAAGTTCAATAATGGGGTTTTTTAAAGAGTTATTTCAAATCGAAACATTTTTTATAAGATTTATAAGATATTTTATTGCATTCAAACAAGCTTTTAGTGTACGAAAACTGAATTATTTAAATAGTAATATGGTTATTTTTATACAATAATTGTGATATTAGAAATGATTGAGATGTGCCTGTCGTGTACTCAATGGCTTTTACACCATAACAGAATGTGATAAGCCAATATACCGATATCATATAAAAACAGCAGACGAGTCTTCTCCTCAGAGCCTCAAGAGACGTATACGATCATCAGAATACTACCCGCAGAACCGAGATTTTTCTGAAAAAACGACATTTTGAACCTCCTATACCCAGCTTTGACGTTCAGTGCACCAGAGTCGCCGTCTCTCACTATGCTACGTCCCAAATGAAGCCGCAATAGCGGTAACCGCTGATAAACCACGCTGCTGTAAACGTCGTTGCACTGTAAGAGCAGATACTATACGCGATACAACCATGTCCATTTCATGACTAATGGTCTGGGGTGTGCTTGTGTGTTTTGCAAAGCCGATCTCGATATATGTCTGTTTTCTCGTGTATTAGTCATAGAGTGAGTTAAGATTTTGCATGCCGTTCAGTATGGCCTTCACAAACACATTAGCGTCAAATCTGCATGGCAGTCCTTTGATTTCAACCTGTTCAACTGGCTGTATCATGGAACGATAATGCACATTCTCGATCCTACCTCTATCGATTCTAATTCCGAAACGAGTTGTATTATTCGATACAAAAGATATTTTGAGCAAACACCGCATTTACGAACGCTTTCTGTTCTCTAAATCCACTATGCAACTTACCTTTTATACAGTGTTTCGCATGTCGCTTCTACCTCCTGCGTCGTCTAAATTTTTTTAAATACTAATCATATGTATATTCCAACCTGTTCTTCTTTTCATTTGACTTTCATGCTCGTCAGATCATTCCTTCCTGGTGTTGCAATTTTAAATTGCAATTTTATATATGTTGATTTTATCAAGAGTGATTGTTAAATTTTGATAAGTATATAGAATATAAGGAAAGAAGACAGTTTTACATAGGAAATTGTCCATGCAAATGAACGCCTTACGTTGCGATGTGTGACGCCTGACGTGCGACTTTGCAGAAGTAATATATGTCACTATACGTTAAAGGCTTATGCACACATGCATCTAACTTACAGCGTCGCAGGAACAGCAGTTAGATAGTTGCAGAACGCTACTCTAACTGGCGCAATTTTCAGGATCACGTATTCATAATCAAATGCGTGAAACTGGATCGATAACTAATACTTGCCATGCATATCTGCATATTCATTTAAAGTATTATGACTCACGTTCCCTCCGAAAAGTTACCTTGTCGAATGAAGATTGTTTGGACTTTTCAGAGAGCCCTGCACTTGAGAAGAAGTTGCGGAAACATAGTAGCATCTAAAATTGTATGAGATTTTTTTGAGCCCATATTTTCCTATGAGAAAAATTCTGTTTTCCTATTTTCAATTTTCTTTTCCTATTTTGCACACTTCTCCATCAAATCTGGGTGATTATGAATAATATACTCTTATACACATATATACGTTTACGCTGCATTGCTATAGCTGACCGGTCATTTGCTAATTTAGACGTTTTGTTAAATATCTAAAAAAATACTTTAGGAATTATATTTAAACCACACGTGTTCAAACAGAATAGTACAAGTCCTATATTTCCGCGAAAATGTTTTCCCGAAACCCCATGTGGGACCGACAATAAATTGGAATAGAAAGGGATATCCTTTGATATCCCTGTCAAAACTGATGTAGCAAAAACGTTCAAGCTTTAGATCATGTGGATATTAATTGGCATATTGTTATAAAATGTGTTCATTTTTACGAGTATAGCATACACTAGTAGAGAAATTAAAGTTGTTTATAAAAACAGTCCCTAATTCGCCAAGTTTGCCAATTTGACGATTTCTGCTTAAAGTTTGCAGAGTTGTTAATAAAAATTTTTCTTTTCAGAAAATATGACAAACAAAATTATACATAATACCCTGCAATCAAAATTAAAAATAATAAAAATTGTATGAAAAATGAGCAGGATTATTTAATAATGTTTCACTGCTCATGCACGAATGAAATTCAAATAAAATCTACAAAATGTGTTACCTAAATGTATAGAGCACCTTATGTGAAAATATAAAAAACATAGCTTGAAAATTCTGAAAATAATCGTTGATTGAATAAGCTCAAAATCCGTTGTTCCCTAATCAAAGGATAAATGGATTAAATATATAAATTATGCAAATAATTCATTTCCATATTCAAAATCCCATTCTTACATTACAAAAATCTTTGAAATACAATACATTAACTTATATTAATAATTATCGTTGATTGAATAAGATCAAAATCCGTTGTTCCCTAAAGCAAATAAAAAGAAAAAGGGCTCTATCCAAATATAGTTGCACATGCAATATTTTGAATTTTATATTAACACTAATCAAAAGATTGATGGATTAAATATATGCAGGGTGGTATATATACCTAAACAAATGGTATATACGCTAGGGGGTGATAGAACACATCAAGACGAGTAATAGTAAATAGGAAACCAAGGGTCCCAAACGTTTTCCCAAGGAGATAGCCGCCATTAAAGTTTGGGGCCCAAAATTTCATATGCACATAAAAAAGGAAAAATTGGTCGATTGATTTCCGGTTTTCACTAAAATTATTCTTTATGTTGGTATTTTCTTGAAAATAAATTATAAAGAGAAATTTCGAAAAATGCTGATAGAGGGCGCTTTAGACTTTGAAGTAATGAAAAACTATTTTTTGCTGTGATTTTTTGCATCTCATTAAATGGTTTCGTAAGCTTAGACTTAAATTTAAATTTTGAGCTCAAAATCTGAATAGTTGGAAGCGGTTAAGTATCACAAACTTAACTGTGTTCAGAGGGTTTAAATTTCAAATGATTATAAAAAACGGAAAAATTGGTCGATTGGTTTGCGGTTTTCACTAAAACTATTCTTTATGTCGGTATTTTATTAAAAATGAATTATAAAGATAAATTTCAAAAAATGCCGATAGAGGGCGCTTTAAACTTTGGAGTAACGAACAACTACTTTTTACGTTATTTTTTGCATCTCATTAAATGTTTTCGTAAACTTAAACTTAAATTTTGAGCTCAAAATCTGAATAGTTTGGAGTCGTTAAGTAGCACAAACTGAACTGTGTTCAGAGGGTTCAAATTTCAAATGATAATAAAAAACGGAAAAATTGGTCGATTCGTTTCTGGTTTAAAATAAAATTATCTTTAAGTCAGTATCTTCTTGAAAATGAATTTTAAAGATAAATTTTAAAAAATTCCGTTAGAGGGCGCCTAAAACTTCAGAGTAACCAACAACAAATTTTAACCGTTATTTTTTGTATCTAATTAAATGCTTTACAAAACTTGTTAAATGTTTTCGAAATCTTTGATTTAAACTTAAATTTTGAACTCAAATTCGGAATCGTTGGGAGGGGTTAAGAAGCGCAAACTGAAGTGTGTTCAGAAGTTGAAATTTACCCCCCCCCCCCTCGAACACAGTTCACTTTTGCGTTACTTAAACACTCGCAACGACTCAGAATTTAAATCTAAGCATTTGAAAGCATTTAATGAGATTTAAGAAATAACGGTTAAAAATAGTTGTACGCTACTCAAATGTCTAAGCGCCCTCTATGAGCATTTTGTGAAATTTATTTTTAAATTTTATTTTCAAGAAAACACTGATATAAGAGTAGTTTTAGCATAAACCGCAAACGAATCGGCTAATTCAGGATCTGGAACCATTTTTTGGAGAGTGGATGTGCAGGCCGAAGATAAGGGCAAGGTCGTAGACGGGCAACAACGCCCAATGAAGATCGGTATTTAGCGTTAACAGCTCGGAGACACCGAAACATGAACGCTACTCTTCTCCAATAACACCTTCGCTCGGCTACAGGCACCACGATTTCAACTCAGACTGTCCGAAACCGGCTCCATGCTGTAAGTGTATGCTCGCCGACCGATGGTATGTGTTAGATTAACATCAAGGCATCGTCGCGACCGCAGGGAGTGGGCAACCGTGCATGTCAACTGGAGGGAAAATGGATGGAGCAATATTCTGTTTTCTGACGAGTCCCGTTTTTCTATGCATCCGAATAATAGGCGTATTTTCATCTGGAGGGACCGTGGCAGTAGGAATAATCCTGCGTTCGTGCACGAAAGTGTCAGATTTGGCGATGGAGGAGTGTTGGTGTATGGTGGCATCTCCATTGACGGGCGCACTGACCTCTACATCATTCGAGATGGAGCTCTGACTGGTCGCCGATATAGGGATGAGATCCTCAGACCTATTGTAGTCCCTTACGCTGCAGCAATCGGAGATAACTTCATTTTAATGGACGATAACTTCAGGTCACATCGTGCAAACCTGGTGGAGGATTTCCTTTTCGAGGAAGGAATCGTTCGAATGCAATGACCAGCGTGTTGTCCAGACAGGAATCCAATCGAGCACGTTTGGGACGCTCTAGGAAGACGAGTTTCTGGCCGCCAACAACCCCCACAAACTCTCCACGAACTGGAAAGAGCTCTTCTGGAAGAGTGGGGCAGAATACCCCAACTCGTCATTAATAGCCTCATTGAGTCCATGCCTCAAAGGTGTTCAACGTTGCTGGCCGCCCGTGGAAACCATACCCCCTACTAAAAATGATTTTCTTTGAAGAAAACACCTTTTCTTATTCTTTTTTCTCTTATGCACAAATTGCGTTTTTTTTCCTTTTGTACACAAATGCGCAATAAAAACCATTTTTTTCTGCCAAACACGTGTAATTTATTCTCATATAACCTACTATGTCTGTCGACCATGTATCAATCAACTAAAAAGTTTCCCAGATATAAAATCCACCTAAAACTGCAATATCCTTTATTTGTTTTGAGCAGTGTAGTTTTCCGTTTCGTTTGAAATGTAGACCCTCTGAACACAGTTCAGTTTGTGCTACTTAACCATTCCAAACTATTCAGATTTTGAACTCAAAATTTAAGTTTATATCTAAGCCTACGAAACCATTTAATGAGATACAAAAAATAACTGCAAAAAATAGTATTAGGATGGATTGTTTCGTTAATCCAAAGTCTAAAGCGCCTTCTATCGGCATTTTTTGAAATTTATCTTTATAATTCATTTTCAGTAAAATACCGACATAAAGAATAGTTTTAGTGAAAACCGCAAATCAATCGACCAATTTGTCCGTTTTTTATAATCATTTGAAATTTAAACCCTCTGAACACAGTTAAGATTGTGCTACTTAACCGCTTCCAACTATTCAGATTTTGAGCTCAAAATTTAAATTTAAGTCTAAGCTTACGAAACCATTTAATGAGATGCAAAAAATCACGGCAAAAAATAGTTTTTCATTACTTTAAAGTCTAAAGCGCCCTCTATCGGCATTTTTCGAAATTTATCTTTATAATTTATTTTCAAGAAAATACCAACATAAAGAATAATTTTAGTGAAAATCGCAAATCAATCGACCAATTTTTCCTTTTTTTATGTGCATATGAAATTTTGGGCCCCAAACTTTAATGGCGGCTATCTCCTTTGGAAGACGTTTGGGCCCCTTGGTTTCCTACTTACTATTACTCGTCTTGATATGTTCTATCCCCCCCTAGCGTATATACCATTTGTTTAGGGACACTTGTATAAATTATACAAATAAGCCTTTACCATACTCTAAATTCTATTCTTACACTGCAAAAAATCATTGAATTACAATATATTAACTTATATTAATAATAATCGTTGATTCAATAAAGTCAAAATCCGCTGATCCCTAAAGGAAATAAAAAAGAAGGGGGTCTGTATCCAAATACGGTAGTACGTGCAATATTTTGAATTCTATATTAAAATTAATCAAAAGATAGATCGATTAAATATATATAAACTATACAAATGAGTCATTTCCATATTTTAAATCCTATTCTTACTCTGCAGAAAGTTCACTGAAGTACACTGCATTATCTTATATTAATTTTTCAGCAGTAAATTGTAAAATAGTTTTTTCCTGTAAAACACAATTTTTAAATGCCAGTCTAAAATATGCATTATTGTAGAAAAACACAAACCTTAGAATTAGATGCATTGAACAGTGAAACAATGCACCATAAATAATTCGTGATATTTTATATAGTCACATAAAAATAAGAAAACACAAATCACTAGCGTGTCTGGAACCAATCCAAAAAACAAATCAACCTTAAAACCTATAGTTGATATGATTATGGAAAAAAAGAAAAAGTAATAATATTTACACCCAATATTTCCTTTAAGCGATTATCTGAGAAAAAAATTGTGAAGCATATTTTTTGGAAATATTTCACACAGTTCGTAATTGCATTATGAACTGATTGGGATAAAATGTAATTATACTTTTGGGGGTTTTTTTTAATCAATTTTATGCTATCGGCGTCAAATACAGAAATAATCTTATTAACTTTGATATCATGAAATGTCCTTTTATGCTATTCAAACGATTTTTGTAATCTCATGCTTCGGAAAGCTTAAAAATTATAATAAATAAAAAAGATTTATAATATAACAAAATTTTTTTTATACAGTAATTTATTTCACTATGAAGCTGAGAAATCGGCATCAAAAATTATATACAAAAGAAAATACTCACACTTCTCCACAACAATATAAAAAAACATAATTGTCAACGTTTTACAGTAATTTCATAAAAAATTAACAATTAATGAAATATATAAAACTGTAATTTTTGAAAAAAAAAACAGCTAGGGAAAAATATCCTAATTCCACATTATCTTCTAATTTCGTCCAGCCCTCTTTTTCTTCACTTCTGCGAAACTGATACCATGCATCACACAAGGCACGAGGAACGGAAGGTAAAAGGGATCAGTAGTTAAAATATGGTTCGTTAAGACACACCAATTTTTAAAAATGCAGGATTGCTATTTTTGTCTGTACAGTTTGGTGCAATAGTTTAAGCGAAAAGCGAACTTTTTTATAAAAACTAGTTAGACGGGCAAATCCGAAAACTTTCTACTATCCCATACGTTCATTTTATACTTGAAAAATTAGTTACACATGTTAATATACTTTAATATTTTAACATAATTCTATACAAACTTTGCTTTTCATTTTAAATTTCTGCTTCAGTGAATTAATCGAACTGAAAACGAGTTAATGTGGAACATGATATTTATTAAAATCAATAATTTTCCCTTATTCTGTTATCATCACTTGTTTGCAAATAGCCGGCTTATCCGTACGCAAGTTTCCGTCTTTAAACGAGCCGGACAATAGAACGTCAAAGAATCGAGAAAATGATCAGTTATGATATACAAACACAGGTAATATATTTAATGGCATATGCATTTAGCATTTACGATAAGCGATTATTGGCATTTAATCTCATAATTTGAAGATAGTTTTTTGGTCGACGTAATAATCAAGTAATAAAAGAATCATCCTTATAGCTCCAAAAACGATAAACGTATTAACTAAAAATTTACTGTTTTGGATGAAGTGTTCTATGTCCAATTTATATATGTATTTGAATTGAGATTGTAATGAAATACAGAGTCAAGAAAAATCGAAGAGTGTGAACAATACGAATTTAAATATTTCGACAGTTCAGTATCCGATCGATTTCATTCTGGATGCAAAGTTTATATCTTTATAGTATTTTATAGTCACAACTTAAAATAACAAAGTTCGAAAATTTTTATATGCCTTTCATCAGAACGAATATTTTGAGTTTCCGAAAAAAATAGTTTCGAATAATCGAGGTTACTGATATTAGACAGGCTTTTTCCCATTATTACATACTAAGCACATAATTGTAAGTTTACTTCTAAGCATTTTAAGTATCTATCTACATTTATTAATGATATAGTCTTTAAAGATTCACGGACAGACTTACACGTAGACGGGCGTCATTTTTGGAATCTCCAATGTCTGAAACGTGTAAATCTGTCGATTTTTTTTTCTATTTTAAAAACTATAGGAAGACTTACATTACACTACTTATGATGGATAAATAAAAGACAAAACAATCTTTAAAATAAAGATAAAAATATTTTTAACGGAATTTATCGAGACCAAAATACAGACATTTGAAATAAGAAATTTGCGGAAGTAATTATTTGAGGAAGCAAGTATTTAGATGATATCGAATATATTTTACAATGCGAAAATATCGCATACATGCAACTAGCTCATTAAAAGTGTTATGCTTCTCCGTATCTCTAAATTACAAATGTTCTCTTTATACCTGTTTTAACTGCAAAAGTCAAAAACAACAAACATTAAGGTATAATTCTATAATGACCATGTTTATAGCAGAATATTCATCATTATGAATGCATGCATCATATGAATTCTAAAGATGGAATAAACTTGTACGAACAGTTACTAGATTACATTAACAAAAGTAGAATTTTCCAGATAGTTTGTTCTTTTATTATGAAAATATAGTGTAAACATGTTAATATACATGTCCTAAGTATTTAGTTGTTTTTGTCTATAAAATGAAAAGAAACTGGATATAATTAAAATATGCTTAATTATGAGATGAGACCGCATCCATGGAAATTCAATGGGATAAACATGTTGAATAAGGGATCAATTTATGGAATGTAAAAATTAATTACAGTCCTGCATAGGTAACTCGAACTCCTAAAACATTATTATAAAATTATTTACATTAATTTAAAATTTTAAAAGACTAACTCAATTCATCTATATTGAAAAAAATGTGCTTTTATTCTACAATAATAAACATCAGTTAAACACGGATAAATATATACAAAAATCACTTCATTATAGCCGCTAATTCCATTCCATTCCTATCATATTTTATTAGGCTGCATTTTAATGAATACATAATGCGTCCATTTTTCGTAATACATAAAACAACCAACTTTATTTTTTATTATTTATTTTTATTCATCTACTATTTCCAACACTTTTAATACTTTCGCATGTGATGAGCACTTTGTGGTAGGGTAAAACAGGCATTGCCATTCGAATATTTCAAGATGCTGTACTTTTAACCGTAACCAGTTTGTTACCGTTCACAAAATCCCAAAAATAATACCTTTGAAAAACAATATCTGAAATTCCATGTCGATTTGTTGATCGGACTGATGTACTAGATGTCTACGTCCATATATCGTCAGCTATTTTTATGATCACTGTGTACATTAAAATTCCATACACACAAAGAAACTGTAATGGAAACAGAGATGAAACTAAACAAAACATATATTATTTTAAATATATCAGTTTATAGTTCATATTTACGTTCAGACATAGTGTTATATTTAAATCAGTACATGCGACAATTTTTTTCCATTAGCTGGTTGCAATTTTCTAGATTCCCTTCCTAAATGCGTGATAAGCTATATCGTCATGTGATCTTACAATAATCTAAATTTAAGGTTTAGTTTTTATTCTTTATTTATTTTATTTTTTTAGAAAAATTGTAATTTCTGATTTTTATTAAGTTCAATTTCGCATATCCAGAAAAAAGGGAACAAGTAACATGTATCACTAAGTTTTAGTTGACTGGGTTCGGATTAGTTTTATTATGGGTATAAATAACATTTTGGAATTATATGGAAAGTGATTAGCTTCAAGTGTGTATTCTAAATAAAATATTTTAGACAGAATATTGTAACAAATGATACCTAAAAATGCACTACTGTATACTCTTTCATATAAGCAAAAGACTTTGCCCTAACATTATCTTATAGAAAGAGGGAGTTGGAATATACGAGGTCTAATTTTGGGAGGAAAATCCTAACCAGAGAACTACGACTGTCGTAGAGAGGTTGCTTCTTGATCAACAGTTCATTTAATGGTAAATTGCGAAGAATCAGGATTGTCAGAAAATAATCACCAGATTTGCAGAAAAGAAAAGGAAATAATTTGAAAAAGTGTGATCCATGTTGTATCTTCTTTAGTTAAAGAGACATACACCTAATGTAACATAATTTAAAAATAGTGATATTAGCAGTGCTAGGGATGATATTGAAGAAGATTATATTTACAAATATGATGACAAAAACTTATCAGATCCTAAACTTATCCCTTACCCCCCCCCCTCCCTTCATCTAACGTATATGACGAAGAAGCAACGGGATGGGACTTTAAAGAATATTTTGAAGATTCAGTTAGTGATTCTCAATTTGAAGAATTCGTTTCATGTTTTCAATGTTTTTTCAATTATTTTTGCTTGTTTAATGTTATACACAAAATCATTATTTTGTCATTTAAAATAGGAAGGTCGGCTTGTACGTGAATGGGCTTATAAGCGAGAGTGTAATGTAATTAATAATAATACGCGATAAATCAAAATGTAAATAACCAATAAAAATAAAAACGTAGAAATAACAGTAAACAGTATTTAAAGCAACTTGTATAAAATAAGTGAGTATGTTACATTGTATACAGCGATATTTGTTCATGCTTTACACATTTATAGGGAGATTCTGCATGTGTTTGCATAAAAAAATCATAAACCTATATTTTTATTCCACATATCTATAAATTTTATTTGAAAAAAATCTCATATGTTCTCCAAGAAATAAAACAAAAAACGTTCACTGTAAAATGATTTAAATTATAATTATATTCAATAGCTGGTTTGAACATCAAGCCGATCTCATACCAAAAAATACTCTGTTATCATGGACATATCATTTAGATGTGTATACTGCAAAATATTAAATGATCGAAATCCATGCACAATCTCTTTAAAGAGATGGTGGACATTAAAATTTCATTTTTTATTTACACCATAGCAGTATGAAATTTTGTGCATATATACATGTCACCAAAAGCATATAAAACATCTTCAAAAAAATTTCCAATGTTATTAATTTTTTTATTTAAAAAAATAATTTTTCAACGAAATTTCAAAATGCTCCTCGTGTTTTAATTTTTGAGATATTTTCTTGCTTTTGCATTTTAATCACTTAAATCTTTATTATAAACAAATTTGTGTAATATTTTTTTAATCTCTTGAATAGTTAATATTTTACAGATTTACAAATATACATCAACTAATATTTATTTTATATTTCCTCTAACCAAACATCAAGTTTAGTAAAATCTTGATATTAATATTATAGTAACTGAATGGAATTCCTATTTCTTTTTATGCTGTGCATTATGAAAGTTTACAAAATACATTTAAACTTTTAAAAATGTATTGAAGTTTTAAATGCTTTGTTTGTGAATATATTTTATATTCAACGTTCTGCATAGAAACATTTCCATAAGATTATTTTATTCGGCGGATAATGCTAAAAATAACTTCAAATATTGAAACATGAATAATAGAAAAGTATAAGGGATTTTGAAATTTGTTATTCCTCTGTAGTTCAGAAATTTATAATTATGTTTACAATTATTCCATACATAAAATTGCTGAATAGTATTCTTTCATATTTGTGTATGCATGCATGATTTTGTCTAGGAATTTTGTTTGAAAACATATTTTTGTATGACAAATATTAATAACATGTATATTTATAATATACAGGGTGATTCATAAAAGATGGGCAGAACTTTAAGGGGTTATAGTACACTTAAAGACAAATAATATTAAATAGGAGACTAAGGGTCCCAGACGTATTCCCAAGGAGATAGGGGGCATTAAAGTTTAGGGTCCGAAATTTCAAATGATTATAAAAAATGGAAAAATTGGTCGATTCGTTTGCGGTTTTTGCAAAAAATTTTCTTTATGCCAGTATTTTCTTGAAATAAAATTTTAAAGTTCAATTTCAAAAAATGCCGATAGGGGGCGCTTTAGACTTTGGAGTAACAAACAACTATTTTTTAAAGTTATTTTTTGTATTTCTTTAAATGATTTCGAAAGCTTAGACTTAAACTTAAATTTTGATCTAAAAATCTGAGTCCTAACGAGTAGTTAAGTAGCGTAAACTGAAATTTAAAATTTGAAACCCTTCTCCCCCCAGAACAAAAATCAGTTATTCCCGATCTTTGTGTCGTAGATTAGGCTCTAACTACTGCCGCGTTTTGCTAAAATTATTCTTTATGTCAGTATTTTCTTGAAAATAAATTTTAAAGAAAAGTTTCAAAAAATTCCGATAGAGGGCGCTTTAGACTTTGGAGTAACGAACAACTATTTTATACCATTATTTTTTGTATCTCATTAAATGCTTTCTAAAGCTTAGACTTAAACTTAAATTTTCAGCTCGAAATCTGAATCGCTGAGCGTGGTTCAGTAGCGAGGGGAGGGGGTTCAAATTTCAACTTCTGAACATAGTTCAGTTTGCACTACTTAACCATGCCCAACGATTCTGTGCTGTGATACGAGGCAAAAATACAACTTTCGTCAAGGACTGCATAGTCGGAATTCACTCATAAAGGCACTGGCACAGTTGGAAACGTCGCTCATGCAAACGTTAAAGCTCCATTCCTGACGCTAGTCACCGGGTGAAGAAGGAGACAGAAAGTATGCAAATGTCAAATGGGGAAGACGAAGAACACGTATGCAAAATTTCGACACGATTCAGGCATAAAAACCACTGAACGGTGCGTCAAGTGTAAGTCGCTGTAGTAATGAATCGGAAGATGGTGCCCTTCACGAATAAGGAAAAGGCTGAGATGCATTTAATTTACGGAGCGGCAGATGGAAATGGTGCACAGGCACAACGAATGTACGGAGAGCGATTTCCCAACAGGCGGTTGCCTAACCGCAAAACTTTCGAGCGCTTGCACAGACAGTTGTGTGAGACGGGATCATTTCTCGCTTCCCGGTCGAATGCAGGTCGTGCAAAAAAGGACGAATCAGTAGTTGTTGCAGAAGCCATTCTGGATGTAGTAGCGGCGCAGCCAAGTACATGTACACGAACAGTGGCTAGGCAAGTGGATACCTCACAGTCCATGACTTGGAGGGTACTGAAGGATGAACATTTGCTCCTGTTTCATGTGCAACGAGTCCAGAAACTGTCTCCAGGGGATTATCCAAATCGTATTCAATTCGCCCGCTGGTTTCTGCAGCAGAACGCGCTAAATCCACATTTTGGACGAACTGTGCTTTTCACCGATGAATGTACCTTCACACGTGAAGGTACATTTAACACACACAATGCACATGTATGGGCGGATGTCAATCCACCTGCTACGTATCCACATGCTCATCAGAGACGCTTTTCCATCAATGTTTGGGCAGGAATCCTCGGAGAACACCTAATCGGACCGTACCTTCTTCCTGAACGCCTCAACGGTAAAACATACCTCACATTTCTGCAACATGTGCTGCCAGACCTGTTAAACGTTGTTCCTCCACGCATCCGGCGGGTCATGTGGTTCCAGCACGATGGAGCGCCAGCCCATTACGTACGAGACGTCCGCAACTATCTGGACATCACATTTTCGAACAGATGGATTGGTCGAGGTGGTCCTGTTGCTTGGCCTGCTCGCTCGCCAGATCTTTCACCCCTCGATTTCTTTTTTTGGGGACAATTGAAGGCTTTTATGTATGAGACACCCATTGAATCCCCCGAGGAACTGGTCGCCAGACTTTCCGCCGCTGTAGGGGAAGCGCTCGAAAAGCCTGATGTTTTCGCGAATGTTCGCCGTTGTTCTGCGTGCATAACCTCTGGTGGTCACAATTTTGAACATTTATTGTAATTACATGTTAATAAATATGCTTTGGTAACATAATCCTAATTTGTGTCTTTTTACCTCGTATCACAGCACACAATGTGTGGACATGGTAAACTGAACTGTGCTCAGGAGTAGAAATTTCAAACCCCTCTCCCCAGAAACTTAACCACGTCTAACGATTCAGATTTTGGGCTGAAAATTTAAGTCTAAGCTTTAGAAAGCATTTAATGAGACACAAAAAATAACGGTATAAAATAGTTGTTCGTTACTCCAAAGTCTAAAGCGCCCTCTATCGAAATTTTTTGAAAATTTTCTTTAAAATTTATTTTCAAGAAAATACTGACATAAAGAATAATTTTAGCAAAACGCGGCAGTAGTTAGAGCCTAATCTACGACACAAAGATCGGGAATAACTGATTTTTGTTCTGGGGGGAGAAGGGTTTCAAATTTCAAATTTTAGTTTACGCTACTTAACTACTCGTTAGGATTCAGATTTTTAGATCAAAATTTAAGTTTAAGTCTAAGCTTTCGAAATCATTTAAAGAAATACAAAAAATAACGTTAAAAAATAGTTGTTTGTTACTCCAAAGTCTAAAGCGCCCCCTATCGGCATTTTTTGAAATTGAACTTTAAAATTTTATTTCAAGAAAATACTGGCATAAAGAAAATTTTTTGCAAAAACCGCAAACGAATGACCAATTTTTCCATTTTTTATAATCATTTGAAATTTCGGACCCTAAACTTTAATGCCCCCTATCTCCTTGGGAGTACGTCTGGGACGGATGTATAGATGTGATAAATCACATCTATACATCTTCATATTCTCTTCCCATTATATTCCTATAATTTTGAAAATTTTTAAACTTGTTCATTTTGAAGTGAAACTTAAAGGAGAAACCCTTAAAGATAAGTTTCCTTTAATGTTATACGTGAGAGTTGACACGTTTCTAATTGTCCGAGACTGTAGGTATTTATTGTTAATAAATTATTGTAGTTAATTTAAGTGAATTTATTTAATAATATTAAAATGTACAAGTCTCTTTGTGTTCCCCACAATTCCGGGGTGAATGCCATACTGATCGCGACAATCATTCCGATTCCGTAAAAAAGGCCATTTTTCAACTTATGGAAATAATCGAAATTTTATCGCATCTTCATTTTGTCTTCGCGTTATATACTTACCACTTCGGGAATTTGCAAACTAGCCTATCTTAATAGATAAGATTAAGGAGAAACTTTGAAACACAGGTTTTTCCTTAATGTGATTCCTGAGAATAAGCATATTTATAATTTTCCGAAACTCAAGGTATATGATTCTATTAATTTATTTTAAATAGTTTATGTGATTATAATTAGGAATTTAAAAGTATGGTATACACGCTGATTGGTCATAGTCTTAGTTAATTTGTTTAACTAAAGTTTCATAATGCATTAAAACACAATCTGTGTAGAAAATAATGTGGAGATGTTTTCCTAAAAAAGTTTAAAAGTATGTTAAAAAAAATTGTTCAAATAAATAAAATTTAAACTACCAATCTTAAAACTATTTTAAGTTCCAGTTTAAAAATATATTCTTTCCATTATTTATTTATTTTACTAATCATTACGTTAGGAAAATATTAATATATATCGAAGCCTGCAAAATTTCAAAAGAATTTGTAAATATAAATACATTATAGAAATATTTAAAATAAATTAATTTACACACACACATATGTATATAAGCATATACATGTTTATACTGTGCAGATTTATGTGTGAAAACACTGTAAAAAAAGGGTCGATCTACTAAAAAAACTTTAGTGATCCTTGTAATTACTAAAAAATTTTTAGTAATCTCAGTCGGTTACAAGAAAATCTGTAAGAATTACCAGAAAAAAGTTAGCAACGAATAGAGTTAATAGTTTTATATTTTTAATAACTATTACTTAAACTCACTTGGTGTGGCATTGATAGCATAGTGGTTAGGGTAACGGACTCCAGACCAAAAGGTACCGGGTTCGACACTGGCCTACGCCCCGAATGTATGAAGTGTAAGTACTCGCTAATAAAGGGATTATGAAAATTCTGTCGGAGCAGGTAGCAATGTTTGGTTCTGCCATCTATTGCGTTTTTGCCGAAAATCTTCCGCTTCAGAAGTCTGGATGCAGCTCTAAGAAAGTTCCTGCCCTTCGGGCGCACGTAATGGTTATTAGAAATAATTTTGGAGCTATTACTAAAATTTGCTTGGTGGCTCATACTAAAAATTTTTAAGTTAGTTATACAAAAAATTCTTTTGTTCCGTTTACAAAAAGAAATGTTTGTGTCACTTGCAAAAAAAAAGTTTGTAATGATTACTAAAAAATTCTCTGGAATACAAATTTACAAAAAAAATTTTAGTAACCTCTTCAATTTTTTTTTTTTTTTTTTTTTTTTTTTTTTTTTTTTTTTTTTTTTTTTTTTTTTTTTTTTTTTTTACAGTGAACGCAGGAATTTAATGCTTTATTAATTATGTATTAAATATAAGAAAAATTATGATTTAGCACATACCAGTTATTGAATAGTCATAAATTATCATGTTGTCAAAGTAGGTTCGCGCGTAGTTAAATCACCTCTCTTTGAAAATGTTTCTAACATTTAATTCTGTTTGCGAATGTTGAAGCAAGAATGAAGTTTATTTTATTCAACTCAAATTATATCATTGCTAAACAAGAAAAAAAAACATGAATTTTAGAAAATCGGAACCTTATAGGTACTTTAGGTAGATTTCGTATGAAATACTACTTATTACGGTCGCTCTTATGTTGGAATTTCTAATACATTTTTGCATATCTAAGCCGATTATGACCTCTAGACCCCAAAACTACCATCAATAAAATAGGTTTTTACACACATAGAAATATATTTATCTATCTATCTATCTATAGCTATCTATGTATATATATTATATATATATCACTTCCTTCTGGACAAAATAACTTCTATAATTCTGCTCCAGGCTACTCCAAACCGATACATAAAGTCAAGGGGTATAAAATCTTGAAGTTCGTTAATGGGCAAAATCGGACTAAGGGTGTGGAAATATAGAGGGTTTTTCTGAAAACCGAATCAGTTTAAAGTTTATATTACTTCAAAAAATTGGCCAAAAGCTTATACATGACAGATTTTTCATAAAATTAAAAACGGGCTCAATGGGTAAAAAAAAACAGGGTTTTGGGGAGAAAAAAATCATAACTTCGTCAATTCTCAAGATATCAAATCCAAATAAATTTGTTATACATTTTTTTAAGATTATCTAAAACTAAAAGTTTTTGATAGGACTATTTCTTACCGATAAATAAAATTAAAAACGAAAACATAAAAGGGGGGGGGGGGTTAAAAAAAGACAAAAATCCATAACTTCGTCAATTCTTAAACTATCAAATCTAATTATTTTTTTACATCTTCTCAATAATATCTACAACTTTTATACTGCCAAGTTTTTTATAGGAGCAATTTTTATAGCAATAAAAAATTAAATAAAAATAGCACTTAGAGTGAAAATCTCAAATCTAAACTGCTTATATTCTGGCTCATTTTTAAATTCATTTTTGATTTTAAACGCATCCAAATGGCAGATCCTCTTTTTTATGAACTATATAAAGTGACGTATTGGCCCATTTTTTGATAAAAGCAGACTATATTTCTAAAAAGTGTGCTATAAAGTTTATTTTGAACAGAATTTCCCGAAGTAATCGTGACTGAAAAATTGAGGAAGTATTCAAATAACAAATCGCGTTTTTTCTGACTAATTTTTAAATCCATTTTTTCTCTCAAACGCATGCAAATTACAGGTACTTTTATTTAGGAACTATATAATGTTATGTATTGGATAGTCTTATGATAAAGACAGAATATGTATATAAAAAAAAGGCTGCCAAACTAGGCATTTTAAACAGAATTATCTGAAGCAATCGTGATAGGAAATTCAGGTATTCAGATAATAAATTGTGTTTATTTTGACTCATTTTTAAATTTAGTTTTACTTTCAAATGCATCAAATGTTCAAATGCTTTCAAATGTTTCAAATTCTTTCAAATGCATTGGCGTGTTCTGTTATTTATAAATTGTGTAATGCGCCGTCTTGTTCAGTTTCTTCATAAAGTCTGAAATATATTTTTAAAAAGGTTGTCAAAGTGGACACTTCGCACAAAATTTCCCGAAGCGATCATGATTAAAGAATTTAGGATGTATTCAAATAACAAACAGGTTACTTTATGACTCGTTTTTAAATTTTGCTCTCAAACACATCCAATCGACAGTTTTTTTTAAATTTAGGAACTATATAATGCGCCATATTGGTCGATTTTTTAATAAATTCAGAATATATTTGAAAATAAGTTGTCAAACTGGGCATTTGAGTTGAATTTTGCTAAAGATGTTTCAGATAAAACCAGTTATTTCGCAAGAATAAATTAAAAATTTTTCAAAACGACCAAATAAAGTTGTTTAACTGGGTTTTACTCCAATCGGGTCAATCCATTTCAAGTCCAGCACTGGTCAATCGACCATTTTTAAAAAATCTGAAATTTTTTGTACAACAATCCTAACATGGTGGAAGTTCAAAATGACCATTATTTTAATTTTACTATTTTTTGTTTGTACATGGCGGCTATCTTTGTTTCATCGTGTGCTGCGATTTTCTCAGATACTAGGATACACAAAATTGTAAATATCTCGTCTTTTATTTTCCCACTTGAAATGGGGTTTGCAGCATTTTGTTCAGAATAAAATAGGCTAAATGTATGGTGGTAGAATAATTTTAGAAAATAAAATTTTAAAGGTGAAATTTTAGCACAAAATTAAAAATTTTTTCCAAAATCTATCCGTTTGCAAGAGGAACTTTTTCATACAAGGAAAACTGTCACACTTACACAATTTTTCTACAAATAGGTCAAAAGTGCGTGTACTCATATACCAAGTCCCAGATCTGGGAGTTGATTTCTCTTTGCAAAAAAAAAATCCGAAATTCGTCAAAAATTTCAAAAATCGCACTTTTTAGACTTTGATATCTCTGGTGGGGCACGAGATAAAAATCTGAAATTCTGGCCTTTGATAGCATTGTGTAGTAATATTATTTACAAAAAATTTAAAGAAGGAGGTATGACATGGGCAATGTGTGAAAACAATGCTACCAAACTATTGTAACCTTCTATGTAATTGTTCAACAAGACTGTCAACCTTACACAATTTTTTCTACAAATAGGTCAAAAGTGTATGTACTCATACACCAAGTCCCAGATCTGAGGGTTAATTTCTCTTTGCGAAAAAATTCCGAAATTCGTCAAAAATTTCTAAAACTGCTCATTTTAGGCTTTGATATCTGTAATGGAGCACGAGATAAAAATCTGAAATTCTGACCTTTGATAGTATTGTGTAGTAGTGTTATGTACAAAAAATTTCAAGAAGGAGATTTGTCTATAAGCTGAGATACGGTGATTAAAAAATGTTAAGAAATGCTATTATGAGTACATTAGGAGAAATGAGATTAGTCTCATTTATTACAATATTTACACAGAAAATATTGTTTGTTGAAAACAGTTTAATAATAAATGTTTAATTTACAAAGATTTTATATACGCTCAACAAAGAGCTTAACACTATTTACGAGAGATGTTATGAGTTCGACCAGTTACTTTTGTCAGTCCATCAGGCTGTTCTTTCTCAAAATTTTATTTGAAGCCATCCAAGTCTTGTCATCCCTTGTTAACTTGAATGAAATTCTCTAGGTTTAATAATTGAAACCATGTCAACTCGATCAGTGTCAACCCATTGTCTGAAATTTACTTTTCCTGAAATGTGTACCGAATAAAATTAATGCAATAGCATTTCTAGTAGGTTTGTTTCTCTGCAAAAATAGTGCATTGGCTTAGCATACATTCTGAATTGTTTAAATCACACAGACGCATTTGAAGAAGATATTTGTAATTAACATTTAACTTTGTACCATAAATAATTAATTTAAAATTTGGAGGTATGAACAATTACATAGTAGGTTACAATAGTTTGGCAGTATTGTTTTCACATATTGTCCATGTCATATCTCAGCTTGTAGTCAAATCTCCGTCTTGAAATTTTTTGTACATAACACTACTACACAATACTATCAAAGTCCAAAATTTCAAATTTTTTTTAATGCTCCACCAGAGATATCAAAGCCTAAAAAGTGCGTTTTTTGAAATTTTTGACGAGTTTCGGAATTTTTTTCGCAAAGCGAAATCAACTCCCAGACCTGGGACATGGTGTATGAGTACACGCATTTTTGACCTATTTGTAGAAAAAATTGTGTAAGGTTGACAGTCTTGTGGAACAATTACATAGTAGGTTACAATAGTTTGGTAGTATTGTTTTCACATATTTTCCATGTCATATCTCCGCTTGTAGTCAAATGTCCTTCTTGAAATTTTTTGTACATAACATTACTACACAATGCTATCAAAGACCAGAATTTCTGATTTTTATCTCGTGCCCCACCAGAGATATAAAATCCTAAAAAGTGCGATTTTTGAAATTTTTGACGAATTTCGAAAATTTTTTTGCAAAGAGAAATCAACTCAAAGATCTGGGACTTGGTATATGGGTACACGCACTTTTGACCTATTTGTAGAAAAAATTGTGTAAGTGTGACAGTTTTCCTTGCATGAAAAATTTCCTCTTGCAAACGGATAGATTTTGGGAAAAATCTTAAATTTTGTGCAAAAATTCCACCTGTAAAATCTTATTTTCCAAAATTATTCCACCACCGTACATTTAGCCTAATTTATTCTGAACAAAATGCTACAAACCCAATTTCAATTGGGAAACTAAAAGTCGATATATTTACATTTTTGTGTATCCTAGTATCTGAGAAAATCGCTGAACACGACGAAACAAAGATGGCCACCATGCACAAACAAAAAATAGTAAAATTAAAATAACGGTCATTTTGAACTTCCGTCATGTTAGGGTTGTTGTACAAAAAATTTCAGATTTTTTAAAAATGGTCGAGCGACCAAAAAAATATTTACTGGACCACTTGAAATGGATTGACCCAATCATATATATATATTTTTTTTTTTGTTGAAATGAGCACTCTTCGAAATCAACCCCCGCCTATAGACCAAGCCGACAGAGATTTTTTAATTTTATTTTTTCATTTAACTTGTTTATAAATCAGAATTAAAATTTAAGAAACCGCTTGGATAATAAATTATCGGTGTGTTTATTAATATCATCCATTTATTAAAAAAGTAATGCCAAATAGTATCCGCCCATTTATTTACATGTGCGCAAGACTTAAATTAATCTGAAATTGTTATTTATTTTCTGAATTGACGGTATCCAAAATATGGATAAAATAAGGGTTTTAGCAATTTTCAGGGCTTCAAAAACCGAAATAAATCCGAAATTGTTAAACCCAATGAGGGAAACTTAATTTTTTTTCTTTTTATTCCTCTGAGAAAATTATATTTAAAATAGTAAAATTATTATTATTTTTTTTCTTTTCATCGAGATTTTTCAGATGGACACAAATAAATCTACGGATCCGAATTGGTAAAGTTTTTATTTTTGTTTTCTACGTTTGATTTTTATTTTTTTATTTTAATTTTAAGTAACAGCATTTTTCTTGATATCGAAGTCAGTATTAAAATTAACATTAAAAATCACATTACTCTGTTATTCTTCTACGTATAGTTATCATTTTGTTCAGCTGACTATGTTGATGTGAGAATTGAAAGCATCCGAAATTAGTATAAAGAATCTAGAGCTATTCAGAAACGTTTTCGAAAATTGTGGATATCAAATATAATTTTTGGCTTAGATCATTTGTAAAAGGTCTGTAAGCAAGTAAAATCACAGGTTTCTAAAAAGAAAAAATGTTTTTCAGAATTTTGAAATTTTTTGGAGAATTTGGGAAATTTGGAAGATGAAGGCTGCATAACATTTTCAGAAATTTTAAGCAAGACAAATTTGAAACTTTTGTAGTTTTTATAGTCGCTTTATATTAAAAAATAGTAATGATTCTCATTTCCTTGCATTCTCATCTCTCTTTTCTTTAAATTTTTTTAAATAAGAATCCAATGAAAAATTGAGAATTGGTTTTATTATATATTTCAGATTTACGAGCGACGACTATATTTCAGAATTAAAATATGTCAAATTTGTTTGTTAAATAATAACTTTTTGAAATAAAGAATTAGATCATAAAAATATATGAGTTGCGTAAATGTTGATACATTTACATTGCCAGTAGAGATCGCAGGATGCGCGGAAATAAAATGGCTTCCTTTAGGCATAAACTAGCAGGCTATGCCCGCTGCGCTGGTCCATTTTTCCAAACAAATCTTGACTCAAACAAAATGGTGATTTGAAATTTCTTTTTTAAAGCAGTGTAGACCATCACCTGGAATGTCCTTTCGCAATACTGAAAACGATGCCAGTGACAATGTCATTGCGATATTGCACTATTGTATGCCTTGGACAAAATTTGGGTAATTAAGTACCATCTCTCTTATTTGATCATTTATAGTAGAGTTTGATATGAAAATGAGACCGTTGTAACAGCAGGAATCAAAATGTTCTCTACTCATCACACTATTTTGTCAGAAAGCATTGCAATGATTACGAAGCTCTTATTAATTTTCAAATAGCGCATTATCGTTTGTTAGTTCTTAAACTCCCGAATCTGAACTTGCACTATGTGCAGATCTGGTAGCCTAAATACAATCTCATTACATGTTGCATTGCATTTTTTAATAACCGTCCTCTTCTGGCAACTCTACTACAGTTTTCTATCTACCTTGGTCTGTTCCAGCAAAGTACATGACAAAAAAATGTAAAAAAGAGTGTTTAAATTATATAGTTATTAGAACAATGAAGCATAAAAGGTGTGTTTTAAAGTTGAATTATTTGGGTAAAATTAAAATTACATCAGTTTCACTGCCGCTTCATTTTTTTAAACCACTTGCAGGGCTGCCACAGGCGACTATTTTTATATTCCGCTCGCACCACTATTTTTCTAATATAAATTTTAAAATAAGTTTTTCTTGCAAGTGTTGTCAAAGTGTATGTTGCGGATTTCTGTTTAAAGAAAGTGGTGCCAATTAGTTAAAAAATAGTCGCCTGTGGCAGCCCTGCAGTTGCAAACATGTAGCTGTTAAATCGGGAATAATCTTGATGCTAAATTTTGTAGAAAAATAAACCTTCAGCTTGTAATCAATTCCATTATGATTTTTGGCGTCAAACATTAGTATTGCTTATAACGATTTGTTACAAATGTATCAGACTTATTTCGTATTTATTGTCAAATGAAAGTAAAGTTTACAATCATTTATTATTGGCATTTAATCTTATATCTTGGCAATAATTTTTTGTTCGACGGGGTAATGAAGTAGTATTTAATAGTTAATTTTTGATAAAATTCTGTTGATAGGGCTTAGTGTTAATTAAAAAATTGGTTGCCTGTAAAGTCGGTATACGGGCGAAAGTTTTACGTGACAACGACTTTGAGTTGTAAAATAATTTTAATGTGAATATTCATTCGTATAGTAGGAAGAAGGATGAAATAATAGTAACAATTTAAAACATTTATTTATACAAAGAATTATATTTAAAACATTAATTTATACAAAGAATCTCGCACTGAATTTCATATTAACAAATTTTATTTTTACCTTTACACATACATACGTATTTATATACAAATATACATACAATAACTTGCAATACACTGTGTTTGTTAAACACATTTTACTTCATGTTTATTGATGTCAAATGTTGAATTTTGTAAACAGCATATTAAAGAATTTTTCAATGAGCAGAATATAACTAAAGTAAAATGGCTTTCACTAATCACATATCATTAGTTTTCCATAATATACCACCGAATTACGAAATAAACTACACTTATTTTCTTTGTACTTTATACTAATAACTAATACATAACGTATTTCGTCTTAGTTTGATACTATCTAAAATTCCTATTAAGCACCGCCCCTTCCTTGCAGCGAATTCACATTCACGTTCAGAAAATGGTCCCACAAGTGACCGGAAAAAGTTAAGAGAAAAGTGAGCGCGTATCGTGAGCGGAGCGTAACGTAACGTAACGCAGTTTCTTGAAGTGTCTCCCGGCAAACCAATTTACAAGACGTTGTCACGTCAAAACTGAAATAACTGAATCATAAACAAAATTTTCTACTGCCGGTATTTAATGTATATTTTTTTCTTAGCCAATTTTAAAGTATTTTTTTTAACCTGAATGATTGATAAATTAATTGCAAATATATATATATATATTAATTCTATATCATTGATATTCCGAATATTTTTCCTGCACATTGCAAATATTGCTTTTTTAGGGATAGTAAAGTAACTACAGATGAAAAATACATAATAAGGCTAAAACACAGAATTACATTTTATAGTAGAGTTTGATATGAAAATGAGACCGTTGTAACAGCAGGAATCAAAATGTTCTCTACTCATCACACTATTTTGTCAGAAAGCATTGCAATGATTACGAAGCTCTTATTAATTTTCAAATAGCGCATTATCGTTTGTTAGTTCTTAAACTCCCGAATCTGAACTTGCACTATGTGCAGATCTGGTAGCCTAAATACAATCTCATTACATGTTGCATTGCATTTTTTAATAACCGTCCTCTTCTGGCAACTCTACTACAGTTTTCTATCTACCTTGGTCTGTTCCAGCAAAGTACATGACAAAAAAGTGTAAAAAGGAGTGTTTAAATTATATAGTTATTAGAACAATGAAGCATAAAAGGTGTGTTTTAAAGTTGAATTATTTGGGTAAAATTAAAATTACATCAGTTTCACTGCCGCTTCATTTTTTTAAACCACTTGCAGGGCTGCAACAGGCGACTATTTTTTATATTCCGCTCGCACCACTATTTTTCTAATATAAATTTTAAAATAAGTTTTTCTTGCAAGTGGTGTCAAAGTGTATGTTGCGGATTTCTGTTTAAAGAAAGTGGTGCCAATTAGTTAAAAAATAGTCGCCTGTGGCAGCCCTGCAGTTGCAAACATGTAGCTGTTAAATCGGGAATAATCTTGATGCTAAATTTTGTAGAAAAATAAACCTTCAGCTTGTAATCAATTCCATTATGATTTTTGGCGTCAAACATTAGTATTGCTTATAACGATTTGTTACAAATGTATCAGACTTATTTCGTATTTATTGTCAAATGAAAGTAAAGTTTACAATCATTTATTATTGGCATTTAATCTTATATCTTGGCAATAATTTTTTGTTCGACGGGGTAATGAAGTAGTATTTAATAGTTAATTTTTGATAAAATTCTGTTGATAGGGCTTAATGTTAATTAAAACTGAAATAACTGAATCATAAACAAAATTTTCTACTGCCGGTATTTAATGTATATTTTTTTCTTAGCCAATTTTAAAGTATTTTTTTTTAAACCTGAATGATTGATAAATTAATTGCAAATATATATATATATTAATTCTATATCATTGATATTCCGAATATTTTTCCTGCACATTGCAAATATTGCTTTTTTAGGGATAGTAAAGTAACTACAGATGAAAAATACATAATAAGGCTAAAACACAGAATTAACGACAACTTGGCGAATGCCTCTACGGAGACTTGAAAAGTACGCCAGTTCTGTCAACTTAAATGTCCAGATAGAATTTTAATAAATAATCGGTACTACTTTATTATTCCATAGATCAATTTCGCCAAATTATACATATTGCAAAACGATTCACCATATTATACAAATGAATATAACTTTTATTTTAAATAACCAAAGAATCAATAAATTACGAAAATATTAATAGAAATACAAATAAAACGTCGAATTAAAAAGTAGTTAATGACGTAACAAACGCATGTAACATGTTTAATTTCAAATGAATGTGGTATTTACGATCATCCATTATTGACATTTAATCTTTTATTTTGGCGGCAGATTTTTGGTTGAAGGCATAATCAAGTAGTACCAAATAATATAAAAAAAATATAAATAATAATATAGCCAATAATATTTTGGTCAAGTGTCATGTATGGATCACGTTGGTGCGATTGCAACAAAATTGTGATTTTATGGATTGCGTGGTAATCTGGTTGTTGATGTTTATTTACTAATAAACTTTGTTTCTTTACTTTTCTTTATTTTTTTCTTTATTTATTGTTTTGTTCTATAATTATTAATTAAACTTCACTTATTTATTATTGCTTCCTTTTTAAAATAATAGAAAATAATTAAAAATAATATAACATGTAACTGGTATTTGAAAACGCAGTGTTTGCCAAACTGATGTCAGATTTTAAAAAACGCGCCAAGGTGATGCGTATATAAAAAGGAAAAATGTTTATAATAATGTAAACAAAAAAAGTAAACAAATAATTAAAAAAATAGCCTTTTCGATTTTTTTAAAAAATAACGCCAAGCGGTCGTTAATTCTGTAGTTGCATCAATAGTAAATTTTCTTTTCTTCGTTTGTTTCATAATGAAAAACCATAAATTTAATAATCTCAAATAAAATAATCTGACAAATTTTCTATGATCTCGTTGATGATCTAGATATCTCCTTAATACATAAACAAAAAGGCAAAGATGTCATATGCGCCGAGTTTGGCGCGATAATTTTTTATGCTAATTTGGCGGAAACATTGTTTTCGAATACCAGTTACATGTGTATATTTAAATTATTTTCTATTATTTAAATAGAAATAAAAATTTATGAAAAAAGTTTAATTAATAAGTATATAACAAAACAATTTAAACAATTTATAAAGTAAATAAGCATTTTATTTATAAATAAATATTAATAATCGGGTTAATATATCTCAGACAAAATAATGCCAATTTAAAGTCTATTATTTACCTCGGTGATATATAATACCTGTGCCAATAAAACTTTCAATAATATAGTAAATATGCTATTTGGCGGTGCTCAATTATTGAAGATTAGTCCAATATCATTTTAAATATTATCTAACACAGGACAAATATGAAGAAAATTGAAGAAGAAATGGCTAATTAAAACAAACTTGTAAAATATTTTGGCACAAATGACTTATGTGCACCACATTTGTGCATTTTTTTTCCTTTTTTACGCCAATTTGGCGAAAACTTCATTTTAAAATATCAGTTACATACATATTTTTTAATTGTTTTCTATTATTTTAAAAAGGAAATAAAAATAAATAAATAATGTTTTGTTAATAATTATAAAATAAAACAATTTACATCATTTAAAAAATAAATAAGAGTAAATAGTTTATTAATAAATATACAATAGCCGAGCTACCATATGAACATAAAATCGACGTTTTGTTGCAATCGCGCCAATGTGGTGCATGTATGACATCTGTGCCATTTTTTTCAGAAGGCAATTTATTTTTCAAAATGTTGAATTTATCGATAGTAATAACGCGAAATTGCATAAATTTCGTTTAAATTGCTAGATTTCTTTGTTCATTTTGTAAATTTTAAAACTAATTTTCCCTGGAAGAGAATTTGACAAAATGGCGCAAAAAAGTATGTTTGTTGGTTACAATTTTCAAAATTGCGGTGAAAAACTTTTGAAAAAGAATGACATTATTTTACAATATATATATGTTTGGCAAAATTTCACACTAAAGCTAACATTTAAATATTTGATTACAATTTTCAAAATATTAACTTATGTTTATTGAATTTACAATTGTATACTAAATTATACTCCAAAAATTATCTCCTTTTGGAAAAAACAATATTATTGTGACCTAATGTTAGACATATGCATTTTTGGCTTAATTCTTTGCCGACAAAAGTAAAAAAAAATCTCAAAAAAAAACAAATATATAACTCACAATTACATTTATAATTAGATCTGCCTTTTTCTGGAGTAAGTTATATACTATTGAAATTTGATAAAAAAGAGAAAGAAAATAAAATAAAGGAAAATAAATATCGTTCAAAATTCATTTAATCAAATTTTCAAGTTATTTTTTTTTATTCTAACGCAAGGATAAGTCGCCAAATGTTGCATCAAATGTAATATTTCACGTTAAGTTATTTTTTAAGCGTTACAAATATTTCCATTCCATTACATTTATTTTTAAGATAAATATTTTTTTATAGTATTATGCCTCATTAAATGGTTTTTCTTTATTATTTTTATTATTATTATTATTATCAATAGTTATTTTCTGCTTTTATTTGCAAGATGTTTGTAATATTTCTAACAGATATATCATTTTTAATTCTTTTAGCAATTATAATTTTCGCCAAAAACAGCTACTGGCAACCCTTTTGTCAAAAATAACCGAAAAATACGAACTTTACTACGAAAAATCAGAGTTATCCCTGTAAATTTGAATCATAAACCTTCGGAAAAATATTTCCTATCGAATGATATAATCTGCAAAAAGATCAATCGGGTAGTTTTTGAAAACACCCGTTTGGAAGTTTCAGAACTTCTGCTTTATAATATATATGATGTGAAAAAACGTTCTTGGAACTTTTAACTTCTTCTGTGTCTGAGCAAATTTCAACAAGAAACAATCTGAAGTGTTAGTTCAGCTAGTAAATCTTCTACCATTATTGCAGTTCTAACAGTAAATGTAATAATTCATTTAAATAAACATTGTTGCCGTGTCGTGATGTATTTCTTCCGAATATTATGCCGCCTCAGACAAGCATTCCTTTGCACCAAATCTTTTGATTTTACTCGGGAAGGGTGATAGCGGGATCCACATTCTCTCCAGAAGAAGATTGGGCGAGAATCAACCTGCGTCACTAAATCTCATCACTAATAAAACACGCCATCCTTCTTCTTGTGTCCAAGACTGATGTTTTCGGCTCCACAACAACTGGCACTCCTGTTGGATGCAGTGTGAATACATGGAAACACATGACTGGAATGGGTTTTGTTGCCCCAAACATTCATTGACAACCTCATAAACAGTATGAGAACTCGTTGTGAAGCTTGTATAGCAATGCCTGGTGGCAATACTTCATTTTAGACAGACTTTCACCAATATAAATACTTAATCTTTTATTCATGATTTAACACTTTTTGATAAATCATATTTCTTACTTCAGAATTAAAACCTGTTTTATATAGTTATGTTACTAAATTCTTTCTCCCATTATAGTATACCTCTGTGCCGAATTTCGTGGCAACGTAATGAATAGATCATCCGTCTTCACAGATTTTATGCTTGTGAACTTAATTTTCAACATGAGTGTACAAATTTAGAACAAATTGCATATGAAAGAACATTTTGTATTCCTAATCGTCGATTTCAAAACTAAAATTGCACTATGTTTACAGAGGGGTCGCAGCGCCCCTAAAATTTTCGCACTTTTTTACCAGTATTTTAAATCAAATATCTTCCATTCATATTCCTTTAAGATTTTTGACAATGAAATCTTACAATAAATATTATCGTTCAAAAATTGTGGAAGGAAAGTGTAAAAATTTTAGGGACTCTGCGACTACCCTGTGTTTACAAGATATTAAAATTGCAATAAAATCGAATTTTAATGGCCAGTTTTTCCTTTCTTCAATATGACATTGGTGTCATTCAAGGATACGTACATTTGATTTTACTACATATGATTTTAGTACAAAAAAATGCAGTAAAACAACTTTAGAGTAAGATTTTCTGTTTCTTAAAATTAAATTTGGATCATAAAGAGTTAGAGAATTAAGTTCTTTGTTTCTTAAAATAAGGATTTTTACTTCACATATTTTTAAGACACATGCTATTTTATCACTTTCCAAAAACAATTTTCGAAAATCGTTTGGAAAGAGAAATAGAAAAATTAATGATGGAGAAAATAATTTTATTATTTATATCTTTAAAGGCAAGTAGCATAAAATTGAATTTTAGAAAACAATATTCTAAATTAATAATAATCCAAATCAGTTTATTCTTCTCTTTGTCTTAATTTGAAATCTTTCCAAAAAACATGCTTTTCAAAGTGTTTCTCGGATAATCTCTTAAAGGAAATGCTGGGTGTAAATATTATTATTCTTTTCAGTCTACTATAATCAAATCAACTATGTTTCAAGGCATATTGTTGCAATTTGGAATGTTCCCAAAAATAGTAATGATTTGAGTTTTCTTCTTTTTATGTGAGCATATGATACATTACGAGATATTTATAGACAGTAGTATGATTGTTTAAAACTTCTGATTTCAAATTCGACAAATGACATAATGATGGGGTTTTTTAAAGAGTTATTTCAAATTGAAACATTTTTTTATAAGAGATAATCTAAGGAATTTTAAGAATGTATTTTTCTTTATTACTTTACATCGAAACAAGTTTTAGTCTACAAAACTGAATTTTTTAGAATAAAAATGCACAAGTATATGATTTAAAAGACTAATATGGCTATTTCACAACATGAAGTAATGAATAACTATTAATAACTAATAAAATAAAAAAATATACGAGATGTCTGTAGCGAAGATAGTGGCATCTTTTTTCGAAACGTCAGCTTGTCAAATATAAAGCATATTGCAATGATGGATATTTTAAAGGGTTATTTCTGTTTGCTACATTTTGTACAGGAAATTGTTCACGGAAATGTAAGAGTTTTTTTTATAATATTTATTTAGATTGAAAGAGGTTTCCTGTATACGAAAGTTTAAATTTATAGAATAAAAATATAAATAAGTTTAATTTGTTTGTTTAACCCATTCGTTGTTATTAGCTGTGTAATTATTAATTGTTCAACCGATTTCATTGCGCCATTTATTATTTTTGTTTTTAAAAAAGTTTCATCTCTTGCATCTTACAAAAAAGCATGCGATTCCTTCAATAATATTTAATCCTAATAATTAATTTTGTTAATTCAGCGTTAATAGCAATAACATACTTTAGTAAATTTGTAAATGTGACTTTACTTATTTTTAGCACATTAATTAATAATATTATTAATAAGAATAAAAGCCTCTTTAATAATCGTTTTAACAATGATGCTTACTTTATTTCAAACAAATGTGTCACCATTTAAATTTAAATTGTTGATACCAATTTTCTAAGCAAACAATTTATAATAAAACAACAACAACGAAAAAATACTATTACGTCTATTGTTTATTTAAACCTACTGTAATACATCATTTTCCAAACATATTCAGAAGTTCTTTCATCGATTATTGTCTTATGAAATGTACCCTATATAACTACACACGTTTTCTACATAACATATTCGTTAAATTAATATAAAGTAACGTTTGAAAATTGGATAGCTGTTTTTAATTTTGTGAAAAATCAGTTATGTATATGCAATATCAATTATGTATACCATATTCTATATTTCTTAGAGGAAAATTATTTTATAACTTATCGTTTTTATATACGGTAAGTATTTGCAATATGTAAATAAATTAATCATTAGAACAATATTGCACCTTATGATATTTCATACTGGTAGGAAAATACCTTACTTAAATTTCCCTGAACTGAATTATTACTCCAAAAATTATCCCTCATCTCTCGCATTAAATTCTTATCTACAATTTACCTGCTGCGTGCATTTATTTACACGGAAATTCATGTAAAATTAGATTTATATTCCAAAGACTGATGCAATATTTAAAAATAAAGATCAAGTTGCTTTAGTATCCAGTTATTTTAGTATTTGCATATGTTAATCAAATAGTCATTAAAATATTTATTTAATTATCAATACTTAAGTTCCACGAAAATGTCGTTCTTAAAACAATATCCATTCAAATATTATAAGGAAGCTCTCTATATATTTTATTAAGTTTCTAATTTCTAGGCTCTACTCATATTAAGGGGTCTTAGAAGTCTTATTCTTTATTTGGCAAAATGTCACATTTAATTTTTTCACAGTTTCTACAAAACACAAACACATAATTTTTTTTATGTTGACAGCACTATGTCCTGTTTCATTTAAAATGTTTTTTTAATATCCGCGCAAGACTGTAGCAAAGCTATTGGTTGAAGTGTCTTCAAAAGTAGTGTTAAGGGATTAAAGCTAATGTATCTTGAAAATATACTTTATTTGTAAGCAGTTCATTTATTCATTTAATTTAAATTTAAATTTAAATTATAAAAAATTGAACATTTTTTTACAAAACATTTTGACAGTTTACAACTTCTGATAATATTTTTTCGTGTGATTTTCTTACACAAAGGAACACAAAATTGGCACGAAATCAATGTAGTACTGCAGCTTAAATCATTGCAAGGATTTTATGTTACATGATGGCCACATATGTCATTTTATTATTCAATCCTTTGTTTTTCCCTCTTCGTCTTTGATATTGAAATTTCGCCAAAAAATAAGATCTAAAATATTTCTTTTCTTTCTATAGTTCAAGAAGATGTCTCAAATTGGAAATACCTGATGTCATTTGGCCACGTAATACAGTAATGAATAACATCGAATGTTTAATTTCAAGATATTCAACGAATTTTAAATTATATAATATATTTTTTTACAATTTGTTAAAACATGCATTTTCGTGATAGTTTGATGGCAAACATATATCTAGAAGTGAGTTGACCAGAAAAATAACACAGCATTCGTCCTTAAAACAATGTCGATTAAATTATTGTAAGAAAGTTCTCTGTATGTTTTATTATTATTTATGAAAAGAAAAAATTACAAAGAGATGCAAAATGGGAAAGCGCTTCATAATTCGTGCGTAATATGAAATTCCCTCTCCTAAATGCTTAAAAATTCGCTAAATGTTTTACACATATAGTAAAAAAAATTAAAGTGCGTGTCTTGTATATATATATATATATATATATATATATATATATATATATATATATATACTGCTGACCATTAGAATTACAACACCATGAAAGAAAGAAAATATAAAGAATTACGTAAATAGTAAGGCATGAAAACAAAATGGTTAAATTTGTGAGCATTTTGGAGATTTACAGAAGTGCGAAATTAGTAGAAACAGCTGACTACCTGGCTGATAATAAGCTCTTAACCGGTTAGGAATGTCGTGGAACTGCACTTGAATGACAGAAACTGGCAAATTATTCCATACTGCTTCAACTCCATATCACACGTCATCAAACATAGTAGCTGGAGAAGACTAGGGTGTCAATATCACCACAAGCCATAGCTGATGTTTTTAATGATGGCAGATCTAGAGACCTTGCAGGACAGATCCTCATTCAAAACTCTGTGTATGTAGGAAGGTCAAGCATGGTGAGGAACATGTGTTCTTGCGTTATCTTGTTAGAAGGTGGCGTTTTTGACAGGCTTCAAAGAGAGAACCGCAAAATGCACCATTCTGTGTTTAAATCACCGTCGATCAGACTTAGATATGTTCGTGCCTTGTAACCAATGGCTGCGCACACCATAACACACGGTAATAAGTCCCTATGCCGATATCGAATGAAAGTAGCAGGCGAACGTTTTCCTCGGAGCCTCAAGAGACGTATGCGACCCTCATAGCAGTTCCAAAAGCCTTCTGAAAAAACTGCATTTTACCCCCCATATACCCAGCTTCGACGTTTGGTGCACCAGAGATGCCGTATCTCTCTACGCTACAATGTAAAGAGAAGCCGCAGTAGTGGTCACCGCTGACAAACCAAGCTGTTCTAAACGTCATTTCAAAGTACGAGCGGATACTAGACGTGCTGCAATGATGTCCATTTTATAACTAATTGTCTGTGATGTTCTTCTTTGCTTTTGCAGAGCCTATCTCGCAATATGTCTGTCTTCTCGCAAGTTAGTCATAGAAGGGAGTTAAGATCTTGCATGCCGTTCAGTATGGCACTCAGCAGCACAAATACCATATTTGCATACAGTGATTTTATTTAAACCAGTGCGGCAGATTATATCATGGATCGATAATGTACATTCTCGATCCTACCTCTATCGATTCTATTTCCGAGATTTGCATGTAAGTATCATTAGATATAAAACTATATTCTGAGCAAACACCAATTTTACAAATCGCTTTCTGTATGCTAAATCCACAAAAGGAACTTTTCTTTCAGTGTTTCACATGTCATTTCTACAACTTACGTCACCTAAATGCTTTGAAACACTAATTATTTGCATATTCTAACCTCTTCTTCTTTTCATTTGACTTTTATGTTCGTCAGATTTGTCCTACCTGGTGTTGCAATTTTAAACTGCCAATAGAATATATGTATATACATACATACATACATATACACTATATTGCCATTGATTATGGGACACTTGCGATTTTAGACATTTTACTAAATATCTAGAAAAATACATGAGGAATCATCTCGAAACTCTTAGTGTATAAATATAATAGTATAAGTCATGCATCTCCGTGAAGATTTTTTCCCGAAACTCCAAAGGGGGCCGTCAACAAATTAAAAAAGAATGAATATCTTTTGAATAACCCTGTCAAAACTAATGTAGCAAAATTGCTCAAACTCTAGATTGTAATTGAATGCCTTATTGTAATAAGCCTTGTTCATTTTTATGCAAATAGCATGCATACTCGCAGAGTAATTAAGGTTTTTATAAAAATGATCCGAAATTTTTCCAAGTTTTTTCCTTATAATTTTCAGAGTTCTTAATATAAAATATTATTTTTTTCAGAAAATATGACAAACAATATTGCAAACAGTACCCTGTAATCAGAATTAAAAAATAATGAAAATTGTATAAAAAATGAGTTGGTTTACTAAATAATTTTTTACTGCGCATGCGTCAACGATATCAAAATTTCATTTGCATATTATGTTAGCTAAATGTATAGAGCAACTTTTGTGAAAGTCACAAAATCATAACTTGAAAATTCTGACAATAATCGTCAATTGAATAAGTCGAAAATCCGTTATTATCAAAATGAAGCAAAAACAAGAGGGGTTGTATCCATATATTCATTGATTAGTGTCAATATAGAATACACAATATGGGATGTACTACTGCATTTGGATAAAATTCCTCATTTTTTTGCTTGATTTTGGAAACAACGGATTTTATCCTTTTTCTATAGATGATTACTTTCAGAATTTTCAAACTATGATTTTGAGACTTTTACAAAAGTTGCTATATACATTTAGCTAACATAATATGCAAATGAAATTTTGATATCTTTGACGCATGCGCAGTAAAAAATTATATAGTAAACCTACTCATTTTTCATACAATTTTTATTATTTTTTAATTCTGATTACAGGGTACTGTGTGCAATGTTGTTTGTCATATTTTCTGAAAAAAATATTATTTTATATTAAGAATTCTGAAAATTATAATGGAAAAACTTGAAAAAATTTGATACCATTTTTATAAAAACCTTAATTACTCTGCGAGTGTGCATGCTATTTGCATAAAAATGAACACAGTGTGTTATAATAAGGCATTCAATCATAATCTAGAGTTTGAGCGCTTTTGCTACATTAGTTTTGACAGGGTTATTCAAAAGATATTCATTCTTTTTTAATTTGTTGACGGTCCCCTATGGCGTTTCGGTAAAACATCTTCACCGATATGTATGACGTATACTATTATATTTATACACTAAGAGTTTCGAGATGATTCCTCATGTATTTTTCTAGATATTTAGTAAAATGTATAAAATCGCAAGTGTCCCATAATCATTGGCAATATAGTGTATATATATATATATATATATATATATAAATACTTTTATAAATACAACCAAAATAATTCAGACAATACCATTCAATAAACCAATGAAACCAGCATTTTTACAATCATATTATTGAAAACAGTTGAAGTTTGAAGTGAAATAGAAAGCAGATTAGCAAAATAATAAAAAATAAATGGATAAATGGACATTAGAAGTCTTTTTCATTAAACTACTCGTCAGGGGTGCATAATTTAATGAAAAAGTATATGCATATATATACAGGGTGTATCTAAACTACTGGGCAAAACTTTAAGGGTTGATAGTACAAATCAAGACAAATAATATTATATGGGAAACCAAGGGTCCCAAACGATTTCCGAAGGAGATAGGCGCCATCAAAGTTTAGGGTCCAAAATTTCAAATGATTATAAAAAACGAGAAAATTGGTCGATTCGTTTGCGGTTTTCACTAAAACTATTCTTTATGTCAGTATTGTCTTGAAAATAAATTATAAAGATTAATTTCAAAAAACGACGATAAAGGGCGCTTTAGACTTTGGAGTAACGAACAACTATTTTTTACCGTTATTTTTTGCATTTCATTGATTTTTTTTAGAAGTTTAGACATAAACTTAAATTTTGAACTTAAAATCTGTGGATAAGAAGCTCAAACTAAACTGTGTTCAATAGGAGTCGGTAGGTTCAAATTTCAAATGATTATAAAAAACAGGAAAATTGGTCAATTGATTTGCGGTTTTCACTAAAATTATCCTTTATGTCAGTATTGTCTCTAAAATAAATTATACAGATACATTTCAAAAAATGTCGATACAGGGCGCTTTAGACTTTGGAGTAACGTACAACTATTTTTTACCATTATTTTTTGCATCTCATTAAGTTTTTTTAGAAGCTTAGACATAAACTTAAATTTTGAGCTGCAAATCTGAACCGTTGAGAGTGGTTAAGTAGCGCAAACTGAACTGTGTTGAATGGGGGTGGGTCGGGGGGGGGGTTCAAATCTCAAATGATTATAAAGAACGCAAAAATTGGTCGATTCTTTTGCGGTTTTCTCTAAAACCATTCTTTATGTCAGTATTTCATTGAAAATAAATTTTAAAGATGAATTTCAAAAATTTCCGTAAGAGGGCGCCTTAAACTTTAGAGTAACCAACAACAATTTTCAACAGTTATTTTTTTTTGTATCTAATTAAATGCTTGCAAAAGCTTAGAGTTAAACTTTGAGCTCAAATTCTGAATAGTTGGAAGGGGTTAAGGAGCGCAAACTGAACTGCGTTCAGGAGTTGAAATGTTACCCTGCCCACCCTACGAACGCAGTTCAATTTTTCGCTACTTAATTACTCACAATGATTCAGATTATGAGCTCAAAGTTTAAGTCTAAGCTTTTAAAACATTTATTTAGATTAAAAAAAACTGTTATAAGTAGTTGTTGGTTACTCTAAAGTTTAAGGCGCCCTGTAACGGAATTTTTTGAAATCTATCTTTAAAATTTATTTTCAAGGAAATACTGACATAAAGAATGGTTTTAGAGAAAACCGCAAACAAATCGACCTATTTTTCCGTTTTTTATAATCATTTGAAATTTGAACCTCCCCACCCCCATTGAACCCAGTTCAGTTTGCGCTACTTAACCGCTCTCAACGATTAAGATTTTCAGCTCAAAAATTAAGTTTATGTCTAAGCTTCTAAAAAAAATTAATGAGATGCACAAAATAATGGTAAAAACAGTTGTACGTTACTCCAAAATCAAAAGCGCCCTCTATAGACATTTTTAAAAATTTATCTGTATAATTTATTTTCAAGACAATGCTGACATAAAGAATAATTTTAGCGAAAATCGCAAATCAATTGACCAATTTTTCCGTTTTTTATAATCATTTGAAATTTGAACCTACCTATTCCCATTGAACACAGTTCAGTTTGCGCTTCTTAACCGCAGATTTTAAGCTCAAAATTTAAGTTTATGTCTAAACTTTTAAAAAAAATTAATGAGATGCAAAAAATAATGGTAAAAAATAGTTGTTCGTTACTCCAAAGTCTAAAGCGCCCTCTATCGTCATTTTTTGCAATTTATCTTTATAATTTATTTTCAAGACAATACTGACATAAAGAATAGCTTTAGTGAAAACCGCAAATCAATCGACCAATTTGTCCGTTTTTTATAATCATTTGAAATTTAAACCCTCTGAACACAGTTAAGTTTGTGCTACTTAACCGCTTCCAACTATTCAGATTTTGAGCTCAAAATTTAAATTTAAGTCTAAGCTTACGAAACCATTTAATGAGATGCAAAAAATCACGGCAAAAAATAGTTTTTCATTACTTTAAAGTCTAAAGCGCCAAACGAATCGACCAATTTTCCCGTTTTTTATAATCATTTCAAATTTTGAACCCTAAACTTTGATGGCGCCTATCTCCTTCGGAAGACGTTTGGGACCCTTAGTTTCCCATATAATATTATTTGTCTTGATGTGTACTATCACCCCTGAAAGTTTTGCCCAGTAGTTTAGATACACCCTGTATATATATATACTGCTGGTTTTGTTATAAAAACGTTCTGTTTTACGAGGATATAAGTACGCTAGTAGAAAAATTAATGTTGTTTATAAAAACAATCCCTAGTTTGCCAAGTTAGCCAAATCGCCAATTTTTCTTTATAATTAGCAGAGTTGGTAATTTAAAAAATGTTCTTTTTCAGAAAATATGACAGAGAAAATTATACACAATACCCTGCAATCAGAATTAAATGTAATAAAAATTCTATTCTAAAATGGGCAAGATTAATTAGTAGTGTTTCACTGCTCATGCGTGAATGCAATCCAAATAAAATCTGTTTAATATGTTACATAAGTGTATAGAGTAACATATGTAAAAATCTAAAAGACTTAGCTTTAAAATTCTGAAAATTACCGTCGATTGAATAAGCTCAAAATCCGTTGTTTCCTAAAGTAAACAAAACTATGAGGAGCTGTATCCAAATATAGTAGTACGTGCAATATTTTGAATTCTATATTAACACTATTTAAAAGATTTATGGATTAAATATCTATAAATTATACAAGTAATTCATTTTTATATTCTAAATCTCATTCTTACACTGCAAAAATTCATTAAATTATAATACGTTAACTTTTATTAATATTTCAGCAGTAAAATGGAAAACCGTTTTTTTTTCTGTAAAACACAATTTTTAAGTGACACTCTGGAATATGCATTATTGTAGAGAAAAACTCAAACCTTAGAATTAGGTGATTGGAACAATGAAACAATGCACCATAAATAGTTTGTGATATTTTATATGGTCACATGAAAATAAGAAAATACAAATCACTTGTGTGTCTGGAACCAATCCAAAAAGCAAATCAACCTTAAAACCTATAGTTGATATGATTATGGAGGACTGGAAAAAGTAATAATATTTACACTCAACAATTCCTTCAAGCGACTATCTGAGAAAAAACTTGTATTTTTGGAAATATTTTAAACAATTCGTAATAGCAATATAAACTGATTGGGATAAATTGGAAACATTCCTTTTTTATTAAATCAATTTTATGCTATCGGCGTCAAATACAGAAATAATATTATTATATATACTTCAATATCACGAAGTGTCCTTTTATGCTGTTCAAACAATTTTTGAAATGTCATGTTTTAGAAAGCTTAAAAATTACAATGAATAAGAAAGATTTATAAGAAAAATAATTTTTAGACACATACCTTTTTTATATAATAATTTATTTCACCTTGAAGGGGAGAAATCGGCATCAATAATTACATGCAAAAGAAACTACTTACTCTTCTCCACATCAATGTAAGTATCATCATTGTTAGAAAAAAAAGAAAAAATTACAAATTATGAAATTTATATAACTGTAATTTTTGAAAAACCAGCTAGGGAAAAATGTCTTAATTCCACTCTCCCCTAAGTTCGTCCCCCCCTTTATTTTTTCACTTCTGCGAAACTGGTGCCATGCATCACACAAGGCAGAAGGAACGAAAAGTAATAGGGATCAGTAGTTAAAATATGGATCGCTAAGACCCATACATATATTAAAAATGCAGGATTCCTATTTTTAGAAGACCTGAGTTCTTATTATATGCCGTTTGTACAGTTCAGTGCAAAAATTTACGCAAAAAGTGGTTTTTTTTAAATAAAAACTAGTTGGATGACCCAATGCGAAAACCTTCTTCTATCCCATACGTTCATTTAATATTTCAAAAATTAATTATACATGTTAATACTTTAATATTTCTAATTCAATTCTATACAACTTTGATTTTCATTTTAAATTTCTGCTTCAGCGAATTAATCGAAATGAAACTGAGTTAATGTGGATCATGATATTTATTAAAATGAATAATTTTCCCTTATTCTGTTATCATCAGCTGTTTACAAATAGCCAGCTTATCCGTATACAATTTCCCGTCTTTGCATGAGAAGATGGACAATAGAACGACGAAGAATCATGAAAATGATCAATTATAATGATATTCAAACCCATGTAAAATATTTAATGTCAAAAAATGCAAATCTCAAAATGCATTTAGCATTCACAGTAAGCAGATATTGACATCTAATCGAATAATTTGATGATAGTTTTTTGGTCGACTAGTAATTAAGTAGCAAAAGAAACGTCCTTATAACTCCAGAAACGTAAACCTATTAACTAAGAATTTGTTGTCTCTTTCAATGAAGTGTCCCATTTTTAATTAAAATATATATTTGAATTGAAATTTGAATAAAATACAGGATCATGAAAAATTCAATAGTGTGGACAGTTGGAATTTAAATATTTCGCCAATAATTAAGTATCCGATAGATTTAATTCTGGAGGCAAAATTTATATATTTTATTGTTTGATACAGTCACTACTTAGAATAACAAAGTTCGTATAAATTATACATGTATTTTTATATACCTTTCATCTAAACAAATATTTGGAGTTTCCAAAATAATAAAGCTTCGAATTATCGAAGTTACTGATATTCAATAGGCTTCTTTTTATTATTTTATACTAAGTACACACAAAATATTAAGTCTATATCGGTTTTTTTAATGATAGAATGTTTGAGGATACACGGACAGACTGACACACAGACGGACGTCAAAATATTTTTCTAAAAAACATGTTTTTCGGAATCTTCAATGTCTGGAGCGTGTAAATCCGTCAAAAAAAATTTCTTGTTTCAAAACTATTGCAATACTTACACTATATTACGCATGATGGGTAAATAAAAGAAAATTCAATCTTTAAAATAAAGATAAAAATATCTTTAACGGAAATTATCTAAACCAAAATACACATTTTTGAAATAAGAAATATGCCGGAATAATTATTTGAGGAAGCAAGTATATACTTGATTTCGAATATATTTTACTATGCGAAAATATCGCATACATGCAACTAGCTCATTAAAAGTGTTATGCTTTTCCGTATCTCTAAATTACGAATGTTCTCATTATACCTGATTTAACTGCAAAAGTCAACAACAAAAAAGATTAAAGTATAATTCTAAAATGACCATGGTTTATAGCAGAATATGCATCATTATGAATGTATGCATCATATGAATTCTAAAGATGGAATAAACTTGTACAAACAGTTACTGGATTATATTAACAAAAGTAGAGTTTTCCAAATTGTTTGTTCTTTTATTACGAAATTATAGAGTAAACATAACTACATAGAGTTATTTAGTTGTTTTTGTCTTATAAAATTTAAAGAAAGTGGAAATAATTAAAACATGTTTAATTATGAGATGAGACAGCATCCATGGAAAGTCAACGGGAAACACATGTTCAATAAGGGACCACTTTATGAAATGCAAAAGAATAGTTACAGACTTACACTGGTAAATCGAACTCCTAAAACTATTCTTATTTATAAATATATTTATTTTAAAACTATTTCTATTAATTTAAAATTTTTAAAGCCTGACTTAATTCCTCTACAATGCAAATAATAATAATAATAATAATAATAATAATAATAATAATAATAATAATAATAATAATAATAATAATAATAATAATAATAATAAAGCTTTTATTCTATCAAAATATCAGTTAACCATGTATACATATACACAAAAATACTCAATGGTTGCCCATAATTCCATTCCACTCCTATCATGTGTTATTAGGCTGTAGTTTAGTGAATGCATAATGCGTCCATTTTTTGTAATACATAAAACAACGAAATCTATTTTCTTATTATTTATTTTTATTGATCGCCTATTTCGAACACTGTTTAATATTTTCACATACACTGAGTACTTTGCAACGGAATAAAATAGGAGTTGCCATTCGAAAATTTTGAGATACTGTACCTTTAATTGTAAGCACTTATTTCGAACACTGTTTAATATTTTCACATACACTGAGCACTTTGCAACGGATCAAAATAGGAGTTGCCATTCGAAAATTTTGAGATACTGTACCTTTAATTGTAAGCACTTATTTCGAACACTGTTTAATATTTTCACATACACTGAGCACTTTGCAACGGAATAAAATAGCATTGCCATTCGAAAATTTTGAGATACTGTACCTTTAATTGTAAGCACTTTCTAACCGTTTATAGAATAAGAAATATAATACATCTGAAAAACTATATCTGAAATCTCATATCGATCTGTTGAATTAACTGGTGCCCATGTCCATATATTTTGAGTTATTTTTATGATCATTTTGCACATTAAAATGTTATACACACAAAAAAGCTGTAATTGAAACAGAGATAAAACTAAAAAAAATATATATTATTTTGAATATGTCAGTTTATAGTTCATATTTCCGTTCAGACTTGGTGTTATATTTAAAACAGCATGTCCGATAATTTTCTTTTCCCGTTAGCTGGTTGCAATTTACTTAATTCCCTTCCTATGCGAGATAAGCTATATCGTCATGTAATCTTACAATAATCAAAGTTTTAGGGTTACTTTTTTTTCTTTACCTTTTTTACGAAAATTCTAATTGTTGTTTTTTATTAATTTCAATTTCGCAAAAAGGAAATGAGTATCATCTAGTTCTAGTAGACTCGATTCGGTTAAATTTTATTTGGAATACTCGGACTGATTATATCTTACATATAAAATTGTAAAAAAAAAAAAAAATAAAAATAAAATAAAAAACATAAGAAAATAAGAAAAAAATAACCTCTTTAATAATATTTGTTCTTCTAGAAATAATTTCATTTGGTATTGTTCAGATGGCCTGATGTTGGAATATTTATTGTTAAATGAGAAATTAACTTAAAAAATAATAATAATAAAAATCCGTTTTAATTTTGAACAAGGTCATGCTAATACATTTCAAAACTATTAAGTTTCAATGTTACAAAACAGTATTTTTTCCGTCTTTTTAAATGTCGAGTGTGTAAACGGAACATAGATTGTCTAGAACTAAAGTATTTTTTCCTTATTAAAAACAATTTGAATGAAATATATGAAAAGTTTTGTTTACATTTAAACAGTATAAAAACCGACTTAAAGCTAATTGGCAATGATTATACACCGCTATTATTTGTGTTACGATGATTATTTTTTTAAAGACCCTATTATTTTTATTTTCTTAATTGTTATGATGTATTTTGTGTCCTTTCTCTTAAGGACTTTTTCTATTACTAAGTTTTTTAACAAATATAAAAAATGACGGGGTCACAGTCATTGTAAATCAAGTAAAGTTTGACTGGAAAAATCATTTAGTCTATTATGAAAGTGTGTAGAAGCTGTTTTATCCAGTCCCATTGTAAATCTATTCTGTAAATATGCAATATACCAGAAAATATGAAAAAAAAGGCTTGAATTACTATGGGGGTAAAAAAAAAAAATTTAGTCACCTTCTAGATGGACCACTTCATTTCAAAAGAGAATCGGTCTATTATAGTTATTCCCCTCATATTATAATCCCCTCAAATATACGTGAACTAATATCTATTTTTTATTTGCTGTTACCAAACATCATATTTAGTACAATTTGGCATTAATATTAATGTAACTGAATTGAATTCACATTTCTTTTTATATTTGGCATTATAAGAGTTTACAAAATACATTTAAACTTTGTAAAAAATGTATTGAAATTTTAAGTACTTTGTTAGTGAAAATTTTTATGTTCAACGTATCGCATAGAAACATTTCCATAATATAATTATTTTTCTCGGTGTATAATGCTAGAAGCAACTTCAAATATTGAAACATGAATAACAGAAAAGTATAAAAGATTGGGAAATTTGTTATTCCTCTGTTGTTCAGAAATTTATGTTTATTTTTAGAATTATTCCATACATAAAATTAATGAATAACATTTTTTCATAGTTGTGTATGCATACATGATTTTGTCTAGAAATTTCGTTTTAAAACATATTTTTAAATTGCAAATATATGTAAAATTATACATGTATTTTTATAATATATATATATATATATGTATGAAAACAGGGAAAACTAGAGAATTAAAATATCGTAGATTTGAACTTGCTGGCAGTTGTATAAAGAAATATATGGGAAAACTGAAGACCACATAAACATAAACATTTGCGCACAAAATCTGAGACAATTGGTTTTCAAGTTTAGTATAAACTTCACATTAATATAAAAGTAACTGAATTGAATTCATATTTCCTTTTATACTGTGCATGATAAAATTTACAAAATACGTTTAAACTTTAAAATATGTATTGAAACTTTAAGTACTTTGTTAGTGAAAAATTTTATGATCAACGTATCGCAAAGAAACATTTCCATAATATGATTATTTTTGTCGGTGAATAATGCTAGAAATAACTTCAAATATTGAAACATGAATAATAGAAAAGTATAAAAGATTGGGAAATTTGTTATTCCTCAGTTGTTCAAAAATTTATATTTATTTTTACAATTATTCCATACATAAAATTGCTGGATAATATTCTATCAAAACTGTGTATGCATACATGACTTTGTCTGAAAAATTTGTTTTAAAAATATTTTTGAATGTCAAGTATCAATAAAATAATGTAAGCATTTTTATAATGTATCTAATATGAATATATACAGGTTGTTTTAAAAATGACCGGTATATTTGAAAAATCAATAAATATTAAACGGGTAGCGATAGAAATACACCATTTATTTCAATATGCTTGGGATAACAGTAACTTTTCAAGCAGTCAAACTTACGAAATTAGTTACAATTTTCAACAATAGATTGCGCTGCAGGTGATTTGAATGATATAGAAGAAAGCGCAGTCTGTTAGTTCGCCATTCTGTAAGAAGTCTTTCTGCTCTAGGCGAATGCTGTTCACATATTGCAATTTGCTGTGAAAAAAAAGGTTTATCTCTTTGAACAGAGGATGTTTGACTTGAAAGACCAGGTGCACCGCCACATTCCAGAAACAATTGAATAACTGAAGCAATACATCTCTTCTGCATGTAAAGCCATGCCGCGTAACACGTTTACAAAGATGTTTGGTAATGTTGTTCAGTGACTATGCCATATTATTGCTGCTGGTAGATATGTGGAAAATATCGTACTTTAGATTGTTTCAGACTGCAGCGCCATCTGTTGTTGAAAATTGTAACTAATTCCGAGAGTTTATTCGCCTGAAAATGTACTGCTGTATCAAGCATATTGCAACAAACGGTGTATTTCTATCGCTGCCCTTTTAGTTTTTATTGATTTTTTAAATATACCGGTCATTTTTTAAACACCCTGTATATATATATATATACATGTATGTATGTATGTACACTGAGGTGACAAAAGTCATGGGATAGTACTATGCAAAAATATAATCGTCAGTTGTGTCTCTTACAAATTATATTAATGATCAGTGCCTGGGCAGGATTTTCATTTGTGTTCAAATGCTTTGTGTGAAAAGGTTGATTATGTGATTATGTCTACACGATCAGGATTAACGGATTTCGAACGCGGTATGCTAGGTGGAACTAGATGCATGGGACATTCCATTTCGAAAATCCTTACGGAATTCAACATTACGAGATCCACAGCGTCAAGAGTGTGCCAAGAATACTTAAATTCAGATATAACCTTCCATCATGGATAACGCAATAGTCACTGCCGGCACTTAATGACTGCGACCAGCGACGTCTGCGTGATATGTCAGTATGAATAGACAATCCCCACTCCATAAAATAACCGCAGGAGTGAATTCGGGACATCCGACGAGCGTGTCTATTAGGACAGTCCGGAGATATTTGGCTTTAATGGGCTATTGAAGCAGAAGAACGACTCGGGTGTCATTTCTAGCAGCATGAAACCTTCAACAGCGGCCCTCCTGGGCTCGTGACCATATCAATTGGACCGTAGACGACTGGTAAAAAGTGGCGTGATCAGATGTGCCACGAATTCAATTGGAATGAGCTGGTGGAAAAATACCAGTTTTTCGCATACTTCATGAAGCTATGGATTTAAGTTGTCAACAAGGCATTGTGCAAGCTGTTGGTGGCTCCATGATGGTGTGAGCTGGGTTTACATGGAATGTACTGGATTTGTTGGTCAAACTGAACCAAACATTAATTGGTAATGATTACGTCCAGCTACTGAGAGACAACTTGCAACCATTCATTGACTTAATGCACCCAAACAACGATGGAATTTTCCAGGTTGACAGTGCGCCATGTCAGCTGACTGTTCGCGATTGGTTTGAAATACATTATGGACAATTCTAGCAGATGATTTGGCCATCAAGATCGCCCGACATGAATCACATAGAACATTTATGAAACATAATCGAGAGATCAGTTCGTACACAAAATCCTCCACCGGCAACACTCTCGGAATCATGGACGTGTTTAAAGGCTTAATATTTCTCCAGAGGAATTCCAACGACTCGTGGAGTTCATGCTACGTCGTGTTACTGCACGTCGCCGGGCAAATGGATTCTCTAATACTATTTACTAAAATCTATCTATTAACATGGTAACCCATGACTTTTGTCACCTCAGTGTATGTATAATGACAGACAAAACTGGAGCATAAAAATATCGTAGATTTGAACTTGCTGGCCGTTATATTAACAAATATATGGGCAAACGGAAGACAACACGAATATAAATATCCGTGTAGAAAAACAAGGCAAATATTTTGGAACTTCATCTGTGAAAAAAGTTAAAATTAACATCCGAATAAATTCAAACAGAGGTTTCCAATCTTTTGGAATAAACAATTTAAATAAATTTCAATGACCAAATCCCTTAAGTCTATCATATCCTGTTGTAGAAATTAACGGATTTGGCCTGTTGCTACCCAGCAGAAGAAATTGTAGCGGGCAGTAATATAAAGAATTGTGCATTGTCCAAAGAATAAAATGTAATTTTGAAAATTTTATTAATTTTGATTAAAAAATATTAATTAAATGAATCTTTCAAAAATTTAGAATACCTCTAAATAAATATCTGTAATTTTTTAGGGGGGTGTAGATATTGATTTTATTCTTTTATTTTTTGCAATATAAATGCAATCGATATTTTTCCCCGTAGTTCAACGAATACATGATTCATATTAAAAGTAGCTTCACTAGTTAAACATATCTGTCATTTAGGTACTTTTATTAATCAGTTATCTTTATTTAAAGTGTTTATTAGTTGAGCGGTTAAATTTTAGCTCTTCCTGTAATTTCATCAAATGCATAAATTATCTTCTTTGACGTAACAATCTTTCTTCTGGAACGGATAATAGCTTCAATCAATTCACACATAAGTTTACAAAGTTTTTTTTTAAAAAATCGTGATTTAACGCAGTTTATTATATTAATGGCCTCATTGAAATTTGTCACAAGTTGAGAAAATATTTCGTCGAGAATAGTGCGTGTTTGCAAAGAGTGATTTATGTACAGCTACAGTACTTTAATTTTTTGCAGTTACTGAAGAATATAGACACACCATTGCCCAAGCAACATCATTCCATAAATGTGCATATTTTCTTAAAGAACATATAATAATGTTGATATGTATTCTAATAAAAATCGTTAATTTCACGCGGTCGTCAAATAACATAATTCAATAACTTATAAGTCATATACGTTCGAAACATTTGGAAAAATACTAATAAAATTGGTAAACCAGAGAGATTAGTGAATTCATTCATGGTCATTTCCATGAAAAATTGTTACGTCAGTTACACAGGTAAAATTCCCTTTCCTTTTTGGCAACTGTTATTTTCGAAAAGTTTGATTCAACTGATAAGATATCTCCGATACAATAAGTCAAATTTTTCCGTTTTAAAATACTTGTAGCCAAAAATCGCTCTATATAACATATATGACAAGTTTTCATGGAATTAGCCCCAGAAAAACGTTAAAAATTAAATTAATATATTTTCATCAACACTCTTTTCGACACGATACTGCAAAACATATTTCTTGATTGTACAATATAATACTGGAAGCTGGGTCATCAAATTACAAATGTAAAATAGGCAGTACTATACCATCGAGTAGCTGTGTTCAACAGTATATTACTGCTTAAAGGTACATTACTAGTTATTCTTACTTTTTATTACCGTAACTTTTACATTTATTAACTGGAGCTCCGGCTGACAGAGTTACACTGTAAAATACATGCAACCGTCATTTTTATAGTGTACATGTTCAATAAAATCATCTTCAATTATATTAGCTTAATCAATGTAAGAGATTAGTTAAATTAACCAACAGAAATCTTCAAGTCCTTTATCATTTTTTTATTTAAGATTTGATGTGGTAATTCCTTTCGAAGAACAAATTCCTTTTCTATTTATATTGGAAAAAAATCAGACAGCTTATCAGTTAAGAGAATTTTCATTAAATTGATGAAACAATTTAGTAGGAAATACGCATTGATTGGTTAAGGTTTACACGGTCACACGTTTTGTCTGACAACGCCTCTCTCGCTTCAGAATGTATTTTCGTCAGATGCCTAAACCTATATAAACGATAACAGTCCATCGAAATTTTCCCTGAGAGGAGCTAAAAAATTCAAATTTGCAAATTGTCATTTAAAATGCCATTTGTCGCTTTTTTACTATAAATACATGCTTTTTGTATCAATTTATTGTATTTTGTGAGTGGAAAAACAAAAGTAAAGAGAGAAATAATTTGATTTTTTATTAAAAAACTCCTAATATAAAAACGCAATACATTAGAAGAGTTAAATAAAGGCAATCTGTTACTTCGATTAGAATTATTCCTACAAAAAACTAGTTTTTGCTAAAAACTTTAACATAATGAATTCCATTATCTAGGAAGAATAATATTTCGAAAAAAAAGTTTTTATGCCCGTTTGTATGCGTGATATTTATCTTAAAAAACTTCCTAAAAACGGATTCCTAATTTGACACTCAATAAAACATTTAAAAGCACAGTTATTAGAAAGAGCTTTCAGGAAAATAATATATTTTATACAATGTCGTTCCCACAATGTTTATCTTTAGGTTATGTTTAGAAACATCATAATAATCCCGTCATCGATAAATATAGTCCCTCTTATTTTATCTTATCCAGTTTTTCTGAAATTCATTCACCTTATTTCAACATCCAGAAAGAAGAGAAAAAACGTTTTTATCCTTTCTACCTTCGATTGCATCGATATGATACAATATTTCTTTATTGTATACCCTAATCATACTTTAATTTTTGCATTTTTCTTTTCCATAGTTACATCGTGAAGCTTACTGAGTGAGTGTTGTCAGAAAACAGACATTTTTATAAATTCAGATTACTCAAATCCTTGTTTAATTCGGTTTATTTTCGTGTTATTTAAAGTGATACTAAATATGTCGAATTACATGGCTTGGTTAAAGTGCCGGCAATCATTAATTCTGATTTTTTATATAAAAATAAGGAACTAGCAACACTGATCATCCAGAGGAATTATGAATAATACAGGATCTGCATAAAGAAATGTCCAAATTTTAATCGTACATTGTAAAAGAAATTCTGCTAAGTTTCAAATTTTTTTCTAGGAAAAGGGGATTCATAGAACTTTTTATATAATGACAAAAACAAACATTTATGTAATTGAGATGTAGCATTGTATGTACCTGACATCTTTATAAATTCAGAGTGCTCGATTCCCATAACTTTTTAAAAAAATAGTTTAATTCGCTTCATATTCGAGTTACTTAAAATGATTTGAAATAAGCCTTGTTAAATTGCTTGATCAAAGTTCTGGCAATCAACAAATCTCAAATTTTATAAAGTAAAGAACTGGCAAAACTGTTCTTTAAGAAAAATTATGAATAATACAGAACAACAAACGTCCGAATTTCAATCGTACATTGTAAAAAAGAAATCTCTTCAGTCAGTAAATTCTTTTTTCTAGGAAACTGGGATTCCTAGATTTTTTTCTGTAATGGCAACAAAATAACTATCTGATAAAATTTAGAAAGAAGGTAGGACGATGCAAAAAATCTCGTTATTGTGGTTCAGGCGTAATGAATAGAAAGACCGCGCATGCGCGAAATCATACTCGAAGGGCAGGAATCTAGTTCATTGCGGTCATATCATAAGAGGATTTAGTGTATTCTGTTTGTTCGAATTTCACATTTGCTGTTCTGTGACCATAGTACACTGCTCAAAACAATTAAAGGATATTTGAAGTTTTATATAAAATAAAGATATAAACGAAATTTTTTTGCCGAAAATGGAAGAAGGGAATCACAAATGCAAATTTTTCTGGTTTTCAAACTGTGGAGTATGCAAATTTTGAGTTCGACGTCAAAAACGTCGCTTCAGCATCAGCGAATGAAATTTGACTTTCAACTGGATAAAAGAGAATGAAGACAAGGATGATCGGCATTCAGTGATTGCTTTGTTTCGATGAGTACGATGTCTCAGCGAAGTCATTTGACAGATTCAGAAGCTTGGAGAATTTTTGGTAGGTTAGAAGAGGGCCAAACTCAAGCCGAAGTAGCGCAAACCATTGGAGTGTCACAAAGTGTCATTTCCAGGATCTACAACCGTTTTTTGGAGAGTGGATGTGCAGGCCGAAGATCAGGGCAAGGTCGTAGACGGTCAACAACGCCCAATGAAGATCGGTATTTAGCGTTAACAGCTCGGAGACACCGAAACATGAACGCTACTCTTCTCCAACAACACCTTCGCTCGGCTACAGGCACCACGATTTCAACTCAGGCTGTCCGAAACCGGATCCATGCTGTAGGTTTGTATGCTCGCCGACCGATGGTATGTGTTAGATTAACATCAAGGCATCGTCGCGACCGCAGGGAGTGGGCAACCGAGCATGCCAACTGGAGGAGAAATGAATGGAGTAATATTCTGTTTTCTGACGAGTCCCGTTTTTCTGTGCATCCGGATAATAGGCGTATTTTCATCTGGAGGGACCGTGGCAGTAGGAATAATCCTGCGTTCGTGCACGAAAGTGTCAGATTTGGCGGTGGAGGAGTGTTGGTGTATGGTGGCATCACCATTGACGGGCGCACTGACCTCTACATCATTCGAGATGAAGCTCTGACTGGTCCCTGAGATAGGGATGAGATCCTCAGACCTATTGTAGTCCCTTACGCTGCAGCAATAGGAGATAACTTCATTTTAATGGACGATAACTACAGGCCACATCGTGCAAACCTGGTGGAGGATTTCCTTTTCGAGGAAGGAATCGTTCGAATGGAATGGCCAGCGTGTTCTCCGGACATGAATCCAATCTAGAACGTTTGGGACGCTCTAGGAAAACGAGTTTCTGGCCGCCAACAACCCCCACAAACTCTCCAAGAACTGGAAAAAGCTCTTCTGGAAGAGTGGGGCAGAATACCCCAACTTGTCATTAATAGCCTCATTGAGTCCTCAAAGGTGTTCAACGTTGCTGGTTGCCCGTGAAAACCATAACCCCTACTGAAAATGATTTTCTTTGAAGAAAACACTTTTTGTTATTCTTTTTTTCTCATATGCACAAATTGTGTTTTTTCCTTTTGTATAGAAATGCGCAATAAAATTCATTTTTTTCTGCCAAACACGTGTAATTTATTCTCATATAACCTACTATGTCTGTCGACCATGTATCAATCAGCTAAAAAGTTTCCCAGATACAAAATCCACCTAAAACTGCAATATCCTTTAATTGTTTTGAGCAGTGTAGTATGAAGATTTCGTTGCAAATATACGCAAACGCAACGCAAAGCAGTGTGCTGAGATGAATCATAAAAAATATTCTTAAATTATGCTAATAAAATTTTAAATTCCTTTATACAATCAGTTTATTTCTTTTCAATAAATTATTTTAGATTATATAATTATAGCCGTTTGTTATCAGTATATTCACTTTATATCACCCTTTACGTTGGTAGCTCAATAAATATTATTTCTAGTGTATATAAAATATACTGCGATGGTCGATGTGGAATACCAAAGCCTAATATCTTAGATTCCTATACCTTGAATTGCACAGCCGTAGCTGCTATATTATCCTAATTTTGGAGGGAGGAGTGAAAGAGGGAAGGTTGGAGGTGAAAGGCTCGTTTGGAGTTTATAGGGCTAAATTTGTGACAGTGAACAAGAAGTGGCAACTGTCATTTGAACTCCGTATCGTACTGATGTCGCGATATCTCATCCACTGCCACAAATCTGTCTTCATATGCTCAAAATCCCTTTCTGTAACCCCCCCCCCCCCAAAAAAAAAAAAATAAGTCTTTAAAACTTTATTTCTCCCTCCAAAAATAGGTGAATATAGAGGCTACGTTTCTGAAATTGAGCATATATACGTCTAAGGCACTTAGCTTCGATATTCCACATCGATTATCACAATACACATATTTTATATACCCTAGGGGCAGTAACTATAACAGCACCAGCGATTTTGAAGAAAAAATGTAATATTTGTTTGTATTTAAAAAAATAAAAAAAATAAATAATCTATCTTTTCTTAAAGAGGGTTTTTAAATTATCTACCGAAATTTCTATATTTAATTGTATATTTTATTATTGTTAGTCATATGCTAGAATAATTTATAAAAATTACTCTCTGAATAACATTATTTAATTTCGAAATGTACCTTGCAGCATTTATCTTTAACCTATGATTAGAGCACACCCTTCCATTCATGGACAAAACAAAAACCAGATTATTTCATCCCATTCGCTTCCTCACAAATCCACTCAACGGATTTCAAGTTCCCGAAAGCAAAGTATAAAATCGTTTTTATTCTTACTACATCCCATTACGTTGATGTGATATTTTCCTTTTCCAGTTTATATCGTAAACCTATATTATGTTCTCTTTTCTCTCTTTTAGCTATACCATGAATTTTTCTGGATAGAGAATTATGAATAATAGAAAAGTATCTCAACCTCAATGGTATACCATACAGAATTTAATCTTGTAAATATTCAGAATATCTCATATTGTTTCAAAAATAAGATTTCATCAAAACCTGTATCTTCTCAATATATATATATATATATATATATAACATTTTTTATGCTCAATTGTAAATATTACGAAATGAAAATACTTACTTAATCTACGTTATGCTCAGATCTTCAAACATGTTTTTACTGAAATTTTTAAGCTATATAGTGAAAACATACGTTTAAAAAAATAATAAACTTTTACTAATGCAACTGTAATATTTTGTTAGGTTTCCGAAGTTATACTGGAAAAATTTTCAAATTGTCTACCATTTCGAAAAGTTTCTCTGTACCTTTAGTAGACTGTGAATCCTAATAATATGTATCATTTTCTAATCATGTACGTGACTTTGTTTTAAATAACTTCTTCAAAGCTTATATATCTGCGTGCATTAAAAGCTTGTGTGTTATAATGCTTTTATGTTTTGGAAATTGTAGCTTTTTTAAAGAAAATTATCGGAATTCAAATTACTTAGTAAATTTCTATTTACTATTGCGTACACGACTGACTTCTTTGTGCTTTGTTGCATAAATATAATCAATTAACTTTAAAGTCAAGCAATCTTTGTATAGATGTCTTCATAGTAAGACAGATATCATTCATAGTAAGACAGAATGCGGTTGAAACAATGACTAGGATTGCTTAGTATTTTAATATAAAAATATTTTAAAGCTGGTAAATCTATAAACATGGTACAGATTTTAATTCATAAAATGTATATTTAAGTTTAGTATCCTTGTTTTTTTTTCCTCATAAAGCAGGCAGGTATAATCTGATTGTGAATCGAGCATTTTAGAAGGATCCCTGTAGCGTAGAAATGAATGAAAATACTGCAATGCAATTATATTCCCTTATTAAGGTTATAAATACACAAAACATGGTCACATTAAAGAATATAACTTAAGAAATTAAATTTTTTGTATAATCAAGTTAAATTTCAAATCTTTACTAACAAGGAATCTTACCCAAAAGATACATCCCGATTTCGATGAGGACTTTGTCATAAACATTACTTATAATATGACAGGAAATGATACAAATTTTATAAGCTTCGTTAAGGATTATACTTTTTAAAATATTTATGGCACAAACTAATGGAAATTACTAAATGTTTTATGTGAAAATATTCCAATATCTTCGATTAACATGATTATCTCAAAAATGTTCAAAATGTTCAAAATGTTCAATGTCTCAAAAATTTGTACAGAATTGTGTGAAAAAACGAATTTTTATACCATTCAAAAATTATAAAATAAAATTTTTCATGACATTAGCTTCCATTACTTGTGAAACTAAAATCAGCTAAATTCTCGAATGTCACGCGGTTCTTCAAAATATTGGAATTTAAACTACGGCTATTTTAACATGTCAAAATATCAAAGAAATGAAAATTAATTATGTTACATAAGACTGCAATAAAATAATGTCATTTCGACTATAAAGGTTTAGTTTCCCCCTAAAAAATACTTAACACAGACGATGATTGATAAAATGGTAAAATTCTTGGTCATATCATGAGTACTCGCTGTGTTTGTCTGTGTTTTATGCCGGCTAATTATTGAAAATTATAATATAGGCCTTAAAAAGCAGGATGCCCTCTGTTTGGATCTTTTTCAGGAAACCTAACACGTATTTAGGCAAGGAAATACAAGGTTCGAAGAAAACCACGGAACACACCGAACGGTTAGGTCGACGGCTGCGATTGGGTTCAAACTCAGCATCTGCTGTCTACCAGTTTAGGAGGCAGAACCTCTTGACGACTGGTGGGGCGAGTACTCACTATGATAAATGTTATCGAAATCACGGTTTACCTCTTGAATAGGGTGCTTCATAAGTAAATCTGTAATGTTTTTAGTGGTTAGTGACTAATCTTAAACGATTTTCGAAAAATATAGTTAAGCTGCAAAAAGATTGTACATATATTACGCTTTTTGAGATCTGGAAAATTTAAATTCGATACAGTTTTAAAGAAGATTAATACAGTTGACAATTTTTATTTTTAAAAACCTTAAAATTTAAGAGTGGAAAATCTTATTTTTCAATTCTACACGATATCGGCAATAGTGTTAAAGACACAAGTGATTTCCGGAGTCTGACAGCTTTGTTTTCCTTTATCATTTTAAATTTGCCCACATAAATTTTAAATACACTATTATGCCATTGATTATTGGACACTTGCGATTTTAGACATTTTACTAAATATCTAGAAAAATACATGAGGAATCATCTCGAAACTCTTAGTGTATAAATATAATAGTATACGTCATACATCTCCGTGAAGATTTTTTACCGAAACTCCGTAGGAGACCGTCAACAAATTAAAAAATAATGAATATCTTTTGAATAACCCTGTCAAAACTAATGTAGCAAAAGCGCTCAAACTCTAGATTATAATTGAATGCCTTATTGTAATGCACTGTGTTCATTTTTTTGCAAATAGCATGCATACTCGCAGAGTAATTAAGGTTTTTATAAAAATGGTCCCAAATTTTTCCAAGTTTTTTCCTTATAATTTTCAGAGTTCTTAATATAAAATAAAAAATTTTTCAGGAAATATTACAAACAACATTGCACACAGTACCTTGTAATCAGAATTAAAAAATAATGAAAATTGTGTACAAAATGAGTGGGTTTACTGAATAATTATTTACTGCGCATGCGTCAACGATATCAAAATTTCATTTGCATATTATGTTAGTTAAATGTATAGAGCAGCTTTTGTGAAAGTCACAAAATCATAACTTGAAAATTCTGAAAATAATCGTCAATTGAATAAGTTGAAAATCCGTTATTCTCAAAATGAAGCAAAAATAAGAGGGGTTGTATCAATATATTCATTGATTAGTGTCAATATAGAATGCACAATACGGGATGTTACGACTACTTTTGGATAAAATCCCTCATTTTTTTGCTTCATTTTGGAAACAACGGATTTTGTCCTTTTTCTATACACGATTACTTTCAGAATTTTCAAGCTATAATTTTGAGACTTTTACAAAAGTTGCTCTATACATTTAGCTAACATAATATGCAAATGAAATTTTGATATCTTTGACGCATGCGCAGTAAAAAATTATTTAGTAACCTACTCATTTTTCATATAATTTTTATTATTTTTTAATTCTGATTACAGGGTACTGTGTGCAATGTTGTTTGTCATATTTTCTGAAAAAAATATTATTTTATATTAAGAACTCTGAAAATTATAAGGGAAAAACTTGGAAAAATTTGGGACCATTTTTATAAAAACCTTAATTACTCTGCGAGTGTGCATGCTATTTGCATAAAAATGAACACAGTGTATTACAATAACGCATTCAATCATATTCTAGAGTTTGAGCGCTTTTGCTACATTAGTTTTGACAGGGTTATTCAAAAGATATTCATTCTTTTTTAATTTGTTGACGGTCCCCTATGGGGTTTGGTAAAAAATCTTCACGGAGATGTATGACGTATACTATTATATTTATACACTAAGAGTTTCGAGATTATTCCTCATGTATTTTTCTAGATATTTAGTAAAATGTCTAAAATTGCAAGTGTCCAATAATCAATGGCAATATAGTGTACATTTTTACTGATGAGATCAAACGCTTATCTGCAGCCACCAAGACAGCATAAAAAAAGAAAATCAAGCTGACGAGAATGTATGACAAAAAAGGCATATTTTTTATTATTTTCATCTACTTATACATAGTAAAAATGAATTTTTAATGTCTACAGCAATTTCAGTGTTGAAGAATACAACTGAGGAATTGTAAGCAAACAACTTTCTTCTATATAAAAAAAACTACAGTAACCGCAAAAAAAAAAAATCTTGACATTTGCGATTTTAGATGTTTTGTTAAATATCTAGAAATATACTTGAAGAATGACTCTGAAACTTCAGATGTATAAACAAAATAGTAAAGGTCATATATTTTCGAGAAGATTTTTTTTCATAATCCAATAGGGGACCGTCAACAAATTGAAAAAGAACGAATATCTTTTGAATAACCCCGTCAAAACTAATGTAGCAAAAGCGTTCAAACTGCAGATTGTAATTAAGTGGCGTATGGCAATAAACTATGTTCACTTTTATGCGGATAGCATGTATACTCGTAGAAAAATTAAGGTTTTTATAAAAAGGGTCCCAAATTTTGCTAAATGTTTTGCTTATAATTTACTGAGTTTTTAATATAAAGTAACATTCTTTTCTGAAAGCATGAAAAATAATATTACACACAATATCCTGTAATCAGAATTAAAATATAATAAAAATTGTTTGAAAAATGAGTAGGTTTACTAAATAATTTTTCACTGCGCATGCGTCAACGATATCAAAATTTCATTTGCATATTATGTTAGCTAAATATATTGAGAAACTTTTTTTAAAGTTTCAAAATCCTAGCGTGAGATTTCTGAAAGTTATTGTAATAGAAGAAGATCAAAATCCTCTACTTCCAAAATGAAGCAAAAAGAAGAGTAGCTGTATCCAAATATAGAAGTACATGCAATACTGTGTAGACACTAATCAATGGAATATGGATACAGCCCCTTGTCTTGGTAGATTTGCGTCTGACAGCATTGTGCGTGCCATTTCTACAAGGTGGGTTTTTTTTCTTTCAGCAACACCATTTTTCATCATAAATGTTTATGAAATCATAATTTTTGAAAATAATTATGAAACACTGCATAAGTTTTTTTCTTTATTTAAAATGTTCGTTCTCAAGTATGGTTCAAAAGGCTAAAGATATGATTTACGTCGCTGTATATAAATAAACATAAAAGGAGAAAAATGTTTTCGTGAAAAATAGAAAGTTTTTTTTTCTTTTTAATTTAATCTTTTTTTTTTTTCAATATTTTCAATTTAGACCATATATTCAGTTCCCATACAGATACCCGGTATGAATTATGCTACAAATCAAAGCATAAAAATTATACTAGTTTATGCTTAAAAAAGGAGTCTTTTTGTGAAATTATTAATAATTTCGAAGAGAAAATTTAACTTAGATCTTCTGGCAAAGATGTCTCTGGGCATTCAAAAACGTTTTATTATAAAAGTTACAAAGCTAAATTACTTTTTTGGATTTTAATAGATTAAGTTATTACTGGACTTCCTGTCACTTACAATGGCGGTCAAAATTTTCCGGCCTGTTAATTTCGTTTATTTATTTACCAGAAGGTTTCAGCGAAGAAGAATCACAAATGCTTTAAATTTAGGAATGTGTGAATGTCCTGTGATCATGTTATCATTTTGATTGGATACTGAAGACACTTCATGGAAAGTTGTAGAATTCTAAATTTGTATGTGCAAAAGTTTCCACACTCAATATTTCTTTGTTTTTTCTATCGGTAAGGTGTTTTTTGGTTGTGTTTGTGAATTAATCAAAGTGAATAGCATAGTTAAACACAAAAATAAAAAGTTCAACATTTATTGTTCATATACTTGTGATTAGTTTGTCGCTAAAGGGAAAATCTTCTCGAGATATTCCGGCAAAGTTATCCATCGGTAAAAAACGGATTGTGAACGCTATTTTAGAATTATATAAAGATGGCCATGGTTTTCAGAACTTTCTGACGTCAAAGAGAACCCAGAAAATGACAATTTTTGTGGAGGGAATTATCAAGGGAAAAACAGTTGATGACCCACATAAAAATGACGTTGCAATATCCCGCGATTTACAGAATGAAAATATCGCTGAAAGACGTCAGTCTACCGTATCAAGATGCTGATGTGATGCAGAACTTTATGGAAGAGTCGGTGTTAAAAAATTTTCAGAGGTAAAAAATATATCAACGTACCCGACTGGCGTTTTCCAAGGAACACAAAGTCTGATCAAGTGAAAACTGGACAAAAGTTATTTTTTTCCTGAATCGATTTTCAAACTTTTTTGGAAGTGATGGCAGACACCGCGTACGATGACTTAACAACAAAAGATTAAATTCGACATACATTTTACCACAATGAGCCATGGTAGAAGACACGTCATAATGTAGGGAGTAATTTCTTCAAAAAGTGTTGGTCCGTTATTTGAAATCTGCGGCAAGATGAATGATGCAGTGTATAAGAATATCTTGTTGCCTTATTAGAGGAAAAATTGTGCTCCCAACTATTTGTTTTCATATGATAATGGCTTCAAAAATCTATAGAAGCTCGACAAGAAATGGCATTTGGACAAAAAAATTCCGCTTTTGAAATGGCCAGCCTAAACGCCCGAGATTAACCCAATAGAAAATCTTTGGAAATAAGTTGGCCAACGTGTGTGGAACTATAAATATTCCAACTCAGCCGAAATTTCCAAAAAATTGAGGGAAGTGTGAAAAAAAACGTACCATAGACTATCTTGAACCGTTGATTGTATCAATGTCACGTTTCAGCGCCGCAGTATATATTACTAGGTATGGGGATAGAATACTAATTGAAAATATTGTTGATCACTGTTATTTTATATTACAAAAACACGTTTTTCTAAACTTGCTAAAGTGGCCGGAAACTTTTGAGAACATGCATTTGCGATCGCACTTAATTTTGTCAATTAAGTTTATTGATAGTTATATGTTATTCCATAAATACGTTCCTAACTATTATGTCGATAAAATGTATAAGTATCTATGCTATAGGTCTGTATTTTGAAGTATATTGACTAGGTTCCTTTTAAAATGCATTCGCTAGAGTTGTAGGCTATGATTACTTAAGAAAATAAATGCTCTTTTAGAAAATTATTTATTTGCAGTAAACTTATAAATTTAAAACTTTCATACAGAAAGAGGTTAAAGGTGGTGCCTGAGGTGGTGCATTTTTAAGGTGCATTTTTAGGGGTGGTGCATTTTTAAGAAATCCGTCTTCACATGACTGATTTCATGAAGCTAGAGCGAGGCAATGAATTCCTCATTCTAAAATTCACACATTGGCACTATACAATTGGCGACAAAGAGCATATGAAAAATGACTGATATCATCTACGCAAAATTGTCTATTACGCCTTAAACAATTAAAAGGATTTTGAATTTAATAGCAGGGCAACCAGGAAATAGCAGTCCTAAAAATACGCCAAAAAGGAATTCGATTGCCAAATCGTACGTTAGGAGCATATTTTGAGAAAATGTTCTCAAAAGACACAACATAAAGCATGAACATGAAAAGACTATTATGCAACGGATAAATTAGACTTAAACTTACGCAGAGAGGAATATGAAATTTCACTGACCGCAGGCACAGTCGATCTTTATTCTTTTTTTTTTCAAGCAAGGGTAAATAATCATATAAAGGAAATCTGTTTATCTGAGAACCGTTTTAATGATAGAGCAGATGTTAAATATTTTTCTTTCTTTTCTTTTGAATGACAGATATTGTGGGATCGAAATGAAACGTTAAAATAAAATAGATATTTAGTTAAAGATTAGATTTAAATGTAATTTAGAAAAATGTAAAATTTAAGAAAACTGTACATGATTCTACATCACAGTATCACTTTGAGATTCCTCTTCATATGGGTACACTTACAAAAAAAAAAATATTTGGTGGCCGGAAACTGACCGCCACTGTAAATATTTTGGATTTGTTTATCAATTCATGATATTACTGTCGTTTAAAAGATAGTTAGTGACAATAATGCAAAAATGCACAGTATCAAAGAATTCATAAGTGCGCAACTGCTTTTGGAAGAACTGCTACGTTTGCTAAATCAGGTTTTCAAAGAATTATTGTATAATAATTTTGAAGGTACTTTCTAGCAAGTAATATGAAGAATGGAAGATCATTAGAATCTAAATTTACGGAACCAAAAAAGAACACATAATATAGACGGAAAAATATTTGTTTTCACGTGAAAATCATTTTTTTCAAAAGACACAAAAACTACGTTGTGAAAAATGCACGTACAATGAGAAATAAGGAAAAAATTTTTTCTCACAGGGAATGTGTTCTGCTTTAACAATTTCATCTTACCCCAAATTATACAAATCATTTGTTAATATACAGTACACGTACACAGAAGTCTGAAATGTTAAACTGTTTACTACACAAAATGCATCTTGAAGATGATGCCATGGAAAAATAGCTGAAAAGAAGTTAACACGATAGATCAAAAACTGTGGACAGGTCCGAGATGTTCAGAAATACATACAGAACCATTTGTAGAGGACTGAAATGAGTGCTTTAAAGATAGAAAATCAACGATTTTAAATGCACAAAAAATATATGAAAAGGTAGCACACAGCTGTTTGGCTCAGGTTTGCTTTTCCTAGCTCGCTGAGTTTTGCAGTGATGAAGAATCTCGATATTAGATTCGAAACAGCTGTTTTCTACCTTTTCATATATTATCTGTGCATTTATAATCGTTGGTTTTCCTATCTTTAAACATTTTTGCACAAAGGCTTTATTTTCTATTTTAATGAATTGAGTGCATTTCTTGCAGATAAGGTTTTGTTGCAGATAAGGTTTAAAGTGGCACGAATTGTGCGCAATCTACACAAGACATCGCCACTATAATGCAACGTTTCTAACTTAAACGCTTCTCTTTTTATATTGTGAACTATTGACGATGCTTTTTTTTCCTCGATGACTTTACAAGAGTACGCATTTAGAAAGATAATCCTTTTGTAAGTAATACTAAAAGTGTTTCTTTTAATTGACAAATACTATTTTTTGTTAGCCTTATAATCTATGTAACATCATACCATAAATATTTTTATTTATTGTTATTTAGTGAAATAGATGATTCGCGCACTCCTGTGATACCTTGTCTTATGCTTGAATTTCTAATGCAGGAAAAAAAATTTCAATATGCGTTTAATTTTTTTTTATTAATTTATAAATAAAGAAAATTTTTCTGTTTCAAAACCGTTCATTTGGTATTCAAAATTAACACTGTAAGAAAAGCATACATGATATTAAGTTTTTAACCCAGCAGAATGGGCATGGATTGTCAGTACACCCCAAACTTATAAAATTGTTTAAATATGAAAGAAACCTTTAAAATATCGATATCTTAATGAAATTTCTGATAATTATTCTTTATCATGAAAAATGATAACTGAAATGTTAAGTTTTTTTTTAATTTTAAAAAGTAATAAAAAATAAAAGCTCTCACCTTTATTTTCTTATTCAAAAATCTTATTTTTTTGCATTTAGCACTTAATAATTTTTCATTATAGTTTATACAACAATAAAATATTTTTTAATGTTTGATAAGAATACTAAGATGTATGAGTTTTCATAAAAACTAGGGCGTACAAAGATCAGAAACGTTCCAAAATCGTTCTATAAGACTAAAATTTTTTCTGAATTCGTTGTTATCACATTCTTTATAGGAAAGGTAGCCTTGGATATAGGTACTGATATACCTGACTATATCAGTTTATAAAAAGAGGAGTCTGATGAATATTTTCAGGCATACGGTGTCAAAACACCCCACGCCAATCGTGCCGGGTTAACAAAATATGTTCTTTTTTTTTACAAAATTTTATTAAATTGAAAATTGACATAAAAAAATAAGCAAATACTTTAAAGATATTATTGTTCGATGTACATGAAAATGAGTTAAAAACATAACTGAAGCTACCTGGCGTAAATATGTAGAAAAACGTGAACTCAAATAATACAAATAATGTGAGAAATTTATACTAAAACATATTCATGTTACTTTAACTAAGTGTAATTTATCATCTAATCCAACTACGATCTATTTTCAAACTTCTCAAAGTAATGTTCATTTAATCGTGCCATATTTAATAGTATGTTGAAATATAATCTATGTTTTGAGCATGTTTCTCCTGTTAAGTGAAGTTGTTGCTCATTTATTTAGACCAGAATTGAGTAACTGAATATATCATTATATTATGACACAATGTGCTATCATTTATCAAACGCATCTTATTATATCTTAACTTCATTGTTACCGTCCATTTGTTGGATGAGTATTGGTGAATATTTTAATAGAAATGCGGAGGATTTGACAAAATAATAAACATATTTTCATTGCAAAAGGTGTTTTGTTTAACAAGGAAACAAACATTTTTTTTTTTTTTTTTTGCATTTCTATAATTACATTCTTTTGCAATAAGCGAATAATGATAAAAAGAATAAAAAAAAAAAGATGAATAAGTTTCTGATAGCGATTTAAAAATCAAAATTTTAATGACATAGAATTTGTAGCTGAAACTTGTGTTAAAAAACTCTATTTTTAATTGATGGCATTTTTATTTTCAATATGTGATAATGTCGGGTAATTTACATAAAAAATATCTTGAACAAGAAAAAAGGTATTTTTATAGCTTATATATATATGTATCATTAATATCTACTATGAAGAATTTTCATTTAAAGACCATTATCAAAATTAATCATGTATTATACATATAACATATTTTTTTCTCCTTTTAATTGACTTTTAATTCCTTTGCACAGATCTAAATAAACCTTAATGCAGCTACAAATGTAATTCGGAATACCGTTAAACGACGATCCTTATTTAACACATTATCTTGTTTTAATTTTTATATTGAATCGTTATCTTCTTGGCTAATATAAAGTGATATAATGGCTGCTAAAGGACACTTTTGTGATAAAAACATGATTATTTAAAAAGAAAAATGTGTTTCAGATATGTATGCTAAGCAAAACTCACATTGTTGCTAAGAGTTTTGGTCTTCCGCAAATTGGAACAGCTGCGTTACTCATTCCGGTGATTACTTGAATTCCTTAGTGGGGGAGATGGAAGGGAACCAGACAGTGACAACCGAATTGAGTCGGGTATCTATGTCTGGAAAACTCCTCGATGGAGATGCTTTTTGGTTCTTTTATAGATGCTGGCTTTTTTCTGTAATAGTCCCCTGCAATTGAGTTGGGATACAGACATTCTACTATACAGAGCAGAGTGTAAGACTAATCCAGTGCCGTTTCTAGGTTAAGGATGCATAGACTTGCAAAAGGACAGTCCAGTGATGAAATGGCTATCAATAAGTCCATCGTGTCAATGTATAAGTGACTTCATCTGCTAAAGCACTCAAATAAGTTTTGTAGGGTATTCTCATAGAACTTTCACGCTGCTAATCTAAAAGTGTGTTTGTGTCTGGGAGTTAAAGCTAGTGTCCATGTCCATTGAGGAATCTTAAATAAGAAATGTAAGGTCATTTTATAGATCTTTATAATTGAATGTAATTTACTTACAAATATTAAATTTCGGAAAATTACGAGATAAAGCCTTTTTTAAAACACAATATGAAATAAATAGAATCTAACATCGAATTTTGAATACATCATAGGGCTAAAACTGGGAACTACTATTTGTAATGCATCATCTGTACATTTAATTAAAAAAATAGTGTTAGATTTCTCTTTAAATTTTATTAAATATGCATAAATATACTCAATTGTAAAATTATTATTATTATTATTTTTTATTAAATTTTCATTTCGAATCCTATTTTAAACGCTTTTATAGAATAATTTTGATCTTATTCAATCTTATGCATTTTTTATTATAATTGTGCTATGCATCTTTTCAAGTTCCTAAGTTTAGTCTCCTTATTTTTTAGAATACAGCTGCTACTATACAAAGAGTAATGTTGGCAAAAAAAAAAAATGTTTAAACTGTTGAAATATCTTAAATCATATTACAATGAATGTTTCTTATTTATTTATTTTTTAAATCTGGTACAAGTATAATAAAAACTAGTCACTTTTAGAAACCTTGATTTTGATATTGCCTCTATAGATTAATATACAGGATAACCATGGGTAAAATTATAAAGAAAAAAGCAAATGGCACACTAAGAAATAATTTCGGTTAAGCAATTTGTGTAAGACTAATTAAAAGTTATATGAGAAACAAGAAATTCGGAGGAAAACAAGAGTTTTTTTGAGAGATGAATTGCAACAACCTAGTCCACAGCCACAGCCATCTTGGTAGCGGTGATCTGTATAGGCTTTCGAAAATTTTAGGTGTCTCACCAGAGACATCAAATGGCACTGATGAGGACCTCATTTCAAAATGTTTAATACGGCAACAATTTGTAGAACAACTTTGATCTTCAAAAGATAATGCCAGTTCCTAGGTGTAAGCTGGGGAGATTGTATCGATGTTGCTGGGACTACATTTGAGTATATCTAATCATTATCTCAGTAAAACGCTTGTTTTCCTTTCCTCGGTTTTCTTATTTTTCTGCCTACCCTTATCATTTCCGATTACACATTACTACATCAAAATTACTTTTTTGTGTCCTTTACCTTCCCTTGCAAATTTGATCATAAGCTCAGAGACACGGTGTATGTATGAAGAAAAATTTAGATGAGAATGTGCTATTATTTTAACGGAAGATTTGGTTGAAAATTTTTTGAATATTTATAAAAAAGTACAAAGATAAACACTGAAATAGTATTCTCAAAAAGCTTATCCAAATATGTTTTTTGAGCATTCTACAATGTTTATTTTATTTTATTTTATTTTTTTGTTTATTGCAAGCACAAGCCGAAAGCGATTTATTACTAATTATATTTTCCTTTTCTTTTTTATGCAAGTTCTACATTTTACTTGGATAATTATTAAGTGGATTTGTACGAAATTACAGTGAGGAAACCTGATATATTCATTTCGACTAAATGTTTCAAATAAAAAAATCAACACAATGTCCAAGTAAAAAAACACTATTCCCTCAATCGCATTTCATGTATTGAATAAATTTTAAACCTTATTTATTTTTGTACTTTTTGTCAAAACTCATACCGCAGAAACTTGACATAAAAATTTAGACACTTGTAACAGTAGAACTATAAAATGATATATTGTTTTTAGACATTGTTTTTTAAATATGTCAGTATAAAATGTGGCATTAAACATAAAATGCTATTCTCTTGGATATATTTATTATCTGGAAATATATTTTAATGTACCAATTCAACATTTCTTTCTAAAATCCAAACAAGCAGAATCTTCAACACACAAAACATTTCCAGGCACCTGAAATAGAATTTAGAGCTTCAAAATAGATAACGCTGAATTTTGCAAAAATTATATTTTTCAGATCTTTTAGTTCATGGCATCTGTAAAAAATTTTCCGTGCACTACGTAAAAAAAAGCGTTGTTACTCATTTATTTTTTTCTTAGGAAATGTATTCATTTAACATATTTACTATAAGTTCAGCAACTATTTATATGTATAGCAATATATAATTAAAATTCAAATATTTATATATATATATATATATATATATATAAAAGCACACTGGTCATCAAAATTAAAATATAATGAGAAAAATAGGCTCAGTAAGATAATGCTGCAACTAAATCCAATATTGCAATTATTCATACTAGTTTAATAATATTGAATCCAAAATTGCACTTCCGTGTACGTTAGCGTCAGATATATGCAAATTAAAGGATTGACAATGTAGTGCGCAATGGGCGTATGTTGGAATTCTGGTGGGTAGTGTTGTTTATAAACAATGTGGTGCCTGAGACTAATTAGCATTTATAAGTTATGACTCAAAGGCAATATTTAAGTAATGGTCAAAAGTAGCAAATAATTTGTAGACTCGAGGATTGTCAAAAACAAATTAATGTCGCCCAAGATTTAATTATCTCTCCTAGTGTCATATCAACAGCTGCGATCCGCTTTTTAAGCACCGGTTCTGTTGATAGATTGCCTGGTTAAGTAAGGACAAGAGAAACAAGTGCATCTGAATACCGTTTTCTAGCATTGTCTTCTCGAAGAATCCGCGAAGTGACTGTAAGATATTTCGTTTCAGTCTTTCAGGCTGTCAAAGGAATTCAAAGTAGCCGTACTACTGCTGCAAAAGCTTTAAAAATCGTGGACTGTATGAGACAAAATAAATTGTTTGTGACCCACTCATTCCAGTATCCAAAGGGATCCGATTAAAAGATACCGTCGTCTAGTTCAATAAAGCCAAGAACATTGTGGCTGGAGAATTGTTTTCTTACGAGTCGAGATATAGACTGAACAGTTATTCTAGATGTGTTTTGAGAGGAAAAGATGAAGGGACACGCAACTTGCCTTTCCTTTGTATGTTGAATTTTCCGTTTGTACGCAGTCTTTTTTTTCTCCATTAAACATGACGATTTTAACAGTTTAAACAAGACTCTTTGGATTCTATAATGATTTGTGTACAAAAAAATGCTTTTTCGCATGCGGAACATCCTCATGAAATCTTCGTGCAAAAGTAGAACGGCGAAGTAGAGTTCCTGGCAGCATAATGATCTGAAACCAAATTTTTTGAAGTGACATCGCTGTTTCTTCAAGCTGAAAATGACAGAAAACCGTCCTTGGATGCTCTTGATATGGCACTTTGAAGACCTTCATTTGTGTTTGACCTCCCTCGATTCTACCAATTATTTGCCACATTTGACCTTTACTTAAATGATGCCTTCGAACCATAACCGTCGAATACTAATCATTCTCAGACACCGCATTCACTTTAAACAACACTGACTAGAATGTCCAGAAAAGCAGCAGGCCAGAATGTAAACACATTGACAATTACTTAACGTGCATATTTATGACGCTAATGTACTCGCGGAGGTGCAATTTTGACTTCAATAGTATTTAATTAACGTAAATTTTTTATGCATTGGATATTGGTTGCAACATTAACGTAGTGAACATAATTATAATTGTTATTTTTTTAAGTTTCATGACAAGTGTATATTCGAAACTCAATATATAATGAAATGTCTAAAATAAAAAGGATTTCCATGTTCTACGATATAAGAAAATGCTATTTCTGAATTTTTTTTCTTAAGGAATATATGCACTTATATTACTTTATAAAAGCCAATAAGTGTTTATATATACAACAGTGTATAATTTAAACTCAAATTACAATTATTAACATCAAAAACACTACAACGAAGAGTATAATATATATATATATATATATATATATATATATATATATATATATATATATATATATGTGTGTGTGTGTGTGTGTGTGTAAGTATTATGCCTTCATATAATGTTAACAGTTATGTAAGCAGCTTTTTTTCACTATTGAGTTAATTTCATTGTACAAAAAACAACGCAATCTAGTAAACAGATCTTTTTCTTAAACCTGCTAATATTTTTAAAACAGTTTTCATCATACTATATTTTTTTTATTCAGGTTTTGTAAATTCAAAAAAAACTTTTCGCATGTGCCCCACGGGCTGGGTAGTAACGAACATTGGATACACACATGATGAAGAGAAGGTAAAAGTATTTCTTGTCATGTTTTTTATTCTGTTATACATTTCTCATCATAACGATTAATTATCTGTTAAATTCGCTAAAAAAATATATATATTTAGAATTTCCTTGCATCTGAATGATTTGTTTAAGGAAAAGATTTTAAATTGAAAATATTTATTACGGTGCTCTTATGAACCATACTCGAAAATTGTACTAATTATTTGTTTCATTCAAACCATCATACACATAACTGTTGTTTAGATTATTATTAGGATTAAACAAGCTATGTTGATGTGCAATACATGTAAGATCTTGAATATTATTTTTGTCGTAATCTATATATATAAAGTAAGTCTGCTTGCCTGACCGTGGATAGCGCGGAAATTATAACACCCAGGTGTGTAAAATTTTGTCATGTGTGGATTCTAACACCAGAGAATGCAATTACTGGCTAAAAGGGTATTTCCAGCTTTCCATCAATCGACAAAAACGAAGAAGCCATGTTAGAGGCCATTTGAGGCCACCAATCTGCGGCAACGAAACAGACAGCCAATGAGAGCAGGCTTATGGGATTTAAATACTGCATTTCATGGCTGAATGCTAGCAACAAATTGCACACGCATTTTTTCATTTTTCCTGTTTTGATGATTTTATTTTTCCTGATTGATTTGCAATCGATCTCCAAAATCCATCCATGGCATCATCCAAAAAAAGTAAATTAGGAATTAATTCTTTTATGTTTTCTTAAGATGTTTGTTCCGATATGCAGCGCACGTCGCGTCGCGCAGAAACTCAGAAGATTTTGAATGGAGTAGGGCTCATTGAAGAACGTAATAATAAAATAATTCAATTCTGGCATTATTTTAGTGGCTCAAAACAGCTAAAATCAATGGCTATAATTCTTTGTCCATCCAAATCATGGTTTTCGTAACAGAAATACATACCTGTTTTTACTCAGAAAAAATTTTAAACCTTCAAAAATTTAAAATAATCTCCAGGTATTTTTTTTTCTATTTTAGTATGAATGGAGATTTTAAATATTCGCAATTTGTTTGAAAACATCTATAATCTCGTGCAAAGCTGGGCGGATCAGCTAGTAGAATATACTTCGTTATTGTCTGCGTCAAATATATCCAGTATAATTTTAAATTGTCAAAATTAATTTATTTCATGGTTAGGTAAACTTTTATTTTTCCCTTCCTTGGTAGCGCTAAACGAAGTTTTAATCGTGTAATCTTCTTTTTCGTAGATTTTTTCTAATTTTTTTTAGTTTGATATTATACTTCCTTACTTCTCGGAGTGAAATTTAAAATCATTTTGATAGTCCACACTTTTCGGTGATTAAGTCAGAAATTTATGTAACTGCCTTTCGTTTATTAGTTTTACTATTACTTTTTAATTCGCACGAATTTTCCGAGAATGGAATAAAGTCAATCTATATTTTTTATTATTTAATTAACATATAATGAGCGGCGTTTTTTTACGAGCTAATTTAATTTTTCACTTTAAAATAAGTAAAAGAAACTCACGAAATAGATTAGCACCTAAAGTTCTTTATTTGAATCGGATACCTAATGTCAATACTTTAAAAATAATGAAATATTTTTTATGATTAGATTTTTTTTATTTATATAGTTTTTCTTAAAAGAAATCATATGATATACTAAAGAAAACAGCTGTTACTGAGTTGAATTTTTTATGCGGAAAAATATATTCGTTTGACAATTTAAAAAGGCTATGCTATCTATATTGTTCATAAACATAACATTTAATTAACATGCTAGTTTTATAATACATATTGGAGATGTAAAATATTTAATAATGTATAAAGTATATTATTTTAATAAGTAATAAGCTGTTCTTTGAAAACTTGAATGAACAGAACATTCAACTCAAAAAACCACTGTATATTGTCGTTCATAGTAAACCAACTTCTCTGTAATCAATTGTAATCAACTTACTTGCATATAGTCACCAAATTGTACGTTGTCAAGCAACGAATTATACATTTATTTGTCTCATTACCATAAAAAGCAAGCAAGTTTACATTTTAAGTCATCGATTTTTTTAGATACCTAAAAAATTTTATGATTTAAATTGGGTTCCCCAATGTTAAGGTTTGGTTTATTTGGTGTCGTCCGATTATCTACACTAGGGATATAGGACCTGGGGGGAGTGCCCTTCGTGGGGGTCTTTCTAATGGAACCTAAACCGTATTTACGCAAGGTTCGAAGAAAATCACGAAAACTCCGAACGGTAAGGCCAACGGCCGCGATTGGGTTCGAACCCAGCACCTGTCATCTACCAGTTGAGAGGTCTAATCCTCTCGGCCACTGGTGGGGCCCCCAATGTTAAGAACATAGAAATTCCCAATACGCTTTCATAATTTATTTCTTTTTACATTAGAAATTGCAAGAATGCTGAATTTCTATACAATATTATAAAGAAAATATCTCTTATGCAATATAATTTCGTCGGCTGAAAATTTTGGGATATTTTAAACAATTTTAACCATCCGATTCTTCTAAACCCTGTTTTCCATTAAAATACGGAAATTGTGCTGGCATATACTATTTCCATATTTTAACGGGAAAAAAATCTGTACATTTTAGAGAAACTTCTGCTTTTCCAAATATAATTCATATTTCCGTATTTAAAAAAATTCGACTAAAATACAATTTTTTTTCAAAGACACTTTAACATAAATGTCAAAATACCTGTATTTAATACAAAGAAATGTGAAGAAATAATACTTATGGGAATCAACTCCCTTATAGAAAATGAACTTGGTACCTGCCCCCTTCTAGCTTGCTGCTCTTTACCATTATGCCAAGATAGCACAAATTACGCTTTCAAATATATTTACTTTTTTTATGTTGCATTTTCTAAAGCAAAAGCGAAATGTTAAACAAGTTCCTTATTTTTGAAGAGACAATCTACAGTGTGTCCACTCTCAACGGTGGCCAATGGCTAATTTCTAAACCGTTAGTCATAGACATATAGTTACAATTGAAAAAATTCTTTAAAAAAAGGTAAAGAATTGTTTTTTAAGCGATTTAGGTAAAAAAAAAATTACGAAAATAAAATTTTTATATGGTCCCCCGGTCCTATAAGTGATATTTAGTAAAACTTTTCCATCCCTATAGCAAGCAACACAAAAAAGGTTCCATTCATCTAACACTATAATTGACCGAGTTCTGAAATTTTGAATTTCATGACTTAAACCACTTAACTGAAAACGGATGAGTTGCGCTAAGTTTTAAGGGAATGTACGCTAAGTGCTTAAAGTATTATAAAGGTCGTTCATTTCCAACGCTGTATTTTGACTAATTCCTAAACCTTGTATCACAGACATATAGTTCCAATTACAAAAATGTTTTAAATGAGGTAAAGAAGTATTTTTAAAGCAATTTAATTGAAGTTGCATCCATTATATAAGTTTTAAGGTAGCGTTAATATTAATTAATTAATTTCTAGATCGGTTAAAATAATTAAAGAACTGAGTTACAAAATTCTCTTTATCGAAAAATTCAATTTTTAGGAAGTAGCGAAAAACCTTTAAATGCGTCCATTGGTTTACCTTATAAATTTGGAGATTATAGTGTTACATTATTTGAGATTGGTATAGACTGACAGAGAAAACAAAAGCGATAAGGCGCGTTTTGAAATTAACACCCTTAATTGTATTTTTACATATGTTTAATTATGTAAGGATATGAAGCTGTTTCTGTCCATGAATTATTTTTAAAATGTGTTTTATTTTGATAAGCTTTTATTTACTTATGAATTTCTTATATATGTTTTCCTAATTCAAAATTTGTATTTAAATTTTAACTCACTTCCAAATATCTGATCGAGGTCTTATTCGCAAACTTATTTATATCCAATGACAATGTAAAATTAATACGATGTTATGTGCGTTCCATTTATTTATTTTATAGGAGTACTCCAAATTCTATTAAGCTAAGTAAGCTAATAGAGTTTTAAATACATGTAATTTTGTAACAAATTGTGCTTTTTATAATGTCATTTAACAAAATTTCTGTTATTTTTTTAATTATATTTGTAGTACAAGTTGTATATTTTGCTTTAATATGTAAACATCAACATAAATTTAAAAGTAATATTATAAAAATTATTTTACTCTCAATGTAAATGTTAAATTTTACAACTGACATTTATTTTTTTTCCAGTAAATTTGTGACTAACCCCTATTTTGCAGCAAAAAAAAAAAAAAAAAAAAAAAAAAAAATTTAACTTAACATACTTTAACATTACTTAAACATACTTTAAGCAGCTATTACTCGGTCAGTTTTAATCGCAGATGAATGTAAGGAATAATTTTAGGATGTCTTACTCGTTAGAGTAGTGGTAAAAATTTACTAAATATCAGTTATACGACCGGGGGACAATAAAAAAATTTTATTTTCATAATTTTTTACTAAATTTTTTTTGACCTAAATTGATTAAAAGACAATTCTTTACCTTTTTAAAAGCATTTTTGCAATTGTAACCGTATGTCTGTAATTAACGGTTTAGAAATTAGCCATTAGCCACCGTTGAGAGTGGACACCCTGTATATATATATATATATAGATAGATAGATAGATAGATATAGATATAGATAGATAGATAGATAAATAGATAGATAGATATATAGATATACAGATTGAGTATAAAATTCCGAATGTTTTACATATTTTCTTTCCATAATTTCAAATATTTATCTTTTTAATTTCATGCTTTCTAAACGAAAATGTATAGTCTTTAAATTATAACGTAAATGGAAGAATGTATTAAGAGTAATATTACCTTCTTTTTTTCAAAGAGTTTTGACATTTTATTGTTATATTATTCATATTTGTGTATTTAATTTTAAAAGAATACTATTTTTTTCAAGCATGTACTTTAACAAATTATTTATGTGGCGATGTACTGTGAACTCAATAAAGATAATTACTACAGCGAATTAAAATATATTTCATTTATTGCGTATTAAAACTTAGATGAATTTGATATAAAAAAATCCTTATTAATATTTCAGACATATTTTAAGTTTTGTGTGCAAGTTTATTAAAGTGAATACATTAAAAAATATTAATATTTAATTCTTTTTTCATTTTAAAATATCCTACGGATTATTTTAAATAAGCTATAAATAAGTTAAACTTTATTTTAAAATCATAATGAAAAATAAATTTTAACGGTCATTTTCAACTATCTGAAACTCATAAAGAATTTATAAGATTTTAATTTATTTTAATGGTAAAATTATGTGAGCTTTTTATTATTAAAGAGAAATTAAAAATTAAAAATGTCATAACAAGTTTTTTAAAAATGTATAGAGGGCTCCTCAACTTTTAAAAACCAATGTAACAACCTAACCATAAAACATTTTTGAATGATTGGCTATTTTTTGAAGGTAACATTCAAATAATAAACATTTATAAAGAACATTTATCTAAAATTGGATTTTCATTGAAAATGATGCCACTGTAAGACAAGTATACAACAATTAATTACTTCTCTTTCCAAACATCACACTATTAAATATCATATACGGACGCTGTACTCTTTTATAAGCAATACGAAAATATTTCGCAAAATTCATGGAACAATTACTGTATTTATACATATTTTTTAATCAACAAATATTAATTACGGAAATTGCGCTATTTGATTTTGGAAAAATGAAACTACTTCGTAAAATTTTAGGGAAGGTTTTGTGTATATGAACAGATTTTTTTATAGTGTATGTTCGCAAAAAATATCATTTAATTACACAAATAATATTATATTTAAAATAAAAAGAAGTAAAAGAATAAAAGGAAAGAAAAGAAAGTAATAAAAAAGTGAAATATTTTAAAATATGCATAATATATTTTTTTAATTCACATGTAAAGAGGAGAACGTCCTCTGGCACATTCAAAAAATAATATCAATAGAATTTTCAACGCACAAAGAATATAAAAGTATAAAATTTGTTTTTGTTCACATAGTCAAAAATTATTACAGTATGAATAAACTAAAATTATTATTATTTTGTTATTTTAATTATTGTTGTTATTTTTACGGTACCTTTTAAAGAAAGAAACAGCACATATTCTAGAAATAGAGACACATTATTTCCTCAAAAGTATTTTTTATCTAAAATAAGATATCCTTCAATGTAACAATTTAAAGTTCACTAGAAAAGCCAAGCAAGCAGAAACATCAAATCATGGAACATGTTAGACGCCTAAAATCTCTATTCGAATTGTGTACTTTTAGATCAATAACCTTAAAATACACAACTGATGTTTTATTTATTTATTTATTTATTGTTTCGAGTCTTTCTGTGTTTTGTTTTTGTAAAAGTGATCTTTATATAACATTTTACATAGAAAAAATTACGGAGATCTATCTATTGAACGTACACTATTTAGTCATTAAAACTTTCACTTTCAATTTTAGACTTTTGTCAAATATTTAAATAAATATTTATCGGACTCTTCTGTAGCTTCAGTATTATAGAGAATATACATAACTTTATATTTATCAACGGTGACTGAAAAATAAGACTGTTAGAGGGCCAATAAAAAAATATATAACATACCGGGAGAGCAAAAACGAACTTTAAAAATTCATAAAAACCGAAAAAATAACCGAAATGAAAAACGGTTTGCAGGGTTAGCATCCATAGGTCACGGGGATTTTTTAAGACAGAAATAAAAAATAATTCAAAAAACAGCCGACAGATGGCGCTGGCACTTGCTATTTCCGCGGAAATATGCAAATGAACCGGTTATAAGTGCTTGCGATCCTAATCCACAACTAGTTCACCGTTGTGAGCCGTGAACTTGATCAAGGATGCTCACTGCGAAGGACAAAGCTTTGTTGGTGAAGTTATTTTACATGAACAAGGAATCAGCGACTATTGTTTTGCGTAAATTCCGATTTCAAAGGGATTTTAGGACGGGAAAGGGGCCTTTAACAGCGGCAGGCCTCATAAAGCTTATTCGGCGGTTTGAGGAAACGTTGGAGGATCGTGTAAGATCCGGACGACCATCTTTAATGAAGGTCCGCTCGCCGCGTGTTGCAGTCGAAATGGAAGTGTCCGATTCAACTGCGGGGACTAGCAGTGCTCGTGAAGCAGCCAGACGCTTAGGCTTACCCCAATCATCTGTCCGTAATATTCTTCATGGAATACTCAATCTTTACCCACACAGATTACAGTCATGCCATGAACTTTTACCAGCAGATACTGCACAGAGAGAAGCATTTGCGAGGTGGGCTTTCTCTAAAATTGATCAGAATCCCACATGGTTCTTTAACATCTTTTCGACAGATGAAGCTCATTTTTCGCTTCATGGAGACGTTAATACTCATAACTGTCGAATCTGGGTGACATCTAATCCACATGAATACACTCAGAAACCATTGCATTCCCCAAAAGTTACTGTGTGGTGTTGATTCACAAGTTCATTTATCATAGGATCCTTCTTCTTTGAAACACCTTGCCGAATAAATGGGTGGAAAACAATTACGGTAAACGCTCAGCGTTATTTAATGCTTCTGCGTGAGAAGGTCATGCCATGTTTGCGTGAAAAAGATGCGCTTTCTACCGTCACATTCATGCAAGATGGAGCACCTTGTCATATTTGTACATCTGTCAAGGAATTCCTGATACAGACGTTCGGGGAAGACAATATCATCAGCAGGGGTTGCAAGCTCCCATGGCCTCCTCGGTCTCCAGATTTGACCCCGGCAGATTTCTGGTTATGGGGGTATTTGAAATCCCGAGTGTATCGATCTAGTCCGTCTAATCTGTCGGAGCTGAAAGATGCAATCCGGCGAGAAGTGTCATGTATACATCCAGACCTGCTACACTCTGCAGTTGCTGGATTTGTGACTCGACTCCAATGTGTCATCCCCTGTGGTGGTGGTCATGTGGAACACATACATGTCAAATAAACGATTTGAAAACATTCTGTTCTTTATTTGGGTATCTTTTCTTTGATTTGGGTACATCAGCGCCACCTATTGGCTGTTTTTTGAATTATTTTTTTCATGTCTTAAAAAATTCCCCGTGACCTATAGATACTAACCCTGCAAACCGTTTTTCATTTCGGTTATTTTTTCGGTTTTTATGAATTTTTAAAGTTTTTACGGACTTTTTGCTCACCCGGTATAATATTTTTTGTTATCGACCTGTAAAATTAAAAGCGCCTGGAATTAAATGCCTGAAACTTTTAACACTACAGAACTACCATTCACATTTTGTATGGAAAATATTGTTAGTTTAAAAAAAATTTCAAACAATTTGACTCTCAAGGGTGCAAAAATCTAGGCCACAGCGGGTATTCTTGCACCGCTGAAATTTAAAATATTTCTTCACTGAAGATTTAAAAACCTTCTACTAAGAGTTTTGCATGAAATATTGGAAGAAAAAAATGAAATAAAGTTAGTGGTGAGGTACTGCCTGCTGGCGCCCAGATTTTTATATCCTAGTCTTAGATAGTCACCCCTCTTTACATTAGATCTGACTCCAATTTTCCATTACAGTTATGTAAATTTTATGTCGCCTTGATTGTTGTTTATGCATTGTGTCATCTAACTCCACGCTTAAACAAAGCAATTTCAGAAATGAGCATTGGACCTGCCAAGGGAATTTTCAAGTATTTTTTTCAATGAAATAAAATTTAGTTTTTGTTTAAATTCTATCCGACAGATCTTTGAATTTCATTTAGGAGACATTTATAATACTTTTATAATAAATTTTATTATATTTTATTAGTGAAACTAAACGATATTTTATAGATTAAAACTTTAAAATGTTTAATTTTTCTGTTAATGAAATTATTAACTTAGCATTAATTTTTAAGATTATTTATTGAAATATTGTTATCATTTATTCTCGTAATTTTACATCATTCATTATTTAGGATTTTATTTACTTGACTAAACCCTATTACATGTTTCTGTCTGTGCATTACACAGCAACTTCTACAAATTTAAGGCGCTTCGCAGTTTCAAACTATTTAACATCATTTCTTTGTGGTCTTTATTTTATATATTTTTTAAGTAAAAGGTCTTGTTTAAAATATATTCATGTGATAAATTTGTCCAAAATGTTGATAATTTGATCGAATCCATATAATACTGTGAAATATCTCGGTATGGTGGCATATAGGGGATATCATAACCAATGTTTAGGCGGTTCCATGCGAATACATGTAGCTGTTAATATAGGCTCCAGGAAGCGACTTTTACTGCATCAATATTTCCAAACAATAATCGTTCAACAAATATGAATAATTTTAACATTTGAAAATGACATCTTATTCGAACTTTGTTGTTTTAAACTAGTAAAAGTGTAATAACAGAACTCCACCTATTCTGCCCATAAATTCGATCTATATACCAAAAAGAGTACCATGTATCTAATCTTTATTACATAAATGTCAGAAATATTTTTTTTTCACTGTTTGTGACACATTTTTTCAATTTCAGAAGATCTCTAACTGAATACTAATAGGATGTATTTAAAGAAAATTTGTTAATAGTTGCTAATAATTTAAAAATAATTAAAATAAACTTTAATCGTTGTAAATGTAGATCTTTTTTCTATTACACAGTCAGGCATTTTATAACCGACATGTAATATTGACAGATTTAACTCAAAAATTTTTCTTGAAATTTTTTTAAAATTATCTTTCTATTATTCCTCTCCACATGTTTTCTCTTTTATTGAAGTGATGATAGTCTTTGATTTGATAAAAAAAAAAGATTAATTTCGAAAAAAAAAATTTTTATTGAAAAAATATATATATAGTCAAAAAATTCAAAAGAATGATTTATATTCTTTCTGTATGAGTTTTTTTTTTTTTTTTTTCAACTCCAGAGGTGAATAATAGAGCATAACAAAAACAAATCTTGATTCATTGTTTATTACAATATTGTGTTTTATCTCTCACATACCTTTATATGGAGTTATTTATATTGTTCTTTATTTACGGTTATAACAAGGAAATATAACTAGAAGCGAAAATAGAGAAATGATAAACTAAAATAAATAGAAGAGCGAATAGTGAATTATAACAGAAGATATTTCGTAAAATATGAAAAGTAATGTATATTGAATATTCTTAAACATAAGTTCCTTTTTTCAAATCTTCACATAAAAAAATGTGTTTAAATATTGCTAACGCCAGTAAATATGCTTGGATTTTCATGCAATGAATAATACTTTTTTAGGGTCACTAAAGCATGTTTGGTATTAAATACGAAGAATATGGGTGATTCTCCATAAACAGGGTAATTTGAAAGTTCCAAAATACAAATTTATAAACTATGAAATAAATAACTTTTTTCTTCATACATAGCTTTAAAAAGTGATTTTGTATTAGAATTATCACCCATCGTTCATAACTCCTAAAATTTAATATTTTATTTATAATTAAAAAAAAAAAAAACTTCCAGGGGAATGATGGTAGTGAGCAGGGTAATAATTCAATAATCTATAAAGCACTGTATTCAACTATTAATTATAGAAAAATTCATATCACTGAACATTTTTAATCAAATAAAGTAATATACATAATTATTTAAATTACTGTAGATAGTTTTCACACTAATGAATATATATATAAGTTTCTTTCTAACAACTGAAGAAAACTTTTCTTTTCGCTTCAGAAAATAATCTGCTTTTGACCTGGGACTCATATCTTCTGGTTTGCTGTTAATTTTAATTTCAATCTTTGGTTAAGTTTTTTTATATTTTTCTAATTTTTGTCTTAGACATTTTATTTGATTTTTCATTTTTACACATTTTCTATGAAGTGCACTCCTGTTGCGCATTACCCTTTTTCTCCCGGAAAATTTCCGTTTCTCGATTAAAACATTACTTGATTTTGAATTAGATAAAGGAGCGTTGAGTAAATTTGACATTGAGCTTGTGTTTAACTCTTCATAATTATCATTTGTTGAAGTTCTTCAACAGTCAAAGCTTGATGTTTAGTGAGACTTGATCGTTTTCGGTAATTTCTGGAATTATTTTTCCATTGTTTCCACTTGCATCTTTTCTCGCGGGCAGTCATCTCTGTAGTAGGCTTTATTGCACCCTTCATCTTTTTTTTTAGTATTTCTGTCGCTTCTTTTCTTTTTGTATTTTATATGCAGCTGGGTTATTTTTTTATCTTTTGATATCGTTTGCGCTGTGGTTCTATTTTATTTTTTTTATTTTCTCCTCTCTAGTCAGTTTTTCTTTTACTTATGGCATCCTCCTGAAAACAAAGAGAATTTTTATAAAAAAATCATTTTGTTATGAGTTTAATTTTGTTTATTTGTATTAAATTTTAGCATTAATCTTAATGAAAAGAATTATTTTTTTTTCCATATTAACCATTTATATAAAACAGGATGCTGGTAAAGTAAAAGCTAATCTTTTTTTATTTTGTAGGTATAGACATGCTTTAATTTAAAATATTTAAATTAAAAATAAAAGTGAGATACATTCAAATTTAATGAAGTGTCAAAATTTAATCATACATTTAAAATAAAAATCTTAAACACACATTAATTTATTTTTTAATTATGAAAATCAGTGTTGAATTCAGACTTTTTTCTCCGGAGGGGGGATATTATAGATTTCTGGAGGGGGAATGCACATTTTGACCATTGAAAACTCAAGTTTTCCCCGGGCACTCCCCTGGATTCAATACTGATGAAAATTGAAAAATACAGATTTAAGATAAGTTACATTGAATTCTCCTTGAAAACAACTAATAAAAAAAGTTTCCGATTGAAATTAAGTAACAATAATAAATGATTACATACAGTTTCAAATTAATGCAAAATATTGTCAAGTTTTATGAAATAATTGAGTAGTAATATTAACTAAATTAAACATTTTTCGTTCTTTTTTAAATTTCCTAAATTGTAACAAACTAATATGTAAAAAATGTAGCGTCTATATTTAAAGATTACCTAAAACTAAAGTATTTCAATTTTCATATAAAAAATCATTTATAGTTATCAATATTAAGAATTTTTGAATATTTTTAAATTTAACAATATTTAGTTTCTTTATTAATGTATTAATAGGGTTTTTAGCCGATATCTTAATAACATTTGTAAAATTTCATCATTCCCCTGCTTTAAGAACAGGCAGGGGAATGATGCTAGGGGAATGATGATTTGTTAGTAATATCTACTTTAGAACCACATGGGGGAACAAAAAAATTTTAAAATGATTACACATATTAAAAAAACATGTATTAAAAATATAAAACAAAATAAAAAAGCTTACCTTTAATTTATCCACAAAAAATTGATCCAGAGTAATGATGGCTAATAAAAATATTCGTTTTGGAACTCCACTTTTCAACATCTGCACTCACAAACAAAATGGCTACAGACTCCAATCTTTTAAGGTGTCTCTTCCAAGCAAGTAGTTAAAATTGGATCAATGCCAAATTTGAAACCAGCGGCATCCATTGCTGTTTTTTAGAACTATTTTTGTAAGTGCAGGAGAATGATGCCCAAATTGATGGACATACTTCATTGTGTTTTTTCACAGAGTTGCCTTTATAGTATACCTCTACATATGTACTCCTCATATAAAGGAACAAATTGTGATAATATACTAATAATTATAATTTTTAAAAATCAATATTTAATAAATATTTGGTGGATTATTAAGTCTAATTCTGGGGTTGGGGACAGCCAAGGGAATGATATTTTACATACATTTATATATATATATATATTGTTTAGGAATATTTTTTAAGTAAGGGTCATTCCATGTCAATTCAACCAATTTTTCCCCCATTTGTAACCCGACCCCCAGGGATTTGGATGAAACTTTGTGTGCACATTAATTCTATCATGAAATGATTCCATCAGAAATTTTTCCTTCCCAGACCTCATAGTTTGAGAGATATGGGGGGTCCAATTCTTAGGTTTTTCTCAAATCGCACATTTCTGAGTGTGTATTCTGAGATTGCAGTTCCATCTTCAAAAAATTGTTTCTCTGGATCTAAAACATGAATCATCCTAAAAATATCACTATAAAAAAGTAAAAAGATGCAGATTTTAATAAAAAATATTTTAAAAATTTACTTTTAATATTTAGGATAAAAAAAGTCAGCCAAAGTTGAGAATTATGGTTATTTTTCCAAATTTTTGTGACTTCACGAAAAAGGCTGCACACAAAAAGGCAAATTAAATTTCCAATTTCCTTTTGTTTTAAATAAAAGTTTACACTTTGGGCTTTCTATCTATGAAATAAAAATGATGTGTTTCGCATGGCTTATGCAAAAATTTTGGATACTTTCCAATTACCCGGATGAGTGCTTTATTTTTATATATTACATATGCACACAAAAAAGCAAATGAAATTTCAAATTTCTTTTTGTTTTAAATAAAAGTTTACACTTTGGGCTTTCTATCTATGAAATAAAAATGATGTCTTTCGCATGGCTTATGCAAAAATTTTGGGTACTTTCCAATTAGCCGGATGCGTGTTTATTTTTACATATGCACATATGTATACATCTATATAAATACAGATGTATTATACATGTACATATGTATGTATGTAGACAGTATATTGATATATATAACAATGGTGCCCGTCTAACCGGAAAGTACCAAATTTTGCCTCGTTTTGAAAATCTGCACCAATTAAGGGGGAAAAAAATCTGACTAAGTTTAGCTGTGGTACTTAAATAATTACTGGAGTTTCTGTGAGTTATTGAATTTAATGTTATTTGATGCAAAAACAAATTAGAAATTTCATTTTCCTTTTCATGTAGAGACTTTTTCATAAAGTCACAAAATTTCGGAAAAAAAATCATGACTTTCAACTTTGGTTTACTTTTTCATCCGTTTATAAATCTCTATTAATTGCCCTAATTGCTTTTTTCACTTGCGTTTTATGCCGCTTAAATGGATCTCCACATTTATATAATTCATATTTCATTAAGAGCGAAATTCTGTGATGCTCACATATATTAATCAAACGGTTTTCACTTAATTTTTGTTTTATAAATGCAATAGTCCTAACTAATAAAAGTTCTTTTTCTGAATCACAGAGATTATCAATGTAGTCTATTTCTCTGTTATTTGTATAGCTAGTTTTGTGACATTCTAAAACAGTTAATATTACAATACTGCAAGCCTGAAGACTAGTAGAAGGTTTAATATCAAGCTCCATATTAAAACAACAAAGAAAAAAAATATTTATACATATCATAAACTATAAAATATGTAACAATCAGAATGTATTTTTTGTAGCACAGTAAAAGTTAAATCATTCTTCTATGATAAGAAACAACAGAATGACAATAATTTGATTAACTTGATTTCAAAGCATCTGCTTTCATACTAACGAACATTACCCAGCCTTTATCAGAAGGTGTTTATACAAGGCAGGTGCAATTAAATCTTTCAGACTATAGAAACAAATTTAAGTTCTGTTAAACATTTGTGTATTTAAACTTGCCAATATAAATATTTAAACTGATTAAAATTAACGAAGGAAAGGAAATACAAGGTTATGAACATTTTTTAAACACAAATAATTAATATATAAGCATTCGAAAGGGAGAATGGAAATGTGAGGAGAAAAAAATTTCTATTTTATACTGTACAAAAAAAATCTGTTTTGAGTTTAATTATTGAAAATAAAAGTAAGAGATTCTTTAGATTGTCAAAAAATGCCCATTATTAAATAACTAAATGAAATATATGGACCATTCACTAAATTTAATGGGGAAACATATTACAGTCAGATTTTTTTTATCAGAAAAATCAAAGCATAAACTTTACTTTGAGAATTAAAAAAAAAACATGCATCAAATAACATTAAATTCAATAACTCATAGAAATTCTAGTAATTATTTAAGTACCACAGCTAAACTTAGTCAGGTTTTTTTTCCTCTTAATTGGTGCAGATTCTCAAAACAAGGCAAAATTTGGTACTTTTCGGTTAGACGGGCACCAGTTTTATACATATATATATCAATATACTGTATATATACATATATATGTACATGTATAATACATCTGCATTTATATAGATCTATACATGTGTACATATGTAAAAATAAAACACGCATCCGGCTAATTGGAAAGTACCCAAAATTTTTGTATAAGCCTTGCGAAAGACATCATTTTTATTTCATAGATAGAAAGCCCAAAGTGTAAACTTTTATTTAAAACAAAAAGAAATGGGAAATTTCATTTGCTTTTTTGTGTGCATATGTAATATATAAAAATAAAGCACTCATCTGGCTAATTGGAAAGTACCCAAATTTTTTGCATAAGCCATGCGAAACACATAATTTTTATTTCATAGATAGAAAGCCCAAAGTGTAAACTTTTATTTAAAACAAAAAGAAATGGGAAATTTCATTTGCTTTTTTGTGTGCATATGTAATATATAAAAATAAAGCACTCATCTGGCTAATTGGAAAGTACCCAAATTTTTTGCATAAGCCATGCGAAACACATGATTTTTATTTCATAGATAGAAAGCCCAAAGTGTAAACTTTTATTTAAAATAAAAGAAATGGGAAATTTCATTTGCTTTTTTGTGTGCATATGTAATATATAAAAATAAAGCACTCATCCGGCTAATTGGAAAGTACCCAAAATTTTTGCATAAGCCATGTGAAACACATCATTTTTATTTCATAGATAGAAAGCCCAAAGTATAAACTTTTATTTAAAACAGAGAGAAATTGGAAATTTAATTTGCCTTTTTGTGTACAACCTTTTTTGTCAAGTCAGAAAAAATTTGGAAAAATAACCATAACTCTCAACTTTGGCTAATTTTTTTATCCTAAATATTACAAGTAAATTTTTAAAATATTTTTTAATCAAAATCTGCATCTATTTATATTTTTACAGTGAAATTTTTAAGATGATTCATATTTTAGATCCAGAGAAACAATTTTTTGAAGATGGAACTGCAATCTCAAAATACAGACTCAGAAATGTGCGATTTGAGAAAACCCCAAGAATTGGATCCCCCATATCTCACAAGCTATGAGGTCTAGGAAGGAAAAATTTCTGATGGAATCATTTCATGATAGAATTAGTGTGTACACAAAGTTTCATCAAAATCCCTGAGGTCGGGTTACAAGGTCTGGTTGAATTGACATGGAATGACCCGTAAAGGATATGAGTAGTAGATGGCAAAAAAGTACAACTTTTAGTAAAAATAAACTTTATTGGTAAAATAGTTCAGAAAAATTATAGAATTAAGTGGGACTTTGTTTTTTCCTATTCAATGAGAATGACCCATATAGGATTAATAGTTTGTTTACATGATTACATTATATTATGGTACACAGGGAAAAATCATTTTCATTTTTGAATTGTTGAATATTTTAATGAGATTACGTTGCTTCAAATATATTGAGACTGATTTAAATCACTGAATTTCACCGCGATTGCAATATAACAGGACATTCATAGCATTTTTTATTCATTTACAGGGACACACAAAACAAATCGTTTGCATTAATGCCTTTGAGCAATAATTACAGAGTTTTTTTTATTAGGAACGCACTTTTAAGTTTAGCCATTTTTTTTATTCTTTACCTTATGTACAGGGCTGCAAAAAATATTTCCGTACCATTTTCCCTATTAGAAGAAATTACTGAAAGAGAATTGTCAACTGAGGTATATGTATAACTTAAGTAAACTAAATATTGACATGCATGCAATTAATAGATATGTATCTATATATCATATACAGACCTGCTTAAAAAATAAGATAATTTTTCGATTTATTTGAAGTGCTAAAATTGGGTTTTCAAATGTGTTATTTGTTTCCATATGATTGAATTAGACATACAGTTTTAATTTTTTAAACAGTGCAATTTTGTTACGTTATTTTGAATGTGTTGAAAAGTGCTTCAAACTCTATGTTCGCATGATAATGTTTTTCGTTCTTGTTTTAGCATTATTTTAAAATTTTAATTGTTTAATAAATATTGAAAAACGTTCTATATACTTTTTATTCTTTACATATAGAAATCCCTAGAAATGATGGTGAATGTTTACCAGTTTTTTAAAAATAATTTTTGTTTTATTTGTTTCGCAGAGAGAATAATAAACTTTTATTTTTATTTGAAAAAAAAACCCTACTTCGTTATTATTATTATTACTAATATTATTACTATTATTACTTATTCCATTCCTTTTGTACTTGAATTTTTTTTTGTGAAAAAAATGGAAATCACATTAGTAACTACATTTGTAGTGCAAATGTAAAAACATACATAAGCTTTTTCCCCCATTGTAACAATGTATTATTTAAGACAGTAATAATATATATGCATATATATATTTATGTATACTAAACTCCTTGATGCAAAGTGATTATGTTAACGATTGGTTCATTTTGATTTAATCGTCAATCGGGTTCTTTCTTGTACAAGCAAATAGATATAATTTCCGAAATCAGGATTTATTTGTAATGTGAATCTGTAATCATCAAAATTTTCCTGATTGTATCTCAAACAAGAAATCTTATCCTATTTGCATATTATTCATTTTTGCGTTCTTTTAAATTGAAAAAAATAATAGCTCTTTGCATCTGTTTTTAAAATATGTAATTTAAAATACAGCTTTTTTTTTTTTTTACATTTACTGATTTTATTATTTTGGTTCATTTAATGAATATATAAGCTTACCTAAATATATCCATCTACAGTTGTGTAAATAAAATGTAAACTTCTTACGGTAATTATGCAAGAAATTATGGTAGAAGAAAAGTGCAGATACAAAAAGAAACGAAATATAATCTACTTTTAAATAATGTATAAAAAATTTGATTTTGTATACATTTACAAATCAAAAATCAATCCAAACTTTTTTCTTCGATACTAACACCGAATTTGTAACACATATTTAATATCATTGGATTAAACACTGCCTGGATTCAAAATTTCAAATCAATTGGATGAATGTTAACTATTTAAAATTTTAGAGCTTCTAATGTTAAATTAAAATTTTATATTTTCAGCACCCCGTACTCTTATAATAAAAAAATATATACATAGCGAAATTTTAACCTGAACTACATCGAATCTTTTTAAATACTTATCGATTAGCCGGCTGCAAGTGTTATATATACATGCATACACACATACATGTGTGTAACAAAAGATATAGCAAAAAACATAGATTTAATACATAGACAATATCGGAGAAAGCCCTACACTTTCGTGCCTAGTGTCCCACAATTAAGACATTTAAGGCGCAACATTAGGCCCAGAAAAAGACCCGGATCATAATGTAAAGTCTATGGAGGCGTTCTTTTCAAATATCTCCCTCAAATTTCAATATTTTTAATGATTTTTTTTGCACAAGATAGCAGAGGACGACCCACAACCGGCCTAGTTTTTACTTTTTCTGTTTTGGTTTCAATTAAAAAAAACTACTTTAATTTTCAAAACCAGTTTAAACTGGTTCTGAAATTGAAACTATCGTAATATAAAAAATACATAAGCAAATTCGAAAAAGTAAAAACTAGGCCGGTTATCGGTCGTCCTCAGCTACCCTATGCAATAATAGTAAAAAAAATCATAGAAAAATATTAAAATTTGAGCGAGATATTTGAAAAGAACGCCTCCATAGACTTTACATTATGATCCAGATCTTTTTCTGTGCCTAGTGTGGGGCTTTAAATTTTCGTAAGAAATTTTTATAAATAATTATTTTTGTGAACAAATATTCTTTTAAGATATTTTTTGCGTCCATTTTTCTCTGTTTACTAGAATCAAGAAAAAAAATTCAGCGGTTATTAGATTAATAGAAGTGACATGGTCGTTTTGTAGCACTATCCAGGTCAAAATTCATGCTAGTACCAGCAACGAAAATATGCTAGTTATTGCTATATATTGCTTTGTCTGCTAGATATCCCTTCTATTATCTGCTTTTAATTGCAAGCCAGCATCACATGCTATACAGCTAGCTTACACAGCAATAGCATGGCAAGCTATGTACAAGCATCTTATGCTTATTTGCTGCATAAGCTTTTTTCCAAAGCATGCAGAGGTAGGTACCTTAAAATGCTATAATATGCTTTTCTATGCTTACCAGCATAACATGCTATGCAGCCATTTTAGGGAGAAATAGCATGACAAGCTATGTACAAGCATCTTTGCTTATTTGCTGTTTAAGCTACTTCGAAGCATGCACAGTTAGGTACCTCAACATGCAATAATATGCACTTTATGCTTGGCAGCATAAAATACTATGTAGCCAGTTTAGGGAGAAATAGCATGACACGCTATGTACAAGCTTTTTATGCTTGTTTTCTATTTAATCTTCTTCCAAAGCATGGAGAGGTAGGAACATTATATACTTTTTAATGTTTGTCGTAATGATATGCTAGAAAAACAGCATGACGCACTATGTGCCAATAAAATATTCTAATTCACAAAACAAAAATAGCAACAAAAAATTCTCTTGGCTATGAATTTCTGCTAGAATAGCAGAATCTAACTTTTTAAGCAGTACTTTGCACAGTTTTGCAAAAAATGGAAGATTGTATACAATAAATGCATAAAGAGTAAATATATTTTAATATTGCAAAAGCATACTTTTTTGTGAAAACTATCTGAATTTTTTATGCTTTCATATCACAGCATATTTTATGTTTCAAAAACTGATCACATTCTTTGCATAATCTAAGTGCATATTCGATGTTTGCAAAATATGCGCACATATTTTTGAATAAAATAAGTGCATTTTCTATGTTTGCAAAAAAAAAAAAAAAAAAAAAAATGAATTTTTATCAAAAAAAAAAAAAAAAGGTTTTGCAGTAAAATCCCTAAATAACGAAATTCTTGGGAGCGCCAAATTTTTCCCGCTGTTTGGAGGTGTTCCAATACAGTATAAATTTTTCTACCAAAAATTGAACAGACTTCAAAAGCTACTGCAAAGTGAAAAATATTTTTTTTACAGAATAGTATTAAGAAATTAAATTAAGAGCGTAGTATTTATCATGCGTATTATTATATTTATGTAAATTAATTTGATTTTTTGAAGTCGCTGCCAGCCAAGCCAAGTTACATGTAATTTTTCCAATAGACACGCATCCAAGTATCTACGCCAGTGGCAGAGAGGTTCTGACCTCAAACTGGTAGACGGTAGATTCTGGGTTCGAACCCAATCGCGACCGTCGGCCTAACCGTTCGGAGTTTTCCGTGGTTTTCTTCGAACCTTGCGTAAATACGGGTTAGGTGCCCTTAGAAAGATCCCCACGGAGGGCATCCCACCCCATAGGGCCTATATCCCATAGCGTAGATAATCGGCCGACATACACACAAACAAACAAACAAACCAAGTATCTACGAGTTTTTTTACGATTTGCATTAGATAATTAATTTTAATTTTGAATTGGCTTGCCTGGCACCGACTTCAAAAAATCAAATTAATTTACATAAATATAATAATACGCATGATAAATACTACGCTCTTAATTTAATTTCTTAATACTATTCTGTAAAAAAATTATTTTTCACTTTGCAGTAGCTTTTGAAGTCGGTTCAATTTTTGGTAGAAAAGTTTATTTTTCTCTTTTTAGTTAAAAGTTAACGATTTTTTGAAGTCAGTTAATAAAAATTATAATACGGGAAAAATCACTGTAAACCATACACGTATGTCAGGAGTGGGGTTCGAACCCAAGATCTCTTTCAAGAACCGGAAATCAAATCTGCTGTCTTACACCGATCAGCCACCCGACTGTACTCCATTCGGCGAGCTTCGTCATCGTCCATATTACTTTTAGTTTGCGAGAAATCACTAATTTTATTAGTTTTTACTTAATTACTAAAAAAGTACTGAACCAATTTCAATAAAATGAAAGAAGTACCAATGGAAGAGTAGCTTCTTTCATTTAACACAAAAAACAAATTAATCGGTTGGATAGTTTCGAAGTAATCGGTGGGCATATATAGAAAAAAATACATTTGCGCCGAATTGATAATATCCTCTCCTTTTTTGAAGTCACTTAAAAAATATATATAACACGGAAAAATTTTTGTATACTATACGCATATGTCAGGAGTGAGGTTCGAACCGGCACTCTCTTTCAAAACCAGAGATTAAATCTGGTGCCTTAAACCGCTCGGCTGTCCGGACATCATTCTTGTCAGAGAACTTATACAATATCATGTTACTTTTCGCAAGTCTACTCTCTTTTTGAGTACTTTTTCACTGATAAAGTACTAAGTTAATAAGAAATCTCTGATACTTTGTAGTAACGGTTAAATACAAAATATTCCTAATAGCATAATTAGTATTTAACTTGTTAAATATATATTTAAAAATTATAATACAGAAAAGATTATTGTATACACGTGCGTCAGGAGTGGGGTTCGAACCCACGCTGCCTTTCGAAAGCCAGATCTTAAATCAAGCGCCTTAGACCGTTCGGCCATCCTGGCATCGGCAATAATTATTCGACATACATATTACTACTGATTTGCGAGAAATCATTAATTTTATTAGTTTTTACCTAATTACTAAAAAAGTACTGAACCAATTTCTATGAAACGGAAGTGGTACCAATTCGAGAGCAAGCTCTCTCATTTAACACTAAAATCAAGTTAATTGGTGGGATAGTTTCGGAGTAATCGGTAAACATACATAAAAAAATACATACGCGTTGAATTGATAACCTCCTCTCCTTTTTGGAAGTCGGTTAAAAAATATGCAATTATGTCTTTGAAAACCGGACAAAAATTAATATCGTTCATTAAAATTAAAAATACTCGAGAAGTATTCACCACTTAAATTCATGATTATCTTAAACCACCGATTTGAGATTAATTTTTAACTTATAAACAATAAAAGAAACAGTACTAAACATTTGTTTCCATAGCGAATTTATAAGAGAAACTCTTCTCCTCGCCTATCGGAAAATTAACTCGTCTTTTAACCGAACTTTTAACTCATATTTTTCTTAGTGTTGAAATATTTTAACTTACATGAAAATTGTAAATTTACTATGTCTTTAAGAATAGGATGAAAATAATTTTTTTTTAATTGAATTTTAAAAGCTGGGCAAGGAGAAGAATAGCTGTGAACCACCGTGTGAATAAAACACTGCCTTTTGAATTCTATGAGATAGTCCTTTAACATACAAACTTAACAAAAAGAATAACAATTAATTTTTATAGCCCCCCCCCCCTTTTCATGAAATGCAAGAAAAATCGCCGTCACTTTCTCTTAGTATATAATTCTTTTAAATTACTCCAAAAGCAAAATTTTTTGCGTTTATTAAAATAAAGGAAAAAATATGTTTTTTAAATTTCAAAATCAAGGGGTGGTAAATGTTCTTTTGGACTACCAGAATGTAAATTCAAAACCTCCTTCGTCCACCCGCTTGAGAAAAAAATTTAACGCATAAATCTAAAACAATATGAAAATCAATTTTCATGAAGATCTTTGGGTAATATGCGTTTTCCTCATTATGAAATTCTTAGCTGTCAATTTTCCTAGTGCTTAATTATCTTAAGTTGTTAAAAAATGATAAAAAGTGTTTTCAAAATTGGTAAAAAACAAAATTTAGTCATTTAAATTTCAATATCCAAGAAGCGCTCTTTGATTTAAGAAATATGTTTGTAACAATCGATTCGAAAATATGTATAATTCATTCCCCTTCTTTCCAATAAACATTACAGTTTTAAAATCCCTCACCTTAAACTGAATTTACCTGAAATTTATTATATTAAAAATTATTTATTTAATTATTTTACTTCAAAACTATTTATTTCTCTTCAAAAAATAATTCAAAACATGTTCAATTTATGTATTAAGCAAAGAAAATTCTATTAATAGTAATGATGAATTATATTAATCAAATCATATTCTAATTATATCCATTATCCATTAATAAAACTCTAACAATAAATTAACCTTATTAATTGAAATTAAGAGAAATTATAATTGCATTGATAAATTGACACTTTTTCTTATAAAAATATTAACGCACAGTTGTATCAGCGTGGTCAACCACCATGTGCAAAATCACCACTCAAAACACGTCCCCGCTAGCAAGGTCAGAAGAGCACGTGCCTTCCAAACAGCAGGTTAAGAGTTCAACCCTCGCCCGAGGATAAAAGAAGTCCGATACCGTTTCTTCCCTCAATATCCGCAGTCGTTTCCGGTATCATAAATAGATGGCGAAACCAGTGTCTTTTTTTTCTTCTTTTTAACTAGTAACTGATGCCAGAAATTTATTGCTACAATAGCAAAATTTAAAAGCAAATGATGGTAGAAAAATTACTAGACAAGCAAAAAATAGAACCAAATAATGGTGTTGGTTGCTGCTAGCCCAGCAAGATATTCAAGCAACGCATGCTGGTCAAGCAGTAAAGTGGGCCAAAACACACCATGACTTGCTGGTAATTCTGGTAGTAGAACCAGCAAATATATTATGGTAGTTTATGCTATTTCACTAGCTGGGATATAGCAATTAATGCTTGCCTAGCAAACAAATACCAGCATGAATTTTGACCTGCGTATCTCATTTCAATTTTGATACAATTCCTAAAATATGACCTTTATTAAATGATTAATTTCTCTGAAACTAATCGAAAAAATCAATAAAAATTTGTATTTAAATTAATAGAAGAGTGTTAAATTTAGCCATAAAGTGTAAAGCATTTTCAAATTTTAAAATATTCGCGCTTTACATATTGTGATTAAATTATAATGAAGGTTTTTCTGAACGAAAATCCAAAAACGTACTTTCATATATACGAGAGGAAGTAAAATTGAAATGCACTGAAATTATAGTGCATTGGAATAAATTGACAATATTCTTAGGATTGAATGTTCAGGTATCAAGGATGATAAGGAATTTAAATTCCTATTTACTTATTTATTTATTTTATTAGAAAAGATAAATATTTGAAAATGTAAATAAAAATGCCAGCCTGCGAATAATAAAATATTTTAATGTATAGCAATGAAAACTGACTTACACATTCAAGATGTACATATGTAAAGATATATATGAGATATAAAGATATAATGACATAGATCCATTTATGAAATTCAGGATCTATATATACATATTAATAGGTGCTATATTAATAAGGTTTATCGTTTTATGTATTGCAGATATACAGCATGTACAAGGGTGTCCAGTAAAAGACTGACCCATTTTGAATGTAAATAACTTAAAGACGGTTTGAGATAAAAAATATTCCGTTTGCTCCATTGTTATCAGAAAATCAGTAAATTTTTAGATATACACTGTCTTAAAATAGTTTGAATTTCAGCCAACAGATGGCGATGGCGACGGCATTAGGCTCTCGAAGTTCAGACATTACTCTATTTTCATACGCATGAGCATTTTAGCTCATTTCGCAGAGTCGAATCTCAGTCGACATATTGAATTGACTCTCCACTCACCTGCAGAAATAGAGTTTGTTGGATTGAAAGAGATTCATAATAACATTTATGATTGAATAAGGTCTATTATACTTAATAAAAACCAACAAAACTTCCTTTTTAAGCATTTATTTTTCACACATTTACCATAAAATAAATTGTATTCAATAAATGTTTTTTAACCGGTTAACTGAATCTCTGTTTGCAAACAAAAAATTGAAAATATGGGATAAGAACCGCTTTTTTAAGTTAAAAAACCATAATATTTAATCTAAACATTTTTTCCATTAAATACTTTAAAATTGTATATAAAAAAAATTAGTGGTGCCAAAAAGCTTTAAATGATGGCTCAAACAAACTCTTCTTGCCTACGTCGTGCAGTGAAATCAGTTAAGTTATTAAAACAGTGGTTCGGAAATAGTGTTGGAAGTCCCCTGTTTAAAGAAAAAGTGGGACAGTGACTTTTAAATCGCCACATAAAAATATAATAAACCTGATAATGAAGGAATCCGTTTATAACAAATCCTGTATTAGACGTAAAAAAATAATTTCGACAAAGGAAATAACATACATAATCAGCTGCTAAGACGGAAAACCTAAATCATCCATCTATTCCCTCCATTATATTCATATTTTGACATTTAACACATCTAAAAATTTTATTACGAAAGCCACGATAGATTTTAAGATGACTTTCATACACACCCCTCTCTTCTCTCACCCCCCCCCCCCCGCCAAGTTAAAACACATGTACACTGAAATGTAATAAAGATAATGTAACGGATTCTTAAAAAGAGAAAAAGATGCATCGTACCTGTTTTACATCCTACGAGTTATCTTGTTTTCAAAATTTCATTTCAAAAAGCATCATAGATCCTGAAATATATTTTCCGTCCTCACCCCCCCCCCCTTTCCTTAACTATTTTTTCTGGTGAAATGAAGGGAAGGAAAATCCTGAAAATGCATGTGAGTTCAAATAAAGAACATTATTTTATAAAAATAAATCTAAAAGCTTTTTAAAAGTTATATATGAAAAACACTAATGTTCCTGCAATTTAGTAATATTTATATTTATAAAATTGATCTAAAATAATTAGAACTATAATGATTCTATGATGATTCAGGATCTATTATGCTTTCTGTAATGAAATTTTAAGAAGGGGTGACTCGCAGGATATAAAAGACAGGTAAGTCGCTTTCTTTCCTTTTAAGCATCCTTCCGTTTCAGGTAGATGCATTTGCAGTCAGGGGAAGAAGAGGGAGTGGTTGTACATGAAAAGAATCTTAAAACCTATTGTGGCTTTCGTACTAAAATTTTCAGATATGTTAAATGTCAAAATACGAATATAAAGTAAAGATGAATACGGTTTGTGGAAAAATGAAAAATAGTTCGTTTTAGACAGGTATCCATTTTAGCAGGTAGTTTTTATGTTACTTTCACCGTCGTGATCTATATTTTTTTGTTTAAGACAGGTTTTTTTATATAGACGCACCTTTATTCTAAGGTTTAATATATTTTTAAGTGCCGATTTATAAGCCCCTGCCCCTCTTTTATTTTAGACAGGAAACTTGCCACCTCTATTTGTGTACCACTGTTTTAACTTCTGATTGCACTACACGACGTACAAGTAATAAGATTTTGCTTGATCCATCCTTTAAAGATTTTTGACATCACTAAATTTTTTAAATAGAATTTCATAATACATTCATTTTATAATTTTTAAACACAATTTCATTTAATGGAAGAAAAATTTAGATTAAATATTAAGATTTTTTAACATAAAATAACCGTGTTTATGTCAAATTTTCAATTTATTGTACGTAAAAAGAGAATCAGTTAACCGGTTATAAAAATATTTTTTGAATACAATTTACATATGGTAAATATGTGAAAAGTCAATGCTTATTAAAAAGTATTTTTTGCTGTTTTTTATTAAGTATAACAGGCAATATTCAATCATAAATATTATTTTAAATCTCTGTACATGCAACAAAATCTATTTCTGTAGGTAAGTGAAGAGTCGATTCAATATGTCGACAGAGATTCGACTCTGCAAAATGAGTTAAAAAAGCCCATGCCTATGAAAATAGAGTAATGTCTGAATTTCGACAGCCTAATGCCGTCACCAGCACCATCTGTTGGTCGAAATTCGAACTAGTTTAAGAAAGTGCATATTTAGATTTTTAGTGATTATCTGTTAACGATCAGCAAACCACACATTTTTATCTCAAAGCGTTTTTTAGTTATTTACATTCAAAACGGGTCATTAATTTACTGGACAACCTGTATATAAATATATGATGAAAAAAAATGGAACTTAAAATAGTTTTTTAACCCACTGGTTGAAGATTCAATAAATATCTAGTGTGCTTATACATTTGAAAAACAATTTAAAAAAAGAACTTAAATAAGGGGGAAATTTAGAGGAAACAATACTTGCAGTACTCTACTAAAACTAATCTTTAATTCCTTGAAAATATTCGTATTTACACATAATTTCGTACTTATTGCGTATATATATTTTTATTATATTAATGCGAAATCAACTGAAGGTTTTTTATGAGATATTTAACTTCTGACAGCTGAAAATATCTTTCTCAGTGCTTAGTTATCATGATTTATTAATAGTGAAAAACAATAGGAGGGAAAGGAGAGAACTATCCTTGAGATTTTACAAAAAGGTTTTTGCGAGAATCATGATGCAGATTTTATAGAAGTACAGGAGCAAGTTGATTAGATCAAAAATTTAAATAATAATCTTTACACCTTAAACATTCAAATTTCGACCCGCCAATCAATATAAAAGTATGTAAATTTATTATGTAGAATTCTTTAGCGATCGTAAATCAAACTTTCTTTCAAATTAGTTAAAACAGAATGGCAAGCAGTACTTTCTACTTTTCGTTGTACTTTCGTCATAGAAATACTACACCACTCGAAGTGTTATACATTTCTCTTAAGTCAAAACAAAAATTGATTAAAAGTTTAAGAAATTAAGAAAAGCTAAAAAAATCTTTTTAAGTAATTATCTAGTTATCTTTAAAAACATAAATCCGTCTTGTTTTTACTTATAACGTAACATCGGTTTGATAGATTTGTTACTTATGTATTTTTTATTCGCATTAAAAAAATTAAGAAGAAATATAGCTTGTCAATACAATACCAATACTTCTTAAAATTATCCGAAGAGAAATTTTAAATTTTTTAAAATGAAAAAATTATTCTTTCATAGTTTAATTATGCCGGATATTTTACCAGAAGGCTTTCAAAAGAATAACAAATCTAAGTTTCACCTCAAGATTATGTACATATATATATGTATATATATATATATATATATATATATATAAGGCTGCAGTAATTGACTACTGCGTCGTATAAAACAATAATATGTGAAATAATGTATATAGCAGGAATTTGAGATTATTTTTCTTATATGCAATTTGCTTTCAGGTTAAAAAATAAATACTGACTAATTTTATAATAATATACTCCTTAGAAATGCTTATAATTTTTTATGTAGTTTCGTGTATGCATTTTGCGGGGTTACAGGGTATCTTTCGAGAATGATTCCAAAATAACAATAAATTAATTCGACACTAAGATATAAATAAGATAAAGACAAAAGCAACTGCCCAAAAAATGATTTTTTTTCACGATTCAAAAAACGTCAAAAACAGATATATTTACATTTTTCTACACAAAGAATTTTTTACTTTGTAAATTTTATTTCTCGATACGCAAATAAAATGAAAATTAACAAAAAATAAAGCATCAAACATAGATTTTCAAACACAGCTCAACATTAACATAATATTATTAAGATATTTCATTAAATTACACATTCTACTTATACTATTCTCCCGACAAAACATATTGTAATGCACATTACTGATGTATATAATCTCATTTTACGTAGAATATCGTAACGCCGATAGAAACCACTGCAAATGATTTTTATGGTTCCGTATTTAAAAAAGTTAAAACGAAACAATTACAAGACTACTCTCCTGTCTGTTTGTCTGCCACGGCCATATTATAGATAATTATCTATAGATAATTATTTCATAGAATTTTTATGTAATAAATAATATTTTTTTTTACAAATTTATTTTAATTCCTATCAAAAATTGAACGTTAGGCAAAAAGGAGTCCAAAGTAGCATGTAAAACTGCGTAAAAGTTCACACATTGTATTATTTATTCTACTATTAAGATATTTAACCTTCCTACCCTGTTCAAATTTTACTCAATCTTGATAAAAACATTTCACACCAGAATTGTTATTCAGAATATTTTAGTATACTCAATTGACTTATTTCTCTGAATCTATAATTTAAATTTCTTTATGAAAAAAGTTCTGGTTCGAATCGTATAACGCAAACATTAGTTATAGGTCGATTAGACCCATTAAGGGTAGGAAGGTTAAACACGATAAGGTAACTTATTTTTTTAAGCATTTTTGTAGTTTAAGACGGTTTGGCGCCACCTATTCACGGGAATTTGAAATATTTTTGCATTTACTTTACATGAAATTTAAGATTTATCAAATGTATATCAATCATTTTATATTTTTATTTATTATGGTCAATGTATTCTTGAATTTTTCCATAGGGTTTTTTCTGATCCCCCTATGTAATTATTTGTATTATTCTATGATTTGTTTATTAAATACCTTCTGTTAGCAGATAAGTTAGGAATGTCAAAAGAAATGCAATATTTTTATAAATCAATGTTTGTAAATTAATTATTTTTTTTTATCTGTTAGCTCGTTTAATTTTTTTACTTCTTTAAATTGAAAAAGTAATTAAAATTTGTTAAGTACTTTTTTTTACTCACTTTTTTTGTATTAAAAGATTTATTATGAATAAACGAAATGTTGCTGGACAGAAAAAGGATACTAATAAATAAATAAATAAGTTGCTTAAAAAAATAAGTTTAAAATCATCATGAATCAGATATGACGACATTTTCTTCCATCAAAATTGTTTATGCACTTTACTTTATTAAAAATACCAATTATAGGCATTGGTTTTAGATCTTTTAAAAAAAACCGAAGATAATTTTATATATCATAAATTACATTGTCACTATCACAATAAAAAGTTTGTATAATCCGAAAGTTAAAACTGATAACGTTTTCGTCCCTTCTAGGACAACTTCAGTCAGCATAAGTGAAAATCATTTTCTTGAGAATTTCTCTTGAGCTTTCTATACCGTGCAAATCCCCCGATTTTTCCTCTTTTTTCTGTTTTTCCCTTTTTTATTCGCCGAGCATCTTTACCCATCTGGGGTTAATGGCTGCATGTGTCATATCATTACATGGTTTTTCTTTTGAAGTAAGGATTTCGAGAGTTTCCCGGATTAATGTGTTGTGTATGTTATCGTAAATAGCTATTTTTTGTATATGTATAGATTCTATTTTTAAAGGTATCTTATGGTTACTTCTTAACAATGCTGTATTTAGATTATCATATTTTAAATCTCTTAAATGCTCTTTCTCTTTCTCTCAGCGATATGACACATGCAGCCATTGACCCCAGATGGGTAAAGATGCTCGGCGAAAAAGAAGGGGAAAAAAGAAAAAAAAGGGAAAATCGGGGGATTTGCACGGTATATAAAGCTCAAGAGAAAATGATTTTCACTTACGCTGACTGAAGATGTTCTAGAAGGGACGAAAACGTTATCAGTTTTAACTTTCGGATTATACAAAATTTTTATTGTGATAGTGACAATGTATTTTATGATATATAAAATTATCTTCGGGTTTTTTTTAAAGATCTAAAACTAATGCCTATAATTGGTATTTTTAATAAAGTAAATTATATATGAAGTCATTACACTTGTGATTGTAGTTATCTACAATTTCCTGAAGAATGTTTATGCACTTATTTATCTTACAAAATTCTAAATTTAAAAAAAAATGATATATATTTTTATGTAGAAATGTTTTAATTATTTGTTTAAAAATTTGTTATTTTTTTACAATTAAATGTGTATTTTTTTAGGGTTTCGTCAAAACAGTAAGTGAAAACGAAACGATTATAAGATGACTCCTTTGTATTTCTGCCTGACCGTCTGTCTGTCTTTCTGTTTGTCACAGCCGTTTTACTCGCAAACTATCAAACATGGAAAGTTTAATGTGTCTAAGTAATAAAGAATATTGAAATTACATATTTACGGATTATTATATATTCAAAAATACATTTAGAATAAATGTAGAGGGGCTAATTAAGTTACTTAATTGAAAAATATATTTTCTTTTCATATCGAGTGGGGTATCATATAAAAGATTTAGTTACGCTGAACTCAAAAATATATTTCCTTTAACTTTAGATATTTTCAGAGAAATGGTCGAAAATGTATTGCAAAAATATCTTCCCGTCCATCTATCTCCGAAGTTACTGAAACGTAAATATAAAAAAATAGAGGTAGTATATATTACTTTAAACCTTGAGGTAAAACTATACTATTACCCAAATTTAAATTTGCTGGCATTCGCAAAGATATTGAGGACCGCTAGAAGTACTTATTATAGCAGAAGTATAAAAGCATTGTTAATAATATTTTTTGAATTTTTGTCCATAATTAACAGAGAGATCAACCTTTAAAGGCACAGACGATTTGGAAATACATAATGTCAAGGCCGGCGTACCATGTGTCCCAATTTTTTTTAAATAATCTTAGAAGTTCTGCATGCATAGCATTATCATTTATAAATATATTAGAAATATACCCCCCCCCCCCGCGAGATGCAATAGCTATCAATGTAAGAAAATGAAATTTTCATTTTCGATTTTTTGTTTGTTTGTTTGGAATGCTCTTAAGATATTGTTAACCCTTTGCGGCGCAGAGCAAATTCATTGTTTAAGTAATGAAATTAATGATTGACATCGGAATTTGAAAACAAATTTATTCGTTAATATGAAAAAAGCTATATTTCACGCATTCATTAAGCCGTAAACTTTTTAGAGAAATTCTGGTGCCATGAATTCTGGAGCCATGGTATATCTATGAAACTCCATAGAGTTTCATAGATATACCAGCGCGCCGCAAGGGGGTAAAACAATTATTTTTCGCAAACTCTATTGGTTCAAATCAAAATAAATGAATAATATATAACTTTGTATATGAAATTGTATTAAATAAAATTTAAAAGAAATAGCTAATATTTGAAAGTGCTCAATAATAGCTTTTTGTTACATAATGTATTCAACAGTGATAATGTCTTCTTGAACTTTCCCTTTCACTAGGAGGGAATGGGCCGAACTTCATAGCAGCAAAACCGATGGACAATTTTCTTTTCTTCTCATACATTTATTAGTAAATAAGACAAGTATAATTTCAAATATACTTTCCATTTTATTTGTCGAATTACAGTATATGTATGCATATACATATCGCAGAAAAATATTAATGTCAGACATTGAGCTACTACATATTTTGAATTAAATAATTATATAATTGTATAATGATTCAACAATAACCTTGCAGTTCCTTAAAAATAGATAACTAAAATGTATAATTTTGATGGAAACTACAAGTTACTAATAAAACTGAAATTTTTTATTTGGAAATTATTTGAATATGAAATAAAAACGATATAAAAAATAACACGCCCCCTTCCCCAAGAGAAATATTTCTTTCGATGCCATGTGCCAGACAACCATTCCCCACAAAAACTATAACATTATATATGCACAATCCCTAACAACTTTTAATGATATATATGTGTAATGTTATGCCCAATAGCAATATAAAAATTATGAACGTCAAAAATTTTAAAAATCGACTATTTTATTATGAATTAATAACATAAATACTATGGTATCTCCTTTGCGACCTCCTTTTTGAAGCACACTGAACACAAATTCCAGTTGAAGAAAGGTTTGTTTTTTGAACACTGTAAAAATAATACGCATTGCTATGCTGAATTTAGTTTTCTGAAACTCAAAAGTTTAAATATGCACAATTTTTATTGTCAGGTCCCAATTAAGTTTATCAGAAATAGTTTAATGTAATATTAAAGAAAAGAGTTAAATAGAAAAATACTATTTCATATAATTTAGTCTTCATACTTCTTTGAACTTTTATGATATTTTCCTTTATACATTTGTCGTATATACAACTACAACTAACCCTAGACTACATGGTTTTCTTTTACAAAATTTTATTATTTTGTTAGCAATGATTTATTTTTATTAAATAAATTATAATTATATATGCAATGAAAGGAACCCTCTGAGTGTGAGCAATACTCGCACTTGACCGTTTATTTTATGTGAGTATCTTTTAAACGATCTCTGAATACAATTTTTACGTAAAATTTTGTACTGTACGATGATTTATATGAAATATTGTAATTGTTCAATATTCAAATACTTTTCTAAAAATATATACTCGATATAAATTTAATTTTATGCTAGCATTGCAAACTTCACTAAAAAACAAAACATTCCAGAAAACTACGCACCATAAAATACGTCGAGAAGTAATAGTCTTAAATTGTAGTTATTTTGAATCATTAGCATTGAGTCAGTCGTCAAATATGTATATTTTGCGTAACATTAAAGAAATGTTGGGCATTTTTCCTTTAAAAAAAATCAATAATTTTATTGATAATTCTTTGTAAATTATTTTCTTTTAAGAAATTTGTTAACGCCTTCCGATTCTCACCTCATTAAATTGAAAGTGTGATTAAATTTGCATAAGTACGTGTTTTTTTATTCCTCTTTATTTTCTTAAAATACGCATAACGAATAAAGGAAGCATTACTGAACATGGCAAGTACTTTTAAAAAGAACAGTTTTTCTCAGGAAAGATGAATTTAAAACCCTCTTGAGACATATATGAGCACATTTTCTACCATTAGAACTGTTTATGTATTTTTTGTCTCCCCAAAAACTGTTAGTTGAAATAGAAAAGGAAAAACGAAGTGAGGAATATGCAAATTTAATGTACAAATGTTTTTTTTTTGAATATTTGATTACTTGCTTAAAAAAGTGTTTAATAATAAAAAAAAATAATTATTGTATTTATTGTACGGAAACCTCAGAACGCAAATAATACTTGCATTCGACCAATTATTTTGAGTAACTTTTTAATGATATCTCAAAACAATTTTTATACAATATTTTATTCTATACGTTGCGTTATCTGCAATTATCTAATATTTTAATATTCAAATACTTTTTTAAATAAATGCATGATATAAATTCAATTTTATATTAGCATTGAAAATTTCACTACAAAAACTTTCTAAAAATCAACGCAACATAAATTGTGTCGAAAAATAACAGTCTAAAATAAGTTAGACTTAATCATTAGTATTAATTAGTATGTATACTTCACGTTACACTAAAGTTACGAAGAATTTATACGGTACATAAAATGCCTTGTGTTGGCTCAAAAGTTATTTTTATTTATTTATTTTTTTTTTTAATTCAATATTTTTATTGATAAATCTTTGTAAATTGCTTTCTTTTGTGAACTTTGTTAATGTTTTCCAATTCTCACCTATTAAATTTAAGATGTGATTAAATTTGCATAAATAAGTGTATTTTTATTTATCTTTGTTTTCTTAAAAGATGCACAACGAATAAAGGAAACACTGCTGAACAAGGCAAAGTACTTTTAGAAAGAATAATTTTCTTCAGGAAATATAAATTTAAAACTCTCTTGAGACATATATGAGCACATATTTGCCATTAATACTGTTTCTGTACTTTTTGTCTCTCCGAATACGCTTTGTTAAAATATAAAAGAAAAATGAAGTGGAAATCTGCAGTTTTAATATTCAAGAGTTGCGTTTCTGAAAACGATACATCCGCAATACGATATTATCTTTTCTGATGTTTCGGGCAAAATTTGAGCAATTAATGAGCACTGTTTTTAGATTATCATTGCAAATAAAATTTTATTCAGAATGAACGAACGTTATGCGATGTGTTTATATTGCTCCTGAAGAAAATATATAGCGAATAATGTAATCCTAAATAACAAATCTTCTGCTTTATTTTAAATTTTCTTTCATAATCGAGTTCACTTGATTTTAATTTTCTACCTCATAATTTTATAACTCAGCATTGTAGAACTATATCCATTATAATCAAACCATTGCTGGTATTGCAAAATGAAACTCCATTAAAATTCGTCCAGTGAAACTTTTTTTAAAAAAAATCTAGTCATTTATAATTGAGTTCAAAGGAATATAAAACTTTCTCCTATAAATCATAACCATGCAACATATGTTATACATTAAAGTTTTTTTTCCTTGTTCAACTAACAAGGAAAATTCCATTGAAATCTTTCCAAAGAAATATTTTTAAATGGCTAAACTTACATAATTGATTTCAGTTGACTATAAAACATCGACCCACATTTTTATAACTACACAACGTGGAACGGTATTTGATATAATAAAACTTTCTCGGAAAATTTATGTATAATTCCCAAACTAAATATGTAATTCCTACAAAAATCCATTTAGCATAATTCATATTAATTCTGTCGGAATTAAATATCCATTTTATACCATATACCTAATACCCTATCATATCTATACTTGATTGAAATTAGTAAGGTTTTAGGATATAAGCAGTATTATTTTACATTTTTTTACATTGTCCTATATAGTTTTTTGTTTGTTTGCCTGTCTCTTGGGAAACGTGAAAAAAGATAATATATCTTCGTCTACCACACCATCCAATCGCGATATTTGCAATAATAAGGTTTTTAATGAGTATTAAAATATTACATTGGATCTCCAAATGGTCTACTGAAATATGCATAGGGGTTGATATCGAAAAATAATATTTTTGTCTATTAGCATGTTTTTTTTTATATTTTTTAAATATAAATTATACTTTAAATATTTAAAATTGTTCAGTCATTTATCACAAATGGAGGTAGTGTGATTTTAAGATAAGCAGTATTTTTTGCAGTTTTTAGATAAATTGCCACATCCTGTGTAAGTTAGATATTTGCAATAAAATTTAAAATGAATGAGGATTACAATATTGCATCGGATCTCAAATTTGGTTACCCAAAAGTGGGATGATAATAAAAAAATATTTGTGTGTGTTAACATAATTATTTGGATTACCTTTTAAAACTTTAAAATAATTTAGGCGTTTATTGGAAGTAGTATGGCTTTGAGGTAAGCATTATTCTTTTGCATGTTTTTGAAAAAATCGTCATATCCTGTGTTATATTGTTTTAACTAGAGCGCATGAAACATTTAAACATATCATTAAATATAGCGTCGTCTAAATATATCATCAAATTGCGAGGTATTTGAAAAAACAAAACATTTAAAGTAAATGCGGATTAGAGTATAACATCAAATCTTGAATTGAATTATTAAAAAAATTTTTGGGGATTCTTAAAGTATTATTTTGTCTAGAATGGTATATATATATCTTTAGAAATTTATAATTTAAAACTTTCAATTAGTTTATTTATCTGTCGTAAATTGGAAGTAGTGCGGTTTTTTGGCAATATTTCTTTATGTTTTTTAGAACTTCATCATATCCTGTGTAGTTTTGCTTTCAATGATACATATGAAACATTTTAATATTTATCTACTACACCAACAGAGTGTGAGATATTCATAATACTATTTAAAAGGAATGCGAATTAAACTATTGCATAGAATCTTGAATTAGTTACTCAAAAATAGTAAAATTCTTAAAATAATATTTTTTTTTCTGTGAGCAGGGTTCTGTGGATTTTTTTAAAAAACTCATTTCATAGTTTAAGTTTTTCAAATATTTTAGCCATATTTTGGAAATAATCAAAATAGAAGTAGTGTGGTTTTAAGTAAAGAATGTCCTTTTACATTTTTTTGGAAAAATATACTCATTCTGTATAGTGTTGACATTACTAGGATGCATGAAACAATTTAATATATTATTCTATATTATATATTACACAAAAAAATTTGAGATTTTTGCAATAAGATGAAAAATGAATGGGGTTATTACGGGGTTAATCCAATTTGGGTCTAAGATCTAAAAATATTATTTTCGACCGTAAGATTGTTCTTTTTTTAAATATTATTTATCGTTTAAACATTCAAATAAAGTTTAATTATTTATCACAAATTTGAAAGAGTTTGGTTTTAAAGTAAATAATATTATTTTATTTTTTTACATCCTTGTTTTACATTTTAAACATCCTCGTAACATGCAGATTTTTTTTTTTTTTTTTGTATAAAATTTCAAAGAGTTTGATTTTAAAGCATATAATATTATTTTATTTTTTACAAGCATCATCGTAACAGGTGCAGTTTTGTTTCTACTGTCACACATGAAACATTTTAATAAATCCTCGCATATTACGTTATCAAATTTTAAGATATTTGCAATAATAATAATTAAATGCGAATTACTGTATGACGATATAGAATTAGGTTACTCAAGAGTGGTATTTCCAGTGGCCCTGAAATAGAAATTTCCTTTTTTGTTTATATTTAATTCATGTATTTAGTATTGTGAGGCTTCTAACGATAAAGGGTTTTCCCGCAAACACAAAGGTGAGGAAAATTTTCTTCGATTCAATTTAATCTTTCTCTTAAAAGTACTTTGTTTTGCTTTTAAGACTCATTACGAGTGTAAGAAACTTTTACTGGGAGTATAAATGTAATTGGGGTAAAAATAATTTGCCGAACGAAGAATATACCGAAAGCTCTCTCAACGCATAACACATTGTCTTGTTGTAAGACTGCTCTTACGGATTTTTTATTCGCTGAATATATTATGGTGAGACGTAAGATAAGTAGATGTAAGGAAGAATATGAATTTTTCATGCAGTAGGGTTTATTAAAAGCTAGAAAGTATTCCCCTTATATATTTCCCTGTGTAATCTAGCTACTGAAGAATTAATGAAGCATAGTTGAAAAGATTCCTCATTGCAATTACAATTACGACAAAAATCATGTAGTATATAGACTTAAGTTAAGGAGAAATCATGTCCCACTCGTGTGGAAATTCATCAGCACAAAAATAAATAATAAATTATCATGAAAAAATTATCAGACTTTTAACTTTTTAGTGGTAACTCTTCCGTGAACACAAAGGGGACGAAGAATTCTGTGGATTTGAATATATTTATTTTTTTTATACTTTTCTTCTTTTAAGACTCGCGAGGAGTATGAGAAACTTTTACTGGAAGTGCATATGTTATTGGAGTAAAAATCATTTGCTGAACGAAGGATGGACTGAAAGTTCTCCAAACGCATATTTAAGCACTCTGTCTTGTTTTAAGACTGCTTTTGCGGATTTTTTATTCCCTAAATACATTCTGGTGAGACGTAAGTTAAGCGGATGTTTTTTATACTTTTCTTCTTTTAAGACTCGCGAGGAGTATGAGAAACTTTTACTGGAAGTGCATATGTAATTGGAGTAAAAATCATTTGCTGAACGAAGGATGGACTGAAAGTTCTCCAAACGCATATTTAAGCACTCTGTCTTGTTTTAAGACTGCTTTTGCGGATTTTTTTATTCCCTAAATACATTCTGGTGAGACGTAAGTTAAGCGGATGTAAGGAAGAATATGAATTTTTGATACAGCAGGGTTTATTTTTCATACAGCTGGGAAGTATACCTCTAATACTTTTCCCTGTATATCCCAGCTACTGACGAAATAATGAACTATAGTTGAAAAGAATCACTCATTACAATTACAATTTTGACAAAATCATGTTGCGTATGAACTTATATGTACGGGAAATTTATTCTTGAATTTCGTTAACCCAAGAAGTAGGAAGAATATAAATAAAATGTTTTTGTTCGTGAGCATGTTTTCTTAGATTTTTTTCATTTTATAGTTTAAAACATTCAAATAATTTAGCAATTTTCCGGAAGTAGTAAAATTGGAAGTAGTGTGGTTTTAAGTAAATTATAAATTTTATATTTTTTTAATTAAAATATTCGATTCCTGTATAGTGTTGATTTTACTGGGATGCATTAAATATTTTAATATATTACTCTCTACTACACCAACAAATTTTGAGATACTTACAATAAGATGTAAAATGAATGCGAATTAAATCATTGCATTTGATATCTAATTTGGCTACCCTAGAAGTGGGAAATCTCAAAATTATATTTTTGTCCATAAGTATGATTTTTTAAATTCTATTTATAATTTAAAACTTTGAAATAGAATTTAATTATTTATCACAAATTCGAAAGATATTTGCCTTAAAGTAAATAATATTATTTTTATTTTTTATTTTTTTACAAACATCGTCGCGTCGTAGCAGGTATAGTTTTCTTTTTACTTTGACACATGGGGCTTTTTAATTCATATCACCTATTATACAATTAAATTGTGAAATATTTTCAAAATCAATTTTTGAAATTGATGCAAATTACGGCATTGCATTGGATTTCGAATAAAGTAACACAAGAGTTGTGTTACGAGTGAACGTCAAACAGAATTTCCTTTTTTGTTTGTATTTCAACTGAGTTTTCAGAGCTCCAATGTTTGTAACGAGAAAGGGCTCTCCCGTTAACGCTAAGGTCATGAAGAATTCCCTGGATTCAATTTAATCTTTTTTTTAATATATTTTTTTTCTTTTGAGACACATGACGAGAATAAGTAACTTTTACTGACAGTGTAAATGTAATTGGAGTAAAAATAATTTGCTGAATGAAGAATACGAAGAAACCTCCATAACGTACATCTAAGCCCGTTGTCTTGTTTTAAGATTACTTTTACGGATTTTTTATTCACTAAATACCCTCTAATGAGACGTAAGATAAGCGGATGAAAGGAAGAAAATGAATTTTTCATACAGTAGGGTTTGATAAAAGCTGAAAAGTATTCCCCAGATGCATTTCCCTATATAGTCTAGCTACTGAAAAATTAATGAACTATAATTGAAAAGAATCCCACATTACAATTACAATTATGACAAAAATCATGTAGCACATGAACTAAACTTAAATGAAAGTGAAAATTTATTCTTGAAAAGAGTTTCAGAAGAAGTAGCATGTATCTAAAAATAATATTTTTATCTGTGAGCATAATTCTTTGGATTTTGTTTAATTTTATATTTTAAAACTTTCAAATAATTTAGCCATGTTTTGGAAGTAGTGTTCTTTTAAGTAAACAACACCCTTTATAATTTTCTAGAAAAATATTCGCTTCCTGTATAGTATTGCTTTATTGGCATACAGGAAACATTTTTGTACATTATTTTCTATTACACCAAGAAATTTTGAGACATTTGTAATAAGATGTAAATTAAATGAGGATTAAAATATTGCATTAGAAATCTAATTTGGTTACCAGGAAGTAGGGAATTAAAAAAATATTTTTGTTTGCCAGCATTTTTTTTTCTTTATTAATAGTTTAAAATTTTCAAACACAATTTAATTATTTGTTATAAATTTCAAAGAGTTTTGTTTTAAAATAAATAATATTTTTTTATTTTTTTACAAACATCGTCATATCATGTATATTTTTTTAAACTTACCAAATTTGAAAGAGCTTGGTTTTAAAGTAAATAACATTATTTTATTAAAAAATCATTGCAATGTGTGTAATTTTATTTTTACTGTGACACATTAAGCATTTTAATATATCTTCGCCTATTACGCTACCAAATTGTGAGATATTTGCAATAATAATATTTAAAATGAGTGCAAATTAGAGTATTGCGTTTTGTTCGAATTAAGTTACCCTAAGATGATATTTTCAAGAACTTCAAACAGAAATTCTTTTATTTTTATTTTTATTTTTATTATTTTTTCTTTTTTTGTATTTAATCCGAGTTTTAAGAGTTCTGATGTTTCTAACGATAAAGAGTTTTCCTGTAAACACAAAAGTGAGGAAAAATTTCTGATAGTTAATTCAATCTTTTTTTTTATTGCATTTTTTATGATTTATGACGAGTATAAGAAACTTTTACAGGGAGTGTTGTTGGAGTAAAATAATGTAATTGGAGTAAAATAATTTGCTGAACGAAGGATACACTGAAAACATTCTTAACGCATATATAAACACAATGTCTTGTTTTAAGACTGCTTTTACGGATTTTTTATACGCTAAATACACTCTTGTGAGACTTAAGGTAAGCGGATGAAAGGAATAATATGAATTTTTCATACAGTAGGGTTTCTTAAAAGGTAGAAAGAATTCCCCTGTATCTCCTAGAGCATTTTCCTCTATAGTCTAGCTACTGAAGAATTAATGAACTATAGTTGAAAAGAATCCCTTATTACAGTTAGAATTATGAATAAAATTATGTAGTATATGGACTTAACTTAAGTGCATGGGAAATCTTGATATACTCGTGAATTAACTTATTAACACAAAATTCAAATAATAAATGATCATTAAAAAATTTACAGAGTTTGAATATTTTCGTGGTGGATTTATATACCTAATATGGATTAATTTTCAGAAATTAGTTAACATCTACTTACATAAAATAATACTTATCAAATGCAAGAAAGTGTAAGTAACTATTTCGATTCAAATGATGTTATCTATACTGGTAAAAAAAAATTAAATTTACAGAAAAAGTGTCAATTTTGGCACCAGAAGAAAACTGCTTATTTTACAGATATTATCTTTAAATTTGCATTAAAATATTGTTTTTTCTGGAAAAATTACATGATCAAGTTTTTTACAGGGTCTTTTTTATAAAAAAAAATTTTCTGAAAAAGCACATTTTTTACATAACTAAAGCTTTTTTTTTTTTGCTTAGTTTTCTACTGAACTGATTCTGATTTTTTTTAGGAATCTGGTTTTTGCAGATGTGTTTGTACTAATTATTTTTTTAAATGTGAAACTTTACATTTTCTGTATGAATCTATCCTCATATTTGTTGCAAATTCACGAAAATACAGTCTACAGGGCTCCCAAATGGTCCGCGAACTGAACATCAGAATTTTTTTAGAGAAATTTTCTTTTTAGATTTTTCTTGCAAATTGTCAAGAAACCACGTTTGGAAGTTGATTCTAGCTCAAACGTATTATGAAATTTTCTGTTAAAAAATACTGATGTTCAGTTCGCGGACCATTTGGGAGCCCTGAGTCTATTGATTTTTTTTCTCTGCTACATAAAAATCAAGTGTTCGAAATTGTAGGTAATCGTTTAATAACAAACCGTACTATTCATATATTTAAAATATCATGCTGTTCTTTTAGTCGTGTGCTAGTTTCTACGGAATATTTTTTTCGTACTATATATTTACTTAAAACACCATGCTGTTCTTTTAGTCGTCTGTTAGTTTCTAAGATTTTTTTAAATGAAAGCTGGTCATTTGTAGATATGTTTGTACTAGCCATTTTCCTTTATAAAAAAATCTATTTTTCCTATTTTGTGTGTAATGGCTATTATGTTTATTTTATCTTTGCATATTATCATTTTATTATAATGTTTTTCATTACAATGAAATATATTGATATTTGAATATACTGTAATTAAGCATGAAACTAAATGTTTAAAGTAATATTTTGAACCTGTGGCATTATGCGTAGCTTGAAATTCATTTTTTAGGTGCGTTTGTAATTATGTAAATACCTATCACCAATATTTGTCGTTCTGTCCGTCCGTCTGTCTGTTCGTCTGTCTGTCAACATATAACAACGCAAAAACTACCCAACCGAATCGTTTGAAATTTAAAATACATAATTATTATGTAATTTTGTCACGTAATTTCAAATTTTATGAAAATCAGATGCATAGGTCAATTACAACGACAATCAAAAGGATTTCGTTATATTACGGCCAATGGGGAAAAAGTTTCAAATGCATTTTAATCGTTTGAAGTCTAAAACATATAATTATTATATAATTTTGTCGAGTCATTTCAAATTTTATGAAAGTCGGATGCATAGATCAATTACAGGGATAATCAAATGTATTCCGTTACATTACGGTCAATGGAAAAAAAAAGTTTCAAATGCATTTCAATGGTGTTACACTTATTCGAACATAATAAAACTGACATGAGCCTATGAAGTATATACATACTAAAAAATCTACAGAGTTATCTTGTATGACCTGTGATGCAAAGAATATTTATTACTAAATTACAGGGCCACACGAAAGTATTCTACTATATAATGATATAGGATGAAACATTGTTTGAGTCGTGTTTTAAATACATTAAACTATTTCTCATTTTATGAATATGATATACACTGCTGAGGTGTAATAAAAATTACTTCCTGTACATTTACAGAAACACAAATATTTTGACAAATATAATGTATCCGAAGTATTGCCTACTATATCAGCAAGATCTGAATATTTTTAAAACTTCATTATCGTACGAACGCACCTCATTTGCTACGTTTCACGTGCAATTTCCAACTTGTTTTACATAAATAAAACTGAAGAGAAAAATTTATATGATTGTGTCAGCATGACATTATTTTCATTGATGCTTCGTTTATGAACTCTAACAATTAGATTCGGAGATACATTAATCCTTACACTATTTCAGAAATTGAATACTGAGTAAAATAAGTTAATTAATTATATGTCTTTGTAGAAATGATTTGCCATGTCTAAAATGTATTTTTCTATTATACAAACCTTTTAATAACAAAATCTCCACATATTTTGTTTGTATGAAGCCTTATACATCTTAATCATTGTTCAACATTTCGTTATTTTCGACCGGGGTTATAAAATACTATAATGTAATAGAATAGAAAATGTTATTTTATTTATGAGATTTAATTATAAATTACAGGTTAATTTTTTATTTTCTTTGTAAAATACGTCAAGATATTAGCACGCGCTCAACGTTTAATGAAGAAATGAAATAAATTAACTTTAATAGGGTTATTATAATTAATTCACTGAACATTTATTTACTAAAAAAATTTCTGTATATGAAACTATTTAAAACTCTTTCTCTTTTATAATTTAAAGTTGATAAGTGTTGAATATTTAATGTTTATTGCAGTTCTATGCAGTTAGTTTAATCAAGCTCATTTAAAAAAAATACAGACATATTTTTTAAATTGCCATTTTGCAACTAATTTACTTAATATGTACTATATTATTAAGAATAAATACGGTTTTTAAAACGATCTGTGTATAAATTATTTTTGTTTTAATTTCATATTTTTCGGAAATTAAGAAACTTTATGTTTTTAATTTATACAAAAATTCAATTCACTAAAAAATCATCAGTATTATATGTGTTTATTTAAAAATTTATTATTAAATAAAATATATTAACAATCTATTAATATTTAAATAAAATTGTTTAAATGAAATGCTGTATTTCGAAATCATTAATAATTCTCATTTTTATCTTACATTTATTAAGCTAGTCGGTAAGGGTCACCGTAATACTTGTCTGTCATGAATATGCATAGTATAAAATATAAAATTAAAGCATGTGCAAACAATTTATAAAATCCAATGCAATTTCAAAATAAAATTTAAACGTACATTTAAATATTTTTAATACTTAGTAATGCTCTATAAATAATTTGCGGGTACACTGTTAAAACTAATGGTGACACATTGCACCTTTTAAGGGTAAAGGCTTGTCTCACTGATGACACCCCTAAAGGAGCCAAAATAGCACTTTTAATTAGGGTGAAAAGATGGCACCCTAAATCCAGAGTGCCCAATGATAAAAAATTAAAAAATATACTAACCGACTTTCGGCCCTCGATGAATTCGAATGCAGAACGTCTGATTACAAGCTCAGCGCCCTATCCATTCAGCCATCAAGCTCACCTTCAAAGTCTTCCTGAAATGTTCATATGTCCTGAAATTCAAAAATTGCTTTATATAAAAAAGCTCGCCAAAAGTTAGCCATCCGAAGTTCTAAACAAAATTGAGATAGCGTATAGCGGTGATAGTCATCGTACAAAACAATTGATGTATTGATCCACCACTGACAGCGAGTTGAAGTGCAAGGGTACACGTTACAGAGCATGCGCAAATGACTAAAGTGTGAAAATCTTCCAACGGTATGCATTGCGCGGCACCCTAATTGGCGTGAAACACCCAATGGCACCCCAAACACATTTTCAAGCCCGCTGGTGCCAAGTGATTTAACCTTTTCACCCCTGGGCGTCAAATGCAACCGGTTCGTCACCTTTATTTTTAATAGCGTACCTACTCATTTGTCGTCTATTATTTTGTTATTCTGATTGCAAGATATTGTATACAATGTTGCTTATCATATTTATAATTAAAAAATAATAATAGTAAGAACATTGCAAATTATAAGGAAAAAAATCTTATGTAAAGGTAAAATTTGGGACTGTTTTTAGGAAACCTTCATTTTACTAAGAGAATATCCGCAGTTTATTACAATCTTTCTCCTATGGGGTTTCGGATAAACATCTTCAGGAGGATATATTACCTGTGCTATTCCGTTTACACTCCTTGAGGTTCAGGGTGATTCCTTGCGTATTTTTATAGATATTTAACAAAACATCTAAAATCCGAAGTAACAGATTATAAGTTGCTATAAAGAGTGTAATATTATTATTCTTTTTTATTTTATTTTATTTTATTTTATTCATTTATTTATTTATTTATTTTGGAAATGCCATTAAGTTCAAGCAGCTTTTTTATTTTTATTTTTTTCATTATTTTTTCTTTTGAACTTGTTCTATGAATCATGAAAGCACAAAATCTGTACATTTCATTTATAATCATGTGATTAATAGGAGTAAATTCTATAAAAAAACTCTCTAATTCGATTATAGACAAATCTGTTTCAATTCTAAGATTTCTTCAATCTTTTAAAATCATTATCCATAGGAAAAATCCATTACATGATTACGTGAGAGATTTGCTGATCTGATTTTAGAACTCCAATGATTAAAGAAAATACGTGCCTATAACATTTGCCATCAAATTCCCGTTTCTTTAATAATCCAGGTTATACTGCTTTGCAGAATTTTATTATTTTCGATTTTTTTCGTTTACAATTCAAGAAATATTATTATGATTTCTTCATGATTTTTTAAAATTAGATTAGAAATTTTTACGTTCTAGAAAAGGCTTACCGGAAAAAAAATGTTATTTGCGGTCTATTTTTTCATGGATGTAAAAGGACATATTATGTGCGCAACTACACTGTTAATACTAATGGTGACACATTGCACCTTTTAGGGGTGAAAGGCTTGTCTCACTGGTGACACCCCTAAGGGAGCCAGAATGGCACCTTTAATTAAGGTAAAAAGATGGCATCCTTAATCCAGAGTGCCCAATAATAAAAATTAAAAAAAACGACTTTTGTCCCTAGAAGGATTCGAACCCACAACGTCTGATTGCAAGTTCAACGCTCTAACCGCGCCGCCATCGAGCACACCTTCAAAGTCTCCCTGAAATGTTCAAATGTCCTGAAGTTCAAGAGTTGCTTTATATAAAAAAGCTCGCCAAAAGTAAGCCATACGAAGTTCTAACCGAAATTGAGATAGCGCATAGCGGTGATAATCATCGTAGGGAGAAATTGCTGTTTTGATCCACCAGTGACGGGGAGTTGAACGGCAAGGGTACACGTCACAGAGCATAAGCAAATGACTAAGGGGTGAAAAACTTCCATGAGAATGCATTGCGCGGCACCCTAATTAGCGTGAAACACCCAGTGCAAGATCAAACGGCACCCCAAATATATTTTCAAGCCCGCGAGTGTCAAATGGTAATACCTTTCCACCCCTGGGCGCCAATTGCATCTGGTTTGTCACCCTTATTTTTAATAGTATAAGTTTCTGGGTTTCACACATGGATGGCTCTAAAGACACACATAGACGACATACATGTCTGAAGTTTTATTTTTCTAATAACTTGGACATCTGTTAACAATAAACTGTCGTAATACCAATACATGTCACAACACAAAAGTATTTCTTTTAACAATGAAGATGATGAGTTTTATGCCAAATAAACAGCGTTTGCGTGAAGTTTTGTTTTTCTGATTTAATGTGAAAAAAAGATACAGTTGAAAGACGTCATTTGTTAAGGAGGCCTATCGCGAGCATGCACCATCGAAAATTACCTCTAAAGACTTGTTTAATTGTTATAGAAGTGGCAATTTCTCCGGAAAACCAAAACACTTGAGGATGCCGATCTGCAAGCGTTATTACAGATAGACGATAGCAAAAAAACAACATTAACTTCGGGGAAACATTAAATATGCCTCACCAAAGTATTTCCAAATCCTTACATGTCATGGGAAAATGTTTAAAGGCATAAAAATGGGTGGCGTATGAGTTGACTGAAAGACAGGCGAAAAATGGAAGAGCCATTATCGAAATTTTACTTTTTATTCACATAAGAAAGTGTCCTGCCTCGAATCATTATTGGCGATGCGAAGTAGATATATTTTGAGAATCCCAAATGCAAAAAAGCATGTCTTTCACCTAGCGAAGCATCATCATCGAACGGCATGACCAAATCGTTTCAGAAAGAAGACAATGCCCAACGTTTGGTGGGACCATGACGAATCGTGTACTATGAGCTGCTGAAACTGGGTGGAACTGATAATAAGCATCTCTTCGACAAAGATTGACCAATTTGTACCATGCACTGCTCGAATAACGGCCAGAATGGGACACGAAACACAAATGAGTGATATATAAGTAATACAAGATAATACATAAATACAATAATAAATACAAGAGTATAAAGAAGTTTGACGCAAAGAAACAGACGAAGTCAAAATTTAAAATTTTACTATTGGGAGGGATAAAAACGTCTGTTTGAAAATTTTTCTTACAAGTGTACATCTCTAGAAAGATGTAAATGTCCATGCGATATAAAAATTCCAGAATTAAAAGACAGTTTCTTGCGGATCAAAGAACTACAAGGAAATTGTTGATCGACCCAATTGATACACTCGAAAACACTGCCCACAACACGGAAATTCAGTAAATGAAAGAGCAGGCTCGAAAAAAAATAAGATAATTTCAGAAAACGGTACAAAAGGTAAAAAACAATCACTACTGCTTCATCGAAGTCTTAGAGTTCTTTAAATCTTTTAGAGTTGTTGATGAACAACTGTGCCACGATCTTAGTGATAAACCTTTAGTGTCATTGAAATCGAGCATAAATACTATAAGTATATCACGAACAACCCATCGTCCTGCCCTAGCTAGAATTTTAGACACAATGAGAGTGTCCGAACGAGTTGCAGAATCAATAACAGGCGCACTTCTTGATGACTTAGCAGTTGTGACATATGAGGGTATGTCCAATGTTATAGACAGGCATAACGCAATAAAAGAAAGAAGTAAATATAACATGAAATGCCAAGTCCAAGATTAGAGTTTCATATCCACCAATACCTTGAAAAGATTTCATTTGGACCGTCGAAAAGATCAAACTTTAATTCAGAAGGATATTGAGATAAACGCTTCATCAAAAAAGAGGGCTTGAAAAATACTTGACACGTATAGAAGAATTTGGCTGCAATTATATAGGCCGTGTTACCAATAACCTCTTCTGCTATGTTTCTCATATTATTTCCCATACTTTCCGCTCCAGCGAAAAGAGAAAATTGATAAGAAAAAAAATCCCTCAGATGGGAATATTTACATACTTTTTGGCTACTTTGACATATTTAGATCCCAAAAGGGATGCCGGAAGAAATTTATTTATTATTCCAAAGTTTTTTACTCATGTTTCTTGCATATTCTTTGAACATTTCCATTCCAGCGGGAACAGAAAATAGAAAAATAGAAAAATGACATAAATTTGTATCATTTTCGACAAAGATATTTTTCTAACTTTGGAACCGAAAGATATTTTTCTAATTACTCTAATATTTTGCACTTGTGTTCCTTATGTATTCTTTCAGTTTTTCCGCAATAGGGCGAAGAAAAAATTGAAAATTGAAAATATTACTGAAACGTGAAAAACTACAATATTTTTGGCTAAAATTGCATATTTTGACCAAAAAGTGGAACCGGAAGACATTTATTGATTGTTTTGAAATTTTGTGAGTATATTACTCATACCATTGAACAACTTTTCCGCGCTAGGGAGAAAATAATTTTAAAAAAAGAATTTTTTTACGCTCTGCCCTACTATTGAGAATGGCTCTTATCTGAATTTAAAAAATTGCTGCTGGAAGAGGTCAATGTAATAGCGATGTCTGAGCGATTTTCTTTATTGTAGTAGCGGGAAGTGTATAAAGTTATGCATTGAATTGAACCACATTTTTATGTCTGTTTTGGCTATGGACAGAACTCTAGATTTTTTTAACTGAATGTAATTCCAACAAATTTCCCCAATGTTACAATTTTGTTGAAGTTACATATAAGAATAATATTCCTATTAAACAGAATTTCAGTATTTTCTAGATTGTGTTGGCAAGACGTGATATACGAGTTCGTATCAACATCACAGGGAAATGACAAAACCTCTTTTGCACCGAAATTGCAAAAGAATAAATATTAGGTCATAGTTATCAGTGGGTGGTTCAAACCCTACACTAATCTCTCAAAAATAACCGGGTGATATTTTAAGTCTGTGGGATCGTTATTTTCAAATGTTTCGCTCAAATTTTAATATTTTTACGTAGGAAAGCTGAGGAAGTGCTACAACCGGGCTAGTTTTTGCTTTTTTCATTGTAGGTTCAGACTTCTTTTTTTGTTAACTACCTGAAACTTTAGAACCGGTTCGAACCAGTATTGAAATTGAAACTTTCATAATATAAAAAATATATAAACAAAATTGAAAAAGTAAAACCTAGCCCTGTCGCACATCTTACGCAGCTATTCTGTGCAAAAAAAATCATGTAAAAGTATTTAAAATTGTGCGAGATGTTTTAAACTAGTTTCACCATAGACTTAATATAATCATCCCGATTTTTTTGGGTGACTTCAAAGGCCTCCTAAAGTCTGTTTTCGAAGTTATTGTAACCTTAGGTTGATAAAAGAAAAAATCGAATTTTAATGACTTCTGTGATTGCAAATCACTATGAACATTCTGATGTCATATTGGCTGGTTTATTCTATCATTTTATGTGTCCTGTTATCTCTTTAATATGTATTAACTGGAAATTTGTCATTTTTTGTCATTTATTTATTTGTCATTCATATATATTTTTTAACTTCTTAAGAATGGAAATAGCCCCCTTTTTTCTTATCTCGGTGTAGCTCAAAATTAACTTTATACTACTTTAGAACATATTCTAACGAGATCATCTATCTATATATATATATATATTTTTTTTTTACTTAACGCATGTTCATCTACTTCTATGTATTATTCCACATGTATTTTTTAAGAACATACGTATAAATATATATTCACAAAGTCCAAAACATTTCAAATGTGTTATGATCAGTCTTTTCCGTCATGTTTCTTCCTTCAATATCCCTGACTTCAGGATTCTTTCATTTATTTTCCACAAAAAATTATTACAACAAATATCCATTGCAATTAAGTTCAATTGTTAAAATTAGATTAAAAATATAACAACATAATAAAATTAAAATGTAAACGAAAAAAATGTCTTCAAAATTATATTTATAATTTTAGATTAAAATATTTTCAGAGAAATATTTTTGAAAGCTAAAAACATTTCTGTGTGTAAATTGGGATATAATTACAAAAATGCGCATTCAAAAATAAATATAGTAGTTTAAGACTTGATATACAGCTTTCTGTAGGTGATCCTGGGTGAAAAAAAAGTTTTATTTTTTTCTGCGATTTAAAGCCGAGCCTGCACTGTCATAATTGTGTGTATCCTGCCTTAATGTAACTTGACGTCGAAACATTTTTAAGTTACTTTAATTCAATTAAATATGTTCATATTAAACAGGCGTTAAAACCTTTAATTTTTATGAAAACTCTTTATTTCTTAAAACCAATTTAAATAATCATACTAAGCGAAAAATAATGTTAAGCCTATATTCACATAAAGGAATTAAAAAATAAAGATATGTTTAAAAATAATGCATACTGGAACATGTTTAGGGATTACGACATTTTTAAAATATAAATGCAAACATACTGTTAATATATGCTAATTTTTCGTATTATTATCTGAATACGAATATTATTCTTTAAAATATTTTCACGTTTTTTTCTGTTCCTTTACTCACATTCTTAATTTCGAAATCAACGTTGTAAAATAATTCCATTATATATACATATATATATACATTGTTAAATATTATTTATTGTCTGTAAAATTTAAGAAAACATTAACATTGTTTTTTAAGCATGTTTTTTAAACCTTCTTTTATTATTATTTCTAAATTGTTTTATCTTTAAAAGTTCTCATCGAAAGATAAAATGCATTAAAAGGTACGTAAAAAATATACCTTGTTGTTCTAAAGCTCTAGTGATTAGAGGAAATACGTGTCCGTAACATAGACTTGTACTTTTCATTTCCTTTTAAATCGGTTTGATGGTCTATTCGAAAGAAATTTATTTTTTAGTTTGATGAAATATTTTTTCTTCTCCATATCTGTTTCAAAGTTTTTTAGGATTTATTAATTATCGAGGAAAATAATAAGACAACGTATTCTAATTTAGTTTGGCAGTTTTTATAGTGACCAACAAATTATAGTTAAAGATTATTAAAAATATTCTTGTAGAATTGTTTTGCGTATTTTTATGAATTTTAGTAGCATTTTTCCTCTAGTTTAGTAAAACGTATTCCCATATATAGCTACACAGTGTTTCATTTTATAAGAATGATTACACAATCGCATAATTCAAGAGTAATTTCTAAATTATTTTTATCTTTCAAAGTTCTTATCGAAAGGTAAAATGCCTTAAAAGGTTCGTGAAAACTATGCTCTCTTGTTTAATGCTCTAGTTATTAGAGGAAATACGTATCCATCACATTGCTTTGTACATTTCATTTCTTCTTAAATCGGTTTTATACTCTATTTAAAATAATTTTCTTTTTTATTTTGATGAAATACTCTTTCTTCTCCATATCTGTTTCAAAGTTTTTTTAGGATTTATTAACTATCGATGAAAATAATAAAAGAACTTATTCTAATTTAATTTGACAGTTTTTACAATGAAGTGATACATTATAGGTTATTAAATTTATTCTTGTAGAAGTTTTGTGCGTAGAATAATGAATTTCTTTAGAATTCTTTCTAGTTTAGTAAAATGTATTGCCGATAGATCTCGACGCGGTGTTTCAATTTGCAAGAATGCTTTGCTTACACAACCACATAATTCGAGAGTAATTCCCATTATCTTAAATATTTTTCGTTACATAAAGAGATAAGTTTATTATTAAAACCATCCGGAGGAAGGCAATTTAGCTCAATTACTACGTTTTTATCGATGATGAATGGCAAAGACGGAAACCACAAACCGCTCAAATATATATATAGATATAATTCAAATATTTCTAATTATAATTATTCATAACACACTCAAAAGCAGATCACAAGATACACGCAACAAAAATATACTTTATCAAAATATGAAATTTATAACCCTTTAAACACTTTGAATGAAGATACATAGCTCATATTCAAAATAATATAATAAGAAAAAATATATTTCATTTATTTATTTTTTGTACTGAGAAAATGCAATTAAATTTCTTATAAATTCAATCTGGAATGATTAGGTAAGATTTTAACATTTACAAAATATAAAATACAAATATTAAGTTTGCAGCTTTTTGAAATGCATCAAAATATTAGAATAAAATTTAGATTGGTTCAAAAGATTAGGCCATTTAATTTTACGCAACAATATTACCTTATGAATATGAAGTAAATGATTGTTAATATATTGTAGCACAACTTTTAGCTTTTATAACAGCATACAATCGACCTTGCATTCTATATATAATAAGTTAACGAACATTTCTATCTATGTTAGCCCAAATAAAGTTTATACTTGCCACTAACTCAATTTTACCTGATGGGGAATTTTCTTTGAGTTTTTTCTTCATTATACACCATAAGTTTTCAATGGGATTAAGGTCAGTTTCGTGGCCAAGGAAATTCCTTAATGTTGCATTTCCGGAACCAGTTCTTAGTTGACAATAGTATATGTAGTGACGGTAAATCTTGTTGAACGATGACACCATCTTCAAATAAATCTTCTGATGATGGAATCATGTAATATTCCAAAATTTCTTGATATATCTGAGAATTAACCTTTTCGTAGACGAGGCATAATTTTTCAGGTCCATCTGCACTCAAGCAACACCAAACCATTCCATTAGTAATATGTTACGGAACGTTTAAGGCATATTTTATCAAATTATTCTTGCTTCATTCTCCAAACTAAATTAACTTGATTACCATATGAAACAAAAAAATATGCTTTCATCACTAAATAATATATTTTTTCAATGTTCATCGTTCCATAAACATCTTGATTTACAACAATTCAATCTTATACGCTTTTTATTTACTGTAAAACGGGGTGAATCGGAATACATTTCAACTTTAACATTAAGAAAAAGCAACTACCGATTTATTAATTATTTTAATTTTTGACTATAAACTTCGGTTTTGTTTGTTCTAGAAATTTTTACCAAAAAAGAAACCAGGTTTGGCAAATTTTTTCCGCAGTGGGAAAAACCGCGGAAAAAACCATGGAAAAAACCGGCCGGAAGAAATAGGTTTCTTCCGCAGTGGCCGAAATAGAATAAACTGTTATTCTTTATAAAATTACCATATAGCTTAAATCTTTGTAAGATACAATAAATGTCTTCTTGCTACAACCTTAAGTAATTTAATTCCATCATACCTACACAAATTTAATTAATTATATGCTAAATTAATAATTACATCAGTTTTTAAGCCAAGATCACATGTCACCAGTCTAAAGATATTCAATCTTTGGCTAAATGAAGAAAAGAAATTCTATCTAAAATGTACAAAATCAATTAAATGTTATTCATTTTAACTTAACCAGGATATTTTCAATTATTAAAACTTTTGAAACTAGTAGTAAATAATACAGATCATTTAGCAACAGTAAAATGAAACTCATTTAAATAAAAGGCAGTGCTCTGAATTTACATTAATTTTACTAAAGTAAGTAATATAGTACAGTAATTATTGCATTAAATAAAAGCATTAAAATATCCATTTTCCTTACTGCAGCAAAGTATTAATGTAACAATAACGGTAAGGTAATGAAATTTTATTCTTATTTTTAATATATGAACAACATCGTAGATATAATCGCATAAGGAAATACTAATTTTTTCAGTAACAGAAAATTCATCTTAGAAAAAAAAAAAAACATGCTTTCAGTAGATGTAAAATAAAAAATAGATCATTGTACCAATTTGAGAGTGTAATTGAAGGTTTTTTTTTTCAAAGATCTGAAACAAAGAAAAAAGTAAGATTACTATGTATTTCTATATTTCTGTATTTCTGTTTTATTTTTACAGTTATCTAATGCTATCTATAAAAAATACTCAGATGAACTGGATTTATTGAAAATGCGTCTTAATAAAAATATATAAATATTGTTTGAATTATAATAGAAGATATTTCGCAATTTCTAAGTATCCATGAAAAAACGAAAAACTAAAATACATTGAATATTATATCTTACATTTGTATGGTGATATCAGGTATAAGCATACTTTTATTAGTTGCAGCGTAAATATTTCTAGTAAATTATTAGAATAAAATAAATTATAGAAGAAGTAAATTATTAGAAATCATTTATAAATTATTGGAAACATGAGAAAATTTCTACTAAGCTAGCAATTTCAAAAAGAAAGCGTGAACAATGTAGAGAATGTCGATAATCTGTCAACATAAATCATGGCACTGAGTTATTTTTGGCGAAAAAAAAACCGAATAAACTGCAATGCAGGACGCGTTTCGGATTAAAACAATTCAGTTCTTCATCAGCTGAAGCGGACACGTGTCTGTAAGGACACCAGGTCAGAGATGGTCTGTTCACCTAGTTCATCATCTAGTTCATCTTCAAGTCTAATCATCTAATCGTCTAGTTCAAGTCTAATCATCTTCATCACTAACTTATACAAAAACAATTAAATAATAAGTATAAATTTTTCAATATCTAATCAATACTCTTTATTTTCTGTTAAATGAATTTAATGCTAAATGTATTATTGATAACGAAAAATATACAACTTTGTTTATAATATTCTTAACCTATTATTTTGAAATTTACATACAAACTGAAAGGTAATTAAAAAATGAAAATTTCGGAAAGAAAACATAAATGTCGCTGCTGTAAAGAACATAATTTTCTCATGCAAATTTATCATAAACATTACGAAGGTTTATTATTAAAACCAATTTAAAATTATTATTAAACATCTCCAAAGATATATTAGAAGAATGAATAGATACTTATGATGCATTTATTAAAAATATCTCGAAGTAATTTCAAAAACACCAGAAGCACTTAAATTCATTTAAACGGTGTTTTTTAGCATATGCTACAGGCGACATCAGGACTGAGAAGTATGCAGTTTTATACAATACAAGTTTCAAAATATCTATGATTTGGGGGCTTTAGTTGACCCGAGAAACATCTCTGTAATAATCTCATCATTGCCCCTATTTTGGCCGCTTGACCATTGTTATTGAACCACAAGTACATCCACTTTATGATTTTTGGTTGATGAGGTGGATATTTAAAAAATATGGTCTGGAAATGTCTTTAAGAACGATACCAGATGTGTTTTTGTGTAATCTAACTTGCGGGAAAAATCCTGATTTTAATAGCAGCTCTTCTGCTGACGATTCCGATAATACAGGCTTTTTTTGTCATTATCAGAAGAAACTTTTATAGACATACTTACAATTGATGTATTTATTTTATAACTAAATCCATTATGCTAATTAAACGTTGCTTGTGTTTTGTCCCACTCATTTTAAATCACTATCTTTAATGTAATTCTCTTCTTTCACACATTTAACCTCTGTCCTATTGGAACCTTTTACGAAGGTCCTAATGTTTTGTCACCGGTTTTTAAAAATAGAAATTTTTGCCTTATTAAATCGAGAAAATGTTGTATTTAAATAAAGGCAAATTTTACAGTAAAATTTTACTAGTGGGGATAAACAAGGATTCTTATCCTTTTTTGCGGCACGTATTCGTGTCGCTCGTCCCTAAAGGTATAACCTATCACAGAGCCTATCTTTTATAAAAGTTGTTCTAAGTTATTCTTATTGTTCTAAAGAGAGTGAAATAAACTCTTAGAAAAATATTAAGAAGCATTTATGACAAAGAGTTTTTGTGTAAATAATGGTACAAAAATAACATTAGCATAGTCGTGAGTAGCAGTCATGGGATATGTATAGTAGGGTGTGCTGAGGGAAAAGCAAAACTATTTGTAAAATCGTAATACCGCGGCAGAGTTTCATATTCGGAAGACTGAAAATTTGGCAAAAATAGAAATAAAATCTATTTATATCTACCGGTCGCGCATATGATACAATGTTTGCCGAAATGTGGAAAAATTCACATTCTTAAAGGAAAAAATTAAATTAGCCTTTTCACGTATGTAACAGCTTAAATTCTTATGTATTAGAATCACAAAAGATAATACTGAAATATTATTTAAATCCACCAACATCTTCCAATTGCGCATGTGATCTAACGTTTGTCAAGAATCACATTTTTACGACTAACTTTTGCTTTAATTAGATTGTCAATATTTAAGTGTACTAACTCTTTACGAATTTAGAGCGCATGCACAACTGGAATATGTTGGTGAATTTAACCCTTTATCTACCGCATTCTGAATTCATGAAAATTTTACATTCTAAAGCATTTTACTCAAATTGTTTAAACTAAATTAAAAGATTTACACAATAATTTAATATATATTTGAAGGATTTTAGAAGGATTGAAGGATTTAGAAGGATTAATTAAATTTGAATTTCTATGGATTTTGTGCAATTTTTATAACCCCACTCAATTTTTTTTATTTTTAATTATTTTCTTACTATTTCCTACAATTATAAAATGTACAAATATGATGTTCTTATAATATAAATACAGAAATATTTCCGCATTGAAAAATCGCCACCTCTCTCTTAGCATCAAGAAAGCTGAAAAGAAGCAAAAGCTAAAGAAATCTTCCTTTTAAAAATATTTTTGTTTTGTATAACTAATAATGCTTTTAGAACCAGAAAAAATAATGTATCGTCCGTAGCTCATTCTAAACAGCATTACAACTAACTGGCGTATTAAAAGAATTTTGTAATAAGTTATTTTAATGGTACCCATAAGTACCGTCGGTAGATTTAAAGAGTTAAATAACGTTTCCACATTGTGCTTTGTGAGTCTAATAAATCATAATTCAAGTTACTACATTCCTGAAGAGGCTAATTTTATTTTAATAATGTGAAATTTTCGACATTTTGGCAAACTTTAAAGTACATGCGTGACCGAAAAATATAAACTGATTTTTTTTAGTCTCACGAGTTTTTAGTCTCACGAGTTTGCAAAATTTCACGGGTATTAAAACTTTAAAATCAATTTTTGCATTTTCTGGTGTCACACTTATATATAGTCGACGTAGTATATTGGTGTATTTATTAAATTCTTACAAATTTCTCTTTCAAAATTTTCCTTTTCAGCCGAAATTAGAAAAACTACCGATAATCGGATTTTGTTTTCTTTCTGTCATAAAAACCTTTCGTCAATCCTTAATTATTATTTAAATGATATAATTTTGAGGTGCAACTTCGCAATTTGTAACTTTATTTGCATTGTTAAATAGGTTTTTGAATTAACGAATATGCAAAAAAATTTATCTCATGTTCCTACGTCAAAATTTATAGTGTCACGGACAAAATATGTTAGTCATTCTGATTTATTCTGTATAAACATTCAACAATTTTACATACAGTTTGTTCTTCAAATGTTAATTTTCTAAATTTTGTGATGTATGCGGTTAATTCTTTTAAAGAATTTTATGTACTATGCAACATTTGTCCACATTTTTTTTTTTTTTTTTTTTTACAATTTTAAAGAAGTATTTTTTCTATTTTTATTTAGTACAATTTTAAAGAAGTATTTTTTCTATTTTTATTTAGTTTTTATTTGATTTCTGATCCTAATATAACGTGATCGTGTTATTCATATATTACAAGAAAATAGTTTTCGTATTTTCAGAGAATTTATACGTTTAAATAAAAAAGAAAACCGTTAATAGATTTTTTCTTCTTTTATACTTTCTTGAAATAAGTACAAGGAGGAATATGAATGGTGTAAATAAAAACAGCAACAATTTTTCAATTTTACTTCCAGTCATGCCGCAAGAAAGCACTTCGTTTTCCACTCAAAAAGATTAAACCACGAACGTGCTTCTCCGTTATGAGCTATTCTTCGATTTATTTCATCAGGATCGCAACTCCCAAATAAAAAAAGAAAACCAAAACAAACAAACAAATACAAATAAGATTAAAATCATTCCAGAAATATTTACGTGTTTCTTCTTATTATATATTTACTCTCTCTGTCTCACTCTCTTTCTCTCTCTCTCTCTATTCTTTTTTTCAGTTTACAAGTGGTGCAAGACACGAGAACAGGATTTTAAGAGTTAAAAATTCTAGAAAGGAAATTTGAGATGACCGCTTGTGTGATGTAGATAGATCATGGGCTTAAATAAAACATATATAGCAGTATTGTTACAAGTGTCAGTGATTTGTCATATTTATTTTTAGGTAGATTTCGTAGAACGTTTTACCTATTACACTATTTTTCATGTTGAAATTTCTGAACATTTTTCACAGATCTGCATTGAACCTTTGAACCTAAAATCAAACAAATCTTTATCTGTCTATCTAATACAGTAAACCTTTAACATTCGTAAGGGATAGTTTCAAAGAAACTTCCGTGAATGTGGATACAATTTTCCATTGCATTTAAATGGGTTAGTTTTTGACATTTTGTTTTAATGACAAATATAAATAAATGAAAACTGAAAAGTAAAAGTATATTTGCTAAGCATTAAAATGTACATGCTGTAAATAAATTTGGATAATAAGTATAAACATATTAAACAAAGTTTAATTATTAGGTGCTGTCTGAAAAAAAAATATTGATATACAATTGTTCGGAAGAGCTGATCTTTTGTTTATCAATTTCCATATAAGGAAAAGTTGCACTAAATAATAGCATTCTGTTTCTTTCTCAACAAATTGTTTCTGAAGTTTTAAAGTTTTTCATGCAATTTTAGCAAAAAAATTTTCACTCGCATTGAAAACCATGGATTTTAGCAAAATTAAGTATCTTTTTTAAAATTATATTTTGCATTAAATCATATTTCAGGTTTCTCGGAATTACTGATATATATTTTCTTTTAATACCAGGAAGGAAATTCTCGAAACTTAGGCTATGCAGTACAATGCAGTCATTCAGTGTCATATTGTTTCTTGAATTGATTTTTTTAATCAAGTTTACTTTACAAAAAATATTCTTTATAAAAGAACATTCGCGAATAACCAAGTAAGGTATCATTCTGAAAATAATAAAAATTCATGTATGTTAAGAGATTAATGTATATATATACATATATGTATATATATGGGCTTTTTAATAGCCTCTGATTATTAACTAGGAAAAGACCTTTTAATTGCCTTCAAGGAAGACTTAAAGGAATCGACAGGGAGCAGAGACTTATTGTCCTAAACACAACTTCCATCGATAAAGCCTGTTAGTATTCTTGCCTTATGTAAGGGGAACGATAGCGGATGGGTTTCCTCCAACCCGCTTGGCCAGCATGGAGCGATTTGGCCACAAGCCCCCCTTTATTTTACCATGAATTCACAAAACAAATCACGATCCTCAATTCCCAGTCTGCAAGTTCCTGGTTATGGCAGTAATCAGGCAGACATGAAGACAGAGGGTGCTAAGAATCACCGGGCTCGGCTTGGCTGCTATAAGTGGATGACCTTGGCTATGTATAATGGACGATTGCTATCTTCTGAAAATCGTTTACAGGAACTTGAAGAAAAATTAGAAAGAATAAACTATGCCATTCTAGGATTATGTGAAATAAGAAGAAAAGGAGAAGAATAGATTGAACTTGCCAGCGGACATGTATCATACATTCGAGACACAAAATATGAAAAAAATAAGTGGTGTAGGTTTTCTGATTCATAAAAGTTGGAAGAATCCCATTGTAGAATATAATAATACATCAGATAGAGTTACAAGGTTAGTGATACAAGCTGCAAATTATTCAAGTTTATGCACCAACAATAAACTATTCTGATGAAGAAATTGAGGATTTCTATGAAGAAGTAGCTTTAATGCACCAAAAGGAAAATTGCCACATAAAATTGATAATGGGAGACTACGATGCTAGAATTGGGGAGAAAAAGAAAAGTGAATATTCAGTAGGAAATCATGGATATTTGATGCGTATTGAAAGAGAAAAACAGATTGATTGATTTTGCAGAATGTGAACAGATGTATATCATAAATTCTTTTTTCAAGAAAAAGCCACATAGAAAATGGACATGGCGTTGTGCAAATGGCTCAACAATTGAAATTGACTACATCTTGGCCAACAAAAAGTATCTTATTCAGGACTGCAGTGTTCTCAATAACTTCAATACAGGAAGTGAACACAGATTGGTTAGATGGAAACTGCTGTTAAATACTACAGCGGAAAGAATAAACCTTTTTTACACTCAAAGACGTCAATCGATGTTATAAACCTCCAGAAACATATAGAAGAATTTCTTTTGGAATTTAAAAACCATTTTCAAGTATTTCAATCAACTTTAGAAGAAGAGCAATACGTTACAATAATGAGCAAGAAATTGATCAATGCTCTACAAGAAATTGCAAAGAAGGTAGCCGGCAAGGCACGTGTAAAACAGGCAAAGAAAATAACAGAAAAAACAAGAAGATATATGAAGAAACGCAGAGATTTTAAAATGAAGAATAATGATCCTAAATCAAGAGTTGAATATGCTGAATTATGCAAAACAGTAAGAAGGTGTGTTACAGAAGATGTTAGAAAATTTAACTGTGATCTTGTTAAAAAAGTTTTGGAAGACAACAAAAGTTTAAAATCAGCTAAGCGTCAGCTATGTGTTGGATGAAAAGGTATTTTTGTACTGAAGAGAGTAGATGGTACAATCACCAAAATCAGTAATGAAATAGTCCACATTGTTGAAAAATTCTATAATGATCTACATAAATGTGAAGATCAAGGGAAAATCAACCTACATAAACAAGAAGAAAACTTAACAGAAACTGGAGAGATAATCCCAGTGATGGCCGATGAAGTTTTACAAGCCATTAGATTTATCAAAAAAGTAAATGTAATGCGGAATATGGAATTACAATTTACCTTATCAAAAAAGCAGGAGAAGAATTTGCAAAAAGGCTATTCTTATTGTTTTCCAAATGCCTCGAGACGTTAGATGTACAAGAACATTGGAATTATGCTACTCTACAAGAAAGGGAAATAGGAAAACATTAAAAATTACCGTCTGACCAGCTTACCATCAGCGGTTTATAAAATTTTTATCAATGGTTTAACAACAAGAGTTCAATCAGCTCTGGACTCAGCTCAACCTAGAGAACAAACATTATTCCGATGTGAACTCAGGACAACGGATCATACCCAAACTGTAAGAAGACTCGTAGAAAAACAAAAACAAAAAAAAACATAATTTAACTCTCTGACTTGCCTTTATTGATTATGAAAAAGCATTTGATTCCGTCTACACGTCAGCAATAGTAGAATCTCTGGAGGACATTGGTATAGACAAACCGTGCATCAATATCACCGAGAAGATTTACAAGAAAGCATCAACAACCACCTGTTTAGATAAAGGAAAAGCTGAGATCAAGCTTGGAAGTAAGACAAGAAGATACCATTTCACCTAAGCTTTTTAGTGTTGTCTTAGAAAATATTTTCAAGAAGTTGAATTGGGAAAATAAAGGGATTAGAATAAATGGGGATTATTTAAGTTATCTCCGGTTTGCTGACGATATAGTAATTTTCAGTAACAGCTCTAAAGAATTGGAATATATGCTAAAAGATCTGGCGGAAACCAGCATTAATGTAGGATTAAAAATAAATTTGGAAAAAAACTAAGATGTTGTTCATTTACATTAAAAAAGAAAATTGTCTACAAGAATACCGAGATTAAAGAAGTGCAAAGTTATGTGTACCTTGGAAAGTAAGTATCATCGGATAATAGTATCATGAATGAAATCAATAGAAAACAAAGAAATGGGTGAAGTTCTTTTGGGAAGAACAATATTATTCTGAAGAGTAACACATTCCTGTTTGTTTGAAAAGAAAGGTGTTTAATCAATGTGTTTTGCCTGCACTAACTTACGGAGCAGAAACATAGACACTATCAAAACGGTCATACAAATACTACAAACGAGGCTTCGAAGTATGGAAAGATGTATCCTAGGCATAACTAGAAGAAATAGAAAAATGATAACCTGGATAAGAAATCAGAGAAAAGTTTTTGAAACCATTGAAAGAATTAAACAACTAAAATGGAAGTGGGCTGGGTACATTGTAAGAAGACAAGACAATAGATGCAGCACTAATATCCAACAGTGGTATCTTAGAGATGTAAAAAAAACAAGCAGACGACCTTGAGTAAGGTAGAGTGAAGAAATCAGAAAAGTTGCCGGTGCAAATTCGATGACGAAAGCACAAGACAGGAAACATTGGGAAAATCGCGGGAGACCTACATCCAGCAGTGGATCAAAAGCGGTTGATGATGATGGTGATAATGATGATGATGATATATATGTATATATATCACTTTTTTCTGGGCACGATAATTCTGCATCATTCGTTTCTAAAATGACACAAAAAATTAAGGAACATGAAACTTCAGTCAAATTTGTTAACTGGCAAAATTGGCCCAAGAGGATGGAAATGGGCAGGGATTTATGAAAAATGAAAGCAACTCATGACTTCTTAATAAATAGTACATAACAAATCAATTTAAAGTTTTTATTTTCAGTTTAAAGCATCAAAAGCATATGTGTCACAAATAATTAATAAAATATAAAATTGGCTCCAGGAGGGATAAAAATGTTATTGTAGGAGAAAAAATATCCAATCCGATTAAGTTTATTACATATCTTTTTCATATTATCTACAATGTTTACATTGACAAATTCTTTATAGTATAAACTCTTAGAGAAAGTAAAAAAAAACACTTTAAGGTTTTACTTACATATAAATTGCTTATTTTCTGACGCAGTTTTAAATTAATTTTTATCCGCAAACGCGTCCAGTTGGTAGGTTACTTTATTGAGAAATTATGCAATGTGCTGCATTGATCGATTTTTTGATAAAAGCAGAATATTAAAGAAATGATGTTAAAGAAGGCATTTTAAGTCTTTTCTTAAGAGACGTTGCTTCAAAGAAACAAAACGGTCATACTGAAGAAATACTTGTTTGTTAATCCGGTTTTAATTTATTGAACGAAAAACAAAAACACATGTAACGAAAAATCTCTCCTAAACATTACGTTACAAGTACTTGTGTTTAAAAAAAATGAGTCTGATAATGTGTCACACACACTGATAATGTGTCACAAAAGTGTGGATTTATTATTATTATTATTATTATTATTATTATTATTACCACTTTGACACAATTCCTATAAAACCAGTTGTCACAGGAAAATGAAACTAAAAACTCATGTTACAGAAAAGCTTATTAAATGTTTTCAAAAATTAATTTAAACTAGCGAGCTACGCCCGCTAGCTGGGCCACTTTTTCCAAACAAACCTCGGTATTAAGCAGTATATAATAAGCAAAAAAATTCATTTAATAAGCATGTCTTGGTGTTCGAATCCTCAAGCACAAAAAAAAAGTAAATTAAAGAGCCATGGTCCCGTTAAAAATATGTGATTTCGCACGGTGGGCGCCACGTGCACTTGAAAAAAAAATTGTGGATCGGAGCTATGGTCGCTTCGCGCTCATAGTCCCGTTAAAAATATTTGGTTTTGCACGGTGGGCACTACGCGCCCATAAGACATTTTTTCGTATTTTTTAGGTCATCAGAAGCAGATTTTTACGCAGATTCTGAATATGTAATCAGTTTTTTCCTACTTAAAAAACTGTCTGCATGATGGTTTAAGAAAAAATGCGCAAAAAAAAGTTTCGATAGTCCTGTTTTATTTCTAAGTTCAATATTTTAGCGAAAACTACGGTAAATATTCTACGGCAAGTCAAAAAAATTGATGCAGAAAAAAACGCAGTTAGCGCCGGTAGAAAAAGCGGTTTTCGGCTGTTTCTTCTTTTAGCCAAAGGGGAAAAGTTCAGGTCCTTCACCGCAAGGTGGCGCAGTGTTCTGCTTCGGAGCTCCGTTTGGGAATTGAGATATTTTCCGTTCCGATTCCCAAGGGGTTTTTAATTCATAACTTTTTTTAATTTTGGTCCCACGGTCTCGAAAATGCCCGAAATGACTTCCCCGGAATTTTTCCAGTCGAAAGACACCTCTCGCGACTTCCAACTCGCCCGCGTTGCGAACTGTAATCGGCTTCAAGCAGACAGACAGACAGAGGCGCACGGATTTTATTAGTATAGATTTTGAACTAAAATTCTGAGTTGTCGGGAGGGGTTAAGGAGCGCAAACTGAAGTGTGTTCAGGAGTTGAAAATTAACCCTCCCTCACCACCGAACACAGTTCAATTTTTTGCTACTTAAACACTCCTAATGATTCGGAATTTAAGCATTTGAAAGCATTTAATGAGATTAAAAAAATAATGGTTAAAAATAGTTGTACGCTACTCCAGAGTCTAAGGTGTACTCTATCGGCATTTTGTGAAATTTATCTTTATTTTTTTTTTCAGGAAAACACTGACTTAAAGAGTAGTGTTAGCGAAAACCGCAAACGAATCGACCATTTTTTCCTTTTTTTATAATAATTTTAAATCTTAACTCTCTGAACACAGTTCTGTTTATGTTGCTTAATCACTCCCAACTATTCAGATTTTGAGCTCAAAATTTAAGTTTAAGTCTAAGTTTACGAAAACATTTAGTGAGATGCAAAAAATAAAGGTAAAAAATAGTTGTTTGTTATTCCAAAGTCTAAAGCGCTGTTTATCGGCGTTTTTCAAAATTTATCTTTATAATTTATTTTCAAGAAAATACCGACATAAAGAACAGTTTTAGTGATAACCGCAAATCGTTCGACCATTTTTTTTGCTTTTTATGTTTATTTGAAATTTTGGACCCTAAACATTAATGGCGTCTATCTCTTTTGGAAAACGTTTGGGACCTTTGGTTTCCCATTTAATAATGGTTGTCTTCATGTGTACTATAACCAGTATTTTATTGTAAAAACAATTTAGAATCACCCAGTATATATGTAATCTGTAAAATGTAATAATACCAGATTTTTTATGATTCTTGACAATAAAATATTCTTTATCATTATAAATAAGGGAATAAAATATGAATAAGGGATTAAAAAAACAAAGAATATTAATTTATATTTAAAAAAGTGTACCAAGATTTAAAAGTTATACTTATATATACAGTTAGAGAAAAAAAGGTAACAATTAATTGATACTTTAATATCCGTATGTTTTATATACATATGTACTATATGTATATTTATACATATATTACTACATATTAATAAGAAGTGCAGCTATTTTCTTTTTAGTTTAATTTTTTTCTTGTTACATGAGGAAGTGAATACACATTTTTAATTTTTTAATAGAAACCCCTTTACTTTCAGGCAACAAAGTAGTTACCTACACAATTTAATTAATTCTCCAAGTGATTTTCAGCAGTGAAATTACGCTTGATATTATTGACTATTTAATAAGTAATTTATCACTTGCTAAGTAAGCGAAAAATATCTACTGGGCGAAAAAATGTCCATGCCGGAGATCAAACCCGAAACCTTGAAATAGCGTTTCAACTGTTCTACCATTTGAGCTAACTGAAGGAATAAATGAAACTAAATGATAATTAAAGAGCTTAAATGAAAATTTTCTGTTCTTCCCTGTGATTACTTACAGCGTTAATGATTATTATTTAAAGATAGGATATCAGATTTTTTTTTTAAATTGAAATTTTATACATGTAACCAATAAACAAACAAAAAGTTATACTTTGCATTTCTTAAGTTAACTTAGCAATTTTTTAAAAATTATAACTAAGAAAATATTTGGAGTGGTAAAGGTATACATTTATCATTAGAATCAATAGAAATTGTACATGCACGTTTTTAATGCAATGCTAACAAATAACTGATCCAAAACTGATCAAGCATAAACCAGACGTCAAGCAGCGAATTACATCGTATTGACTGCGGGATAAGATGGTACAACCTTTAGTAAAGTAACCTTTGGTTTTTACCTTCCTGTTGCACGCTATGTAATATCTCTTCTTTTCCCTTTATGTTAATCTGTGACTTTTTTTTCCCGTATGGACACGTATGTAGATTAGCTGATGATCGGCTATTAATTTTTCAAGATCGAAATTCGTCGTTTTAAGTTTATGGTGATATTTTATAAAGTTTTATTATTTTAGTAGTGAATTTTCGCAGGTTTTTGGTGCTATTTCTACCTTTGTTTATTTTCCGTATTTGTCCCTTTTTTTTGTATATCTTTTCAAAAATGTTCAACTATATTACCGCATTTACTCGTGTATACCGCACATGCGTGTAAAAGCGCACCCCCCACTTTACAAGAAAAAGTGGCGTTTTTTTAAATCTCGTACATAACGTAAATATGATATGCAGGTGAATAAATGACCGCATGGATTTCAGTAAAGAAAGTCGAAACAAACATTACATCAGGTCAGAAATAGAGGCAAAAATACATTTTTAGATTTCGGGTAGGCAGTGAATGACGGGGGAGGTAGGGGGAGGAGTGAGTTATGGAAATAAGAATTGCTAATTTAGCGTTTAAAAGATTTTACTAGCTCTGTTGTATAGAAAAGTGCAAAGAGTGAAATAAAGATGCAATAATACTTCATTTATAAAAGCTTTTCCGAGTTTCAATATCTTCTTTGAATACATTTATTGTTTCATATGTATATCGTGTGATTACATCCAACAGCAAAAAATTGTTCCGTTTATAACGCGCATCCAGGAGTTTTGCTCTAATTTTTTTTTTAAATGTGCGCGTTATACACGAGTAAATACGGTATGTAACTTGAAAAAACCGGAATAGATATCCTACTATTCATAAATACAGCATACCAATAAGTGTTTTCAGCTACGAATTTTGCTAAAATATTCCATTCCAAAGGTATTCAACAAAAAAGGCTTTTAAAGTATTCGAAACATCGTTGAAGTATAAATAATTTTGTCTTTACTATGCACATCTTATATAATCAAGAAACTCATTTTAGCATTATTTATTTTCCTTTTTTTTCATGTATGTTACTTTTCAAATTTTTCACCTATATTATGTAACCCGAAAAAGACGAACTGAAGATGCTCTACTATTTACAAATACAGTGCAATTAGAAGTGTCTTCAGCAATAATTGCTACTAAAATTTTGTTTTAAATGTATTCAGCTGTAAAATTCTTTTAAAATAAAATAAAATATCTTGAAAGTATAAAGCATTTTATCGCTTCTATGTACTTCTTAAAGAACCTTAAAATTCTTTTTAATTTTCTTTATTTTTACTTTTTTTTTTCAAATTTTTTACTTATGTTATGTAATTCGGTAAGGCCGGGATGTTATTAAGCGCTTACTGTTAGTAAATACCACTGGAATATTATTCTCTTACTTTTCATAAATGCATTACACTAAGAAGGGCCTTCAATAATGATTTTTACTAACTCCATTACATAAAAAATTACATAAAAAAGTCTTTTAAAACGATCAAAGTATCATAGTAGCATAAAGCATTTTATCGTTTCTACATACAATCTTAAATAATCATAAAAATCCTTTTAATATTTTTTCATCACAAATAAAATCGAAACTTAATATCGTACTTGTAAAATAAAATACATAAAAATTAATCTAATCTTTATGCATTCACGAATTCAATTTAAACTAGTGCTATATATTTTTTATATTTTTACTTTTCAATGTTTTCTTGATACTCAAGAGCATATGTTACAAAAGTGCAGTTAATTTTCTTTAATTAAAACATCACACGTGAAAATTACTATGAAAGTTAATTGGATTTTTAATAAAACTCGAGAGAATATTAATTAGAGTAATTCTCCCTTTTGCGTTTTTTCTTTAAAAATTTTCTGGATTAAATACTACAGAATGGCGTCATCACTTCTTTATTAATAAGATAGCTCATATATATATTTAGCATGGGATTAATAAAATCCATCTTTAGAGCAATTAAAGACATTACTTTAAAGATTAAAATAAGAAATTAAGCTTATTTTGTAGAAATTTGCAAAATACCTAGCTAATGTAGTGATTTTGTGAAAAAAATATTTTTAACACACAAGTTTTAATTAATCTACTTTCAAATAAAGATATGTGCCAGGATATTCTTTTAAAATAATAACATTTCCTTTTTAAAAAAGTCTTTTTTTTTAATCATTTTCATACTTTTTTTCAGTTTAAGGTTTTAAATGAGTGACACGGTTGGAACTATAAAATAACAAAAAATACCCCCTATAGAAATTTTTTGATGTTAGTAAAGGTTTGCTTTCTCTCTCTATCTCTCTCTCTCTTACTTCTCTCTGCCTTCTTTGTGTGTTTGTGTGTGTGTTTCTTTGTATTCTGTGGCTAGCGATGTTTGCTGCACCTAGAAATTCGACAATTCGGAGACAAATCTAGAGAAATTTATTAAGTCTCAGATAGGTCCTGATGTACCTGGGGTTTAATTTTTAAATTTCTTTAAAGTTTGAGTAGATTTGATGAAAATGTTATTCACAATTTTCCAAATCTTATCCAATACTTATTACAGTCTTATTCACAAGTTTATTCACAAGCCTTTCTGTTAAATACCTTTCGTTTATGCTTACCATTTACATCACAATCGATATTATGATTACTTAAACTTACTCAATACATTATTTTAAAATTCAATTAAGAATAACAAATGCATAAGATTTGTTGAAAATATAATGTAAGCTATTTATTATACGACACAAGAAAAATCCGTACATTACACGTAGCTCCATTTCTATAGAATAACTAGCATAATCCTATTTCTAACGATGGCTAATAGCTATGTTAAAACATTTTCATTCATGGTTGTTCGTTTGTGCCTTTTAAATTTAAGAGAGTCTTCACTTACTTGAAAACACCCGTTCCGTAATGTTAAAAGTATTCACGGATTGTTTTAAAAACTTCTGATTTAAATTTGAATATTTTAAAACTTTTGCATAGGATAAAGCATTCATATAGTACTTTTTCAATTTTGGTTATAGATTTTTTTTAATAAAGGGGCTGCCCATAAATGGTATCACCCTTTTTTTCAATATTTTTTAAACTCTCCACCCCCCCCCCCTTTGTCACAAAGTATCACACTTCACAGTACCTCTTCCCCATTTGTCACGTGTATCGCTATATTACGCGTATATATGCTTGCAGCTCAGAAATAAAGCACTATGTTATAGATCATATTTAAAATTTTACATTTACACTGTTACTGTGTGACTTTTTAATGACTTTTGGGGGATAACAATTAAAACGATTAGTGTATTTATATTGTGTAAAATAAGATTCAAGTTTACAATTAAAATTGTAAGTAATATACAATAGAAGTACAATATTAATATGAAAGTCATATCAATGATACATTGTACACATCAATGATATATTGTATTACAATTCTATTTACATTATAATTTGACAGAGACTAGTTTCTATGAATTTTAATTATCTTCTTAATTTAAATAATCTCTTTTTTTCACTTTATGAGAATCTTTATCGAATAATTTTCTGCTAACATTTTCCAGTTTATAAACAATTGGAAAATGTCGACAAGAAATTTTGATACGAATTATAACATATCTATCTACGTGTGTAAATTCAACTGCATGTCGGATAATAGTGATAGTCGGTTAAAATAGTGACGTATAACATCAGTTTAAATCCTTATGAAAATAACTAAAAATCCTTTAAATTATTTGTAGTATATAAATAGATTCATAAATTGCACATTAATACACATATAAACACAAATAAAAATCGATAAAACAGGATGCGATTTTAATATAAATTCGATTTTACGTTAATATGCGATATAAAATTTTAAAAAGGTATGTATTTAATTGTGATAAATTTGTAATAAAGGGATAATGTAATTCAAATAAATTATATAATTTTAATAAAAAGTGCTACTCTATGTAAATAAACTCAGAAGTAGCATGGCCATGCACTCATACGCTCATAATTGGCACACTGCCACGCTCAGAAATATAAATAAAAATAAAAATCTATAAAACAGATTGACATATGTTAGTCTAAATTACATATTACATTAATCTCTCCACTAAAACATTTAGAAAATGTATTTTTATATGCAAATAAATTTAAAAAACACTGTAACTTCACTAAATCTTAGGAATTAAATGATTTTCACCTTTATTCAATTAACTATAATACTAAATAATTGTGCGAGTGCAAGTGTATATTAAAAATATTAAAAACATAAAGCAGGCCCTTTGAAATACGACATCAGAAAAGTCAGCATATTTGGGAACAAGATGAACATCTGTATCACTTCAGCAAATTTCTGCTGGCTATGTAAGCAATCAAGAACTCATTAGTCCCTCTAATGGCTTTTTAGATGTTTCCGTAGGGGATGCAGTCCCTAGGGTAATTATTGATAATTAATTCCAAAAGAACATTCTAAATGATATTCGATATTTTACTTTTCATTAATTTTTGCATTCTATCTATAACTACCTATGCTAAAGAATGATGCATGATTAATGAACTATGTTATATAAATACAGAAATCATTTATAATAATAATCGAATAAGAAAGTCATTTTTGTTTAGATGACTTAAGGGGTCATTTTTTTCGTAATTTTGTTTATTTTAACTGAAAGTTAATTAAAAAAATCTGCATATTTAATTAATATTCTTTAAAAAGCTTATAAAATTTATATTTTTTAGACTTTTTGCTATTTTTGAAAATATATATCTATTTTGCCAATTACTAAAAAGATTCTTAAATGTGCATTACACAAAACTGATTTTTTGTGATATATATAGTGTAAGACAATGGGTAGACCTGATGGATAATTCCATGCGTATAATAGTAACATATATATTAGAGAAAATGTAAAAAAAAATGTAATTATGTATCTGAAAAAAAAAGCCTTAGCACTTATAAATTATAAAAGTGGAGAAAAAATAAACATGAAAAGTCATTAAAAGTTTTAATTTTCATAGATACTGCTCTGGGCATGTTAACAAAATTTAAAATATATTGAAATATAGTTACAATAAAGATAAAATCGAAGTGTCAAAATATACATGTTTAAGCAGACTTTTAATAAATACTAAAAAAATAGAAAACGATTTTTAGAGAAATTTTAAAGTAAACCGTTATCTTAAATAAGTGACATTTACATTTTAGTTTTATATAAGAAATATGTCAAAAATCTGCATCAGGTAATAGCGTACTTTAAAATACTATGTATATGGGTGATTCTCAAAATTGGAGACAATTTCAAAAATGAAATCTTAAAAAAATTACTGTTAGCAAAATTTCTGAAAAAAATATGTGTTGTTAATATAGTATTAGGTATACTTTACATGTAGTCAGCAGAGCTAAATATTTAAAAATTAACTTAAAAAAAAATAATTAGTATTTTTTGAGCCATGCTAATGACAAAACAAATTGCATGGAATAAATATATTAAGAAATTTTTATTTTCTTCCTGTTTAAATATTTTTTTTCTACGTTTATTAGCCTTCCTTTCCAACAAATAGTTTCCATTTTTACATATATTCATATAAGAAGAATAAAAACATTACCAAAGAGCAAACTTTGTTTACATGAACAACATTCTGACACTAACAGTGTAAGAAGCTGTCTTAGTGATTTTCTGACAGATTTAATGCATATTATAGGGATAATAAATGTAATACCTAAATTTATATGTAAAATTAAACTTTAAAAAGGATACAATATAAGTACTGGTTACATTTATGCACATAGGAGTCTTTAACATGGACAGAAAAACCATGCTAATGACACTATTTGTCCATGCTAATGACAAATTTTAATTTAAATAAGATTATGAGCCATAATATAATCACAATTCAATAGTCCTTTCTGGGGCTTTTTAAAACACAAAAGTTCTATGCAAATAAGTAAAATAAAAATTTTAACTATAAAATAAACATGAAAATTATTATCCATTCTAATGACATACAATTGATGTACTCGCCTAATATTCAACTTCTATTCTTAAAATACAATACATGCTTCTATTTTCAGGCTGGAATAAAATGGCTACTTGTTGCCATGGAGAAAGTTTATATTTTCAAAGTATTGTCATATGTGAAAATGAAATTTTGATTAATAAACAGCTGTTATAGTATGACCTTGTTTTGAAAACAGAATATGGAGGACAAACTTTAATTCTCTTTTTATATACTATAATTTTATTTTTAAAAAGAAATTTATTGGATAAAACTTCTCCTTGATTAATTTAAAGAAAGAATGACATTTGTTTTATTTTATAAACATGATATTAACTCTTGAAAAAGCTAGTATATACAAGGCACAGCTGCTGTGGACATCCATGCTAATGACATTTTGAACATTTATTCTGTTATTTTAAGGTGTTTTTAACTAAAAAGTGAGTAATTCTTGAGTGCAAATAATGAATAATATTAAGACAAACATATCTAAGTATAAAAACATGACAGAAAACCACTCAATTTTTTTTGTATGCTGAAAGACATAAATTGTCCCCTATTTTGAGAATCACCCATATGTATATATATATATATTCAAAAAACGAAATGTAGATTTGAATACAATTGTGTATTATATGAAATATTTTGAAACATACTAGTACACTTTAAAATAATAAAAATCTAACAATAATTAATCTTTTTTAATACAGATGAAATTTAGAATTTAAATGAAAGACAAATACATGAAAAACATTCCTTATCATATTAATACATTAAAAAAACTTTGACATAAAAAAAAGATCACAGTTACCTTTTCTTTTATTATATTTTTTGCCAAATGATATATCATTAATAAAAACCCTTACGAGATTACGACACTAGTTAAAAATATCAAATATATGAAAAAAGACTTAGAGAAATAGCAGTACATTTTATTAAAAGAAAAACCTACCTACAAAATAAGTAAATAAATAAATAAATAAATAAAACTTAGCCTTTTCTTTATTTCTTGATTTTTTTTCCTTCATCTTTTGAGAAAAATCTGTTAAATTAAACACCGCCGATATTTACAAGAAGATAAAATTAGTTGGAAATATGAATTCGAACCAATGTGTAGCAGATATGGCATGGTGTTCTTATATAATGACGCTAAAAATGAGTACTAACCTTCTGGAGGTATATTTGAACACTATGTCGAATTTAAGGCCGAATGTGATCTGATTATATGGCTTACAAAATAATAATAATAATAATTCAGAATGAAAGAAGTGTAAAAAAACGCTACTCTGTTTTCAACAATATTTTATAGAACATAGTGTATTCATTTCAGTTTCTGATATTGTAGATATTGCATGTTTTGCATTAATTCTTGACAACATTACCGCCAAATTTACTTATATTCTCAGATATTTCTCTTGTATCTTTGGTGATTTCCCTATTAAATCGATCACAAGACTGTTTGAAAATAGTTTAAAACTTTAATCCATTGGTTTATTTGTAGAAATCTTTCATCAGATTTTTATTTTTATTTTTATTTTTTATTTTATTTATTTATTTATTTATTTATTTATTTATTTATTTTTTTTTTTTTTTTTACAGTGACTTATAATTTTCGCCAAATATGATTTTTTTTTAACTGGCGCTATTTAGTGCTCTCTGTAGCAAATTTTTATAACCGTAACTGCTTTCAAATTTATGAGGGGACTGATGAAACCAAGGAAAAATAGATTCCAAGAAAAAAGAATTAGTTCCAATCACCATTAAGGGCTATTCTATGTGGCATGTTATGCTCGGCCGTCGAAAATGTTGTACAGAGAATGCAAGGTGTGATGCTAGAAATCGTGGTAACATTGAATGTGATTGAATGCCTCATCGGGAAAGTGAATATGATGAATAAAACATGGCATTTTATCCAAATTATTAATTTGTTTGTTTCTGATGCTTTCTTTCCATGTACAGCGCCAAATGTCTTGCTATCGGTGGTGATTGGAACTATTATTTATTTATTTATCTATTTATTTATTAATGGAATATTTTTTACCATGGTTTTTTTAGTCCATTTATAAAATTTTTGTTATTCCACTTATTAGAAAGAGCTACCGGCAGCTCAGAAACCTGTATATAAATTACGGTATTTCCCTTAAACTGTGTGTTTGGAAAACAACAATCTAAAGAAACGCTTAATACTTTAACAGTTGCAGGATACATCCGTTTCTTCAAATAACTCGATATAATTAAATTACGGCTGGTTGCTTTAATAGTAAAGGAATCTAACTCGTATGAGTGAATATTCATGAACTAACAAATGACAGTAATCCCTTTCTTTTAAAATATCCAAACTGTATTTTTTAACAAAATTAGGTTATTTATTAATTTTATTACAAATGCACAATCTCATGCCGTTAATATGTTATGAACAAGGAAAATTAGAATTGAATTTTTTGCAAGAGGATTTAAAAATGGCCTCAATACTTATCGCATCGGGTGATTTCTACAAATTTTATTCAGTCATTTTAACAATTCTCTATAATATATTTACCAAACAAAATTAATTAATTTGTTTATTATTATTATTATTGTTATTATTACTATTATGTATTAAAGTTTGTTATAGTAAATATACAATTTTATGTGGCTAATTTAACAGAATGCAATTAAACGTCCTATAACAAATACCATAACAAATTAAAAAAAAGTTCAAAATTCTCCAGAAAATTAACATTTTTTCGATTATGATACATTGCTTAAAAGGTTTCAATATAGGGAAGAAAAGTAATTTTTTCAATTTATAAACTGACAAAATAGCACAAATAATAAAAACAGCAAAATACACAAAATTTAATTTTACTGCAAAATTTATAACAAATTTTCTTTTTCCATCTCAATAGTTTTCAAAACATACAACACAAATGTTTATTTGTTAGAATACATAATTAAAAAACTCAACGTTGAATTAAACGTAGTTTTTTTCCTGAAATATCAGAATGTGTTATATATTTTTTTAGTTAGTCCTATTTCATGTTTCTATTCCCTTTGAATTTGTTTTATAATTTTTTTAAAAATAAAATGTCACTTTCAGGAATAAACATTTAAATGAAGAACTTCATTATTCATCTTTTACATGTTTGGATAAAAAAGGAAATGCTATTTGTGTTCCCTTTATGTAAATGATTAATTATTTTGAAAAATTTCCTGAATTACACAAAATGAAGTTTATACATTCTGAATTAAACAAACTGAAATAATTTAGTCAGTTTAGAATGCATAAACTTTTGTCTAGTTTAGAAATATAGTCCCGATGGTTATTAGTATTTTATTTTTAAAAAAAACGCATTTTTGGATAGTGTATTTTTTTTTTGGTGTTTTCGTTTTATTTGTTAGTTTTGTTTAAAAGTATTTCACTTAAAGGAAAAAAATAAATAATGTATGTAGGTGAAAAATAAACCGTAATTAATTTATAATAAATGCTTTTTCTGAAACAGAATGAAATAATATAATATTTGATTTGCAGTATTTAATGAAATTTGTTAAACTAGCAATGTTAAAAGAAAACCTTAGATTTTTGCATTTTATCTGCTGCAAAACTGTATTATGTATGCATTAACCCTTTATATCCTAAATTATGAATTCATGAAAAGTTAAGTTTCTAAAAAGATTTTTCGCAATTTTTTAAAATTACTTTAGTAAATCTACACAATCTATTCCAATATTATAAAGAAGTACAGTTTACTTGTTTGTCGAGGTAATCTCTGGAAATACCGAACAGATTTAAAAATAAATAGGTTGTATAAAAATGACTGTGTCAACCCTTGTATTAACATAGACCATATCTTATGTCAATAACAATAGCCGTAAGGAGGTATAGGAGCAAGAAACGTTTAAAAAACGTTTAAACTTTTGTGTTATTGAAATGTCTAGAAACAAAAAAATTGGCATCGCAGTTGCTTATAAAAAAAATATCTCTAAAAATATCTCCTAAAAAATTCGCAATTTAAAAATGGTAAAAATGCGAGGAAGGCAATTTAAAAATACTCTAAAATTAAGATGTATACGCAATCATATAAAATTAATTGCATCAAAATGGTAGTAACTGCCCCTCTCCAAAATAGCTGTATTTTATTTCGGTGCCACAACTCCAAAATGGGTGCAAAAGCAAACAAGTTGGAAATTGCACTTGCAGCGTAGCAAATGAGGTGCGTTCGTACGATAACGAAGTTTTAAAAATATCACTCATATATATCAAGCTCATAAAATTGTATATAATTACAATTAAAATGCGCACCAAACAATGTTCTTCCTATACCATTATGCAATGGAATACTTTTGTGTGGCCTTGTAAATCAATAAGAAATATTCTTTGCACCACAGATTATGAAAAATGTATATTATAATATGTACTTTATACATGCACATCGATTTTATTACGTTCGAATGAGTGTAACACCATTATAATGCATTTGAAACAATTTTCCCCATTAACAGTAATGTAAAGAAACACTTTTGATTGTCCCTGTAGTTGAACTATGCATCCGATTTTGATAAAATTTGAAATAACTCTATAAAATTATCTAATAATTATGTATTTAAAATTTCAAAAGATTAAAATGCATTTGAAATTTTTTCCCCATTGACCGTAATGTAACGGAATCCTTTTGATTGTCCCTGTAATTTATCTATGCATCCCATTTTCATAAAATTTGAAATGACTCGACAAAATTATGTAATAATTATGTATTTTAAATTTCAAACGATTCAGTTGGGTAGTTTTGTGTTGTTATATGCGGGCAGACAGATAGACGGACAGACAGACGGATAGACGGACGGACTGAACGACAACAATAGGTGCTACGTATTTATATATTTACGAACGCACCTAAAAACGTTCTAAAAATGCGATATTTGTATTACTAAAAGACTTAGAAACATCAAATTTGGCATGGTAGTTCTATATAAGATAAAAATTGTCTCTAAGGAAATTTCTTTAAATTAATTCAAGTTTAAATGAAATTTAAATCATCAAACTGATTTCAAAAGTAACGTTTTCAAATTGATTCTCACACTCTTTAATTTAACATAGGCTTAACATAGGCTTAACGTAGGGATTTTCATGTTAGTTATCAGCTGAGTATAGCAGGGGCAAAATAAGTTCTAAATTACGTATCGTGTGATACTGTACAGCCAGGATTTTGAAACTAGGCATGGCAGTTAGCAATAAGATATAAATGATCTCTAAGAATGTTTATTAAAAATATCAAAATTCAAAATAGGTGAAAATGGGCAAAAGGTGCTCTAAAATCGTTTTAAATTGATATTTCTACGCTATCACACGAAGTAACAAATCAAAATAAAAAGCTGGAAATTTATGGTGACACATCTTGTTGCAATATAGGCTCTCTTTTACACTGATGTCACTACTACCTAGGGCTTCCATGGTAAGAAACGACCAAAATTATAATTGAGGGGATAGTGCAGGGGCTATGAACTTGAAATTGCTTTTAAGATATAAATGTTCTCTATCCACAGTTTTAAAAAAAAAATCGAAATTTATAATGGGTGAAAAGGCATGAAGAGCGTTTTAAAAAACGTTCTAAAATGTGATTTCTACGCAATATCAGGAAAAATAAAAAAGATTTAAAATATAATGCTTGCACTTGGTAATGACGAACCTTCCTCCAACATAGACTATAATTTGTGTTGTTATCTCAGCTCTTTGAGGGTAGCAGGAGCGAAAAATGTTGTAATTGCGTTTTTGTAATATTCAGTGGGTTATTTTTTAATTCGGGATGATTGTTTATTAAATTGTTTTTATCGGGATTGCATATGCTTTCTAAGAATGGTCAAAACAAATTTCCATATTTAAATGGATGAAGTGAGCGAAAAGCGTTCTAAAAACATTCTAAATTATAAATGTGTATAAAATATTATGAAATACCAAACTGGTTTAAATAATATTTTTTGAAAAAGGTGCTGATGCAACCTGCTCCAATAGAAGCTACATTTTATGTCTGTCCTACTACCACTAGATTGTTGCAGGAGCAAGCAAAAAAAAAAGCAGCTGCAAAATTAAAGTTAGCAAACTAATATTGTCAGTCCTGTATAACATAGGCATTTTATGTCGGTTTCAGTAACATAAATGAGGTCGTAAGTCATTGACAAGAAGTCATGATGGTTAATTTTAAGATGTAAATGTGTACCAAAAACAGTTAAAAAAAAACTTAAAACTTCAAATGAATACTGAAATAAGCGTATGAATAGAGAATAAAAGCTTCAAAATGTTCTTTAAATTATAATTTATTTCAAACTATTTTCAGTTCTTCTTATTAAATTAAGTACAAAATCTGCCTAATACAATATAATTATAAAGTTTAGTCAAACTGCGGCTAATGTAGTAATTTTTTAATTATTCCTAAAAGTGTAATTTCTTCTAACAAAAATTAAACATACAAGTATCACTTTGTGTATCAACTATGCGAGCAAAACCACGAGGTTTGCTAGTGTTCTAAAATGTTTCTAAACGTTTACTCTAATTTAAAGTTTTTTTTAGATAATTTTACTCTTATTGGATCATTCTATTTAAATCTGTGAAAACAGGTGTGGCTGACATGTTACAGATTTCGCTGAAAATCATTATATAAGTAGGTCATACTCATTTGCAATAAATGTAAAGTAGATTTCAGAAATAGATTTCAGACTTGTTTATTTCATTATAAAAATTTACATTAAATGTTTATACAAAATCGAAGTTTTGTGTACATGCTTGAAATTTCAAATTTGATTTTTAGCCTTAGGAATGTAAAGACTGTATTAAAAATTATTTATAAGTATGAATGATCAGTAAGTAACAGATCAGCATAATTTAGGTTGGTTGGTTGGTTGGTTGGTTGATTTTCGACATCCTATTATCTGCGCTAGGGATATAGGACCAGGGGGAAGTGCCCTTCGTGGGGGGTCTTTCTAAGGGAACCTAACCCGTATTTACGCAAGGTTCGAAGAAAACCACGAAAACTCCGAACGGTTAGGCCGACAGCCGCGATTGGGTTCGAACCCAACACCTGCCGTCTACCAGTTGAGAGGTCCGAACCTCTCGGCCACTGGTGGGGCGCATAATTTAGAAATTGTTTTTTTTTTTTTTTTTTTTTTTTTTTTTTTTTTTTTTTGCTGTAATTTAAATAAATAAATAAAAAAAAATGTGGGAAAAAGAAAATATTTCAACTACTTCTCTTAATATGAAGGTTACCTCTTATTGCTTTCAAATTATTTGACGTTATAGTTAATGGTATACATTTTATACATTTAAATTTTTACTCTTGCCCTTTTTATTCCGTAAAAAGAAAATAATAAACAGTAAAAACTGTTGATAAAAAAGTCAATATTTTTATCACTTTTTTGGACACAAAGAAAAGCTTTCAAATCTTTAAAATTATAAAAAAGTGTATACTCTAAATATATAAATTTTTATTCTAGCTTTCACTTTATTTTTGTCTCAAAAATATTTTGTATTTGAGTAAAAGAAAAAGAAAGATTCATTCGAACAAATAATTATATATTAATCATAAAACCAAATAGCAAAAATAGACGGCAGCACACATCTATTCTCAGACAGAAATCTTGCAATATTTTAAGAAAGGCGCGTGATTTAAAAAAGGGATAGTCCATAGAATGTCACGAATATTATTTTTTCAAAATTATTTTTTATGTTAGGAATCAAAAGGCAATCTTGATTTTTTTCAGTATATCATGGACTTATTGACTCTAATGACTGTGTTATATTGTTAATGTCAGACTTTTCCTTTATTTGCGTTTTCTAAATACATAAAAAAAATCTAGTTTTTTTTCCTTGATGAAGGAAATGAATGAACTTTCAAACTTAGAGAATTTCATCCTCATATGTAATACTAAATCAAGCAGCAATTTTACATTTTTTTTAATTCCTTTGAATTTTGTAGTGTTTTTATTTTTTTAATGTACCGATTTTCAATATTTACTACAAATTTGAGATTAATCATGGTATTTCCAGATTATTATTACTCAATAGATATAAAGTTACTTTTCCAGGTATTATAATATTACAAAAAAGTCATTTTTATTAAATAGCTTTCAAAATACAAAACTTCAAACTTGCAACTTTCGATGATTGCACGCATGCCATTTTATCTCACAAGTTTTTCAAATGTCCATAAGAACTAAAATTATTTATTTTTGGTCTAGATATTTTGAAGAGCTGCATTTGAATATCCGATATACCGATATCTTTTTATCAACGTTTCTCAGGAAAAAATAAAAAAACATAGTCGGACGCCAGGGTGTGACTAAAAATATCTCCTTTCGTTAACATATCGCCGGTCAGAGAAAAAAGGTGAGCGAAGCCGTTGAAAAACGTTCGGAAATATAATTATTTTATAATAAAGGAAAGGAACCAGATGCTCTGCAAAATATCGCAGAGAGTATGTCCCAAAGAAGACAAATAAAATGGTACATTAAAAACAATGAAAGTAGAAGAGAGTCAAGTCAACATTATCGATTTGACAATAGCTAAAATTTTTCATGGAGATCATGACAGAAACAAGGGGAATTCTGACCATCAAAGAAATAACCATATCATGTGAGCGCATTTCATTTTGTGAACATATCTCTTATGTTGGCTGGCGTTCACCTGGCGTTTTGGGTGTATTTTCTTTTACAGTAACGTAAATTGTATATCTTCGCACCATTGTTTCATTCTCTAAAGAATTTTATTTTATATCACTCTTTTGGCAATTATCTGTTTTATCTTGATTATGCCTAAATCTCTAAATATATATGAAGAGCCCAGAAGCCAAGTGGCAAAATTTAGATTTCGAGTAAATTGAGTTCAAAGTTAAACATCAATTGTAATTCAACGAATTGAGCTTGAAACTTTTGCTTACTTCTTAGTGATCTTTGAACTCTTATTTCAATAACTGTTTAAAAAAAAGTGGACTACAATTTTTCTTTTTACTTATAACTAAGCAATGTTTATCGTCATTCGGCACTTGTACCCCTTCGCTTCCAAGCAGTAATGAAAAGTGCTTGGAAACTAAAAGGTACAAGTGCCGAATGAGCACAAGAAATGAAAAATTATGAAATAAAAAATTGTATTTATAAAAAAATTAAGGACAATGTTTATACAAATAAATGAAAGGACAAAATTTTGTTTTAATATAAATTCTAAAGAAGGAAAAATTATGAAATAAAAAATGAATTTGCGAAAAAAAAATACGAACGATGTTGATACAAATGAATGAAAGAAAAATTTTTGTTCTAATGTAAGTTTTAAAATTTTACTTAAAATTTTGAAACATTGAAATTTTATATTTTTTAACACTTTCCAACAAAGTTGAAAAGTGAATATGATTTTGATTTGTCTGTCCGTCTGTCCGCGCCCTAACTCTCGTAAATATATTCGGATCGCCCATAAATTTTTGGGAATTATTCATGTTTACCTCAACACAAACCTATTGCAAATGAAGTTTCTAACACGATTAGTTTATTTACATAAACAATCAAAAGTTTTCCATTACATTACAGTACATGGAAAAAATCGTTTTAAATGGATTTGAAAGATGTTACACCTTGTCACATATTAAAATTTATATGCATTTACGAATTGCACCAAAAGAAACATTCTATAAAATCTGAGGTGAAAAGAATAGTTGTTATTTATTTACAGACCATACAAAAGATTTACATTACCTAATGATAAAGAGGAATTGTTTGCGACTTATTTTCATGTATAATAAAATTCATATACATCACTGAGGCTTAATATAAGTTATTTCGCGCATAATACGAAGTACACAATATTTACAGGGACACAAAAAAGATTCAAAATAGTATATTCTATCCGAAATACTGTATATATTATCAATGGTGATTGATGGATGGACGAAATGCCATTTTAATTATGAATTGCACTTTTAAGTTTCACTAAATTTATACATGTTATATGACTTCTATAAATGCTATAGTTCATATACAGGGTTACACAAAAATACTCGTAAAGGTTACAGAATATGAGCGTACTTTATTTAAAGATTGCTTTTAAATAAGTCATGTATTTCTATGCTGAACTGCATTCAGTTTACCAAGAAATGCTTGTAAAATATAGATAAAATGATATGTAGAATCACACACAAAATTTTATACATGGTCATCGATGGATGATAATTTCTGAAAATGTGATTTCAGAAGTCTTAAGTGTGTTTTAGTTTGAAGTAAATTTGAGCTAAATACTGGCGTATAATAAAGGTTCAAGATAAACTGCAGAATAAACAAAAGTATACAAGTATGCTTCCATCTATTAGTATAAACTGCTGAAAGAGAAATTTCAAATTATTATGTGTTTTTATGCTAAACTAATTTTTCCCGTTATACAGTATGAATCAACCAACCAATAAAACATAGGGCTGCTCAAAAGTATCAGAATGCATATTTGGAAATGCATAGTAATACTTTATTACCCTAAATAACAAAAATTTTTAAAGATTTCAGGGAGTGTTGGAAAGTGTTTCATAATCCATGCTTAACTCCTGATTTTTCTTACTTGATAACAGTTAAAATGCATTTATTTAATGCATAAAATAGCAAATTGCTTTGTATGTCGTTGGTCGCGCTTCTGCTATATAGACGTTAACGGACACAACTGTACTTATACCCCTTGGCCTCCACACGTTTCACAGAATTTGGAAAGAGATTAAGTAACTGACCCCTATAACTCAGTACATAATAAAAAAATCACTCATAACTCTTTACCTAAAAATAAATAGACATATTTCCAGATAGCCAGTGCACTTAACTTATTTTTTTCAATTTTGTCACTTATATCCCTTGGCTTCTGGGCTCCTCATATATTATATGTACATGATATTATGTAGGGGGAACTAGGGGACATTGATACAGCTTTTTTCAAAAAAAATTTTTGGTGTCCAGAAAGCAGAAATTTCAAGTTATTTTTCTATGTGATCTCAGAAAAACCTGTGTAGTGAGTTATAGAAATATATAATCGTTGTTTTACATATTTTTGCATGTAATTAAAAAAAAAATCAAAGAAAGTAATTTGTATCAATGTGCCCCATCCCTGGGGCATATTGATACGTTTTGACACGTCTGGGAAAAATGGAGACAAAATAACACCAATGCATATTTTTCAAAAATAAATAGTTAGCAAACCATTTTAAGACATTAAAATCGCACACAATTTAGTTGTAAGCGATATTAAAGCAATCAAAATGAAATGTATAATGACATGATGTCCTGGCTGTTCCTTGTCGGTTTGTTCGCTGTAGTAACTTTGTCAAATCTGGCACTTTAACCCCAGAATTATCTTCTTTTTTAAGAAAGGTGAAAAAATTACCAGGTTTTCTGTTTATAAATCGGTTTACAAACAGAAAATAAAGGATAATTATATTAAAAATTATGATTATAATATAATTATCCTGTACTGTTCTGCAGCTTGTTTCTCTTACTTAACATTTCTCATGTCGATAATACATTTTTCTCTGGAGAATCGATATAAATTTGAGATTTGCCAGGCTGACGTCCTTTTCTTTTGTTAATTCTACTAGCACTAGATGTTGGGTAAATTCGTAGGTCTTCTGTTTGCAAAAATACTATAAAATGTTCTAATATAAAAAAAATTAGAGCAATTTCACTTCAATAAAAACGAATATTAGAAACTTTTGGCAAAAATAGTTGGATTAAGGAGTGCATGGCAAAAAAAAAATAAAAAAAAAAAGGTAATGAAAAAATGAACTAGAAAAGAATTTATGTTGTATCAATGTGCCCCGACATAGACTGTAACAATGTACCCCATACATCTGTTTTCAATAAAATGAGTCACAAATCGAACACTTCATAATTTATCTAACAATAAAGAACAAGGAACTGATAAAGAGTAGCTTTACTTGCCAGGGAGGGTATTCTTTTCGGTTGAAAATACTGGAACAGTTGCATAATATTTGCCATTCAATTATAGTTGCCATTTCAATTGCACAACTCAAATTTACTTTTGACTTACAAAAACAATTAATCACCCATCCCATTTCATCAAACTATTGAATCATTCCAAAACTTTCTGTATGTAGTTAATTTCACTAGTATCACCTTTTGTAGCTGTTGTGAAACTTCCTGTAATGACCCAGTGTGCTGTATAGGGGGTGTATCAATGTGCCCCAAGTATCAATGTGCCCCAGTTCCCCCTACATGTATATTATATGTACATATACATATTTACTAATTACATGGTTGTCATACCTATAGTGTCATTCATGAATGAATATTTAAAATATTTCATTATCGCGAAAGATAAATGTAATTTTGTGCCAGTTTATTCAGTTAGCTCAAAAAGATGATGCTAATGCACTCAACTGCATACTGAAAGTCTTGGAATGATTCAGTAGTATGATGAAATGGGACGGGTGATTTATTGTTTTGTAGATCAAAAGTAAATTTGAGTTGCACAACTGAAATGGTATTATACAACTGTTCCAGTATTTTCAACCGAAAAGAATGCTCTCCCTGGCAAGTAAAGCTACTCTTTATGAGTTTTTAAATTTTTATTGTAAGATAAATTATAAAATGTTGGATTTGAGACTCATTTTATTCAAAATGGCTCTACGGGGCACATAGATACGGTCTATATCGGGGCACACTGATACAACCTAAGTCCTTTTCTAGTTCATTTTTTCATTACCTTTTATTATTTTTTTCCATGATCTCCTTAATCCAAACATTTTTCGCCAAAAATTTCTAATATTAGTTTTTATTGAAGTAAAAATAGGCTCTAATTTCTTTATATTTGAACATTTTATAGTATTTTTGCAAACAGTATGAAATTACCCAACATCTAGTACTAGTAGAACTAACAAAAGAAAACGACGACTGCCTGGAAGTTCTCAAATTTATATCGATTCTTCAGAGAAAAAGGTATTTTCAACATGAGAAATGTTAAGTAACAGAAACAAGCTACAGAACAGCACAGAATAATTATATTATAAGCAGAAGTTTTAATATAATTATACTTTATTTTCTGTTAATAAACCGATTTATAAACGGTAAACCTGGTAATTTTTATTTTTCCTAAGAAAGAAGATAATGCTGGGGTAGAAGTGTTAGATATGACAAAACTACCACAAAGAACAATCAGACAAGCAACAGTCTGAACATCAGGTCATTATACATTTCATTTTGATTGCTTTAATATTGCTTACAAATAAAATATGCCTGATTTGGATTTCTATAAATGAATAAAAAATGGTTTGCTAACTATTTATCTATGAAAAATATGGATTGGTGTTATTTTGTCTCAGTTTTTCCCAAACGTATCAAATTGCCGCATGAGGTGTACCTATGTGCCCCGGGGATGGGGTACATTGATACAAATGACTTTTTTTTATTTTTAAAAAAATACTTGCAAAAATAATAAATAAATCAACGATTGTACATTTTTACAACACACTAAACAAGTTTTCCTGACACCACATGGGAAAATAATTTGAAATTTCTGCTATCTGGATACCAACTGTGTGCAAAAAAACTGTATCAATGTGCCTCAGTTCCCCCTATTTGCTCAGTGTATATTGTTTACTAATACAGAATTTCATTTAAATTCTATTTTGAGTATTTTTTAATTTGATTGTAATCTTTATTTCAAACTCTTAACTTATAACTTTAGCCATTAATTTTTGCTTTGTGTCATAATATTTTTTCAGCGTGAATCTACAGCACATTTTTATGAATTAATAACGTATGATTTGCCTCTAGGTTACTTTATGGATAAAGTAGTTTAATGTTGGGGATATTAGCTATTCGTTCATAGCGCAAATATGATTGTCTTTTAAACTTAAATTATAGATATTTTTTTTTTATCAGGTATTACGCCATAGGGTTGATTTTTCTTAATGTCGATAAGGTCATATTGCTCTTTGCATTCCAGCATGTTTTATAGTGATTAATATAAAATTTTGTTATTTAATTGATAAATGCTATTTTTTACAAATGGGATTAAAACAAACAACAATAAATATTGTCGAAGAAAAATATTCTGAAATTTGAATAAAAACATACATGCAAAAGCAAATTACATTCAGTATATAAATTTGTTTTAGAAAAAGCAAGAAGATTTGATAAAATGCTAATAACAGTTTATGTAATATATTCTTAAGTAATGATGTTAATATTTATGCAAAATCTATAAAAACTTTTGAATATTGTTTTCTTAGACCAAAATCTTTAAAATAAATCTTGTTAAATAACATTCTTCAAGAAATATTAATACATGTTTAGTTTAAACCCCTATAAAAAGCCTTTTATTTAAATAATACGATTATTTTTTTCTCTCCCAGATAATTGTTTGCCCAAAAGAGCACATATTATAAGTGAAACTTTTATTAATTAAGATTAAGTTCAAAGAACAACTGACGGTTTGACTGTTACCTTGAAAATGATTAATGATACCGTTTAGGATATTTCATTTTATTTTTTACTAATTCTTTCTATTTTCCAAGAAATTTATATCTGATCATCATTTTTTATGGAAAGATGTTCTAGCAACTCGTTCTGTCCGTCTTGATTTTATATCAAATATTCCTAATCATGTATCGTTTATTCTATAAAAACTTTTAAGGGTATTTAATTACTTCAAAAAAGATTAATCTTTACAAATGAGCTACAGAACCACATTTATCGTAATTTTTCTTTTTACTTTCTTCTATCGTCAATAGAAAAAAGTATTGTAGTCTAAATTCGGTTTGATTTACACGTTTTAGGGGTCAGAGATTCCAAATAACATGTCTTTACAAAATGTCTGTCTGTCCGTGTGTCTGTGTGTGTCCGTATGTCGCCATTCTTCCATCAAAAAGTGTATGAATTTATGCATAGAATTGAACCAATTTTTGTGAATGTTTTTGATTGTGGCAAGCAGGTCCTCCTTCAGTTTTGAAATATTCCGCCGGAAGGGGGCGCTGCAATCGCGATGTTTGTGCCATTTTCAATATTGTACCGACCAAAAGTATGTGAAGTTATGCATTAGTCCAGTCATTTTAGCACCTTTTTTTAGAAATGGCGGAAAAAATTAGAACAAAGCGGGATTTTTGCAGTGGTGCTAATTAGGGTGCTAATATTTAGTTTAACATACTAAAAGTCCCCATCAATCTGATCTGAGCTTTCGCCGCCAGGGGGCTCTAATGAGCTTGAAAATCGTTTTTTTTTTTGGAAAATATCTCACGAACAATGGCATTTAGAAAAAAAGTTCAGTTACAAAGATCTAGATAATTTAATTTCCTACAAAAAGTGTCATTAACATTTGTTGTCACATTAACCCTTCCCTGCCAAAAAATAAAATAAAATAAACGCTATTAAAAAATTGCGGAAGCACAGCCATAGCGCGGCGAAGAGGCAGAACAAATTCGGAACAACTTTGGATCCACCCCCCCAACTCTCCCCATTGTCTCTATGCCGTTTTCGAGCGCTTGTGCAATATTATTTGCCAAATACCCTATCTTTCTTTGCATTTGTGGAAATGTACCACGTGCAGGTACTTTTCCAGTGTTTAATTTTCATTTGGTGCTCATTTCGCTAGCATGAAATCACCCTAATTTATTAAACGAAGTATTCTTTATGAGATCAACGCCATACGGAAGGGGGGGGGGGGCGAAGGATGTGGTCACCACCGGCGCGGATATTTAGGGGGCGCCAAATTTATACTACCAACAAATTTTTGGCCTCTTTCGTAAAAAAGTTGGGGGCACCAAATTGAAGCTTTGCCCCGGGCGCAGTTTTCTCTTCGCACGCCCCTGTGTGAGATTTTAGGATGGGAATATTTTTATTTTCGAAGCATGTTATAGAAATTGTTAAATAGTTATGACAATTTAAAATGACTCTTTCTTAATTGCTGATTGTGAGCGAAAAATGGAGATTGACAGAATAGTATATCTTGAATGCGGTGAGGATTGCGTTTCGAAAGATTGTATAAAAATAGGAAAAAAGGGACTGAAGTTCCTTGTGACAGCAAGTTCGGAAAGAGGGGACCATAAGTAGAAAATATTTGAAGAAATGGCTAAAAAAAATAGTGAATGTGCAATTCACCCAAAGTGAAGAAAAATTATACAGGAATGGATTCTGCTAAATCATACAATAATCCTATTGCAGAAAAACCACCAATGTCCGCACAAATTACTCCATTGAAGAAAAAATTGAGAAATGACAGTCTGTTCTTTGAATTTAAGGAAAAAGGTTTGTTATGTTCTGATACATTAAACGAATCTTTTATATAAAAGGAAAAAAAAAGCTCTAAAGCAGTGGTTCCCAAACTTTCTTAGCACGCGACCCACCTTTCAATGAAAAAAATTTTCGCGACCGAACTTTCAGTTAAAAAAAAATCGTTATCCACACAAGATAAAATTCTTATATCAGTATAGAATTTTTGTACGATCTCTATATGCCCAGCTGTTAAATACTACAAAAATTTGCATTTTTCGTACGAAAGACAAACAGTGCACAAACTACAAAGATAGTTAAAATATGTTTAATTACTATGAAAACATTATCTTATAATCAATGAGATTTCTGGTACTGATATTTACCAAAGTCAGAACATTTATTAACACGCAGATTGTCTAAGTACTTGGTTTTTCAAAAATAGCAAAGTAGAAAAGGCATGTTTATAAGCACGAACTGTTGAATTTCATCAAGGACATCAAAACTTACTTAAATATTTCTGGATATTCTGATCGTTTATTGATCTAGAAGAAAATTAAAGATTTTACCATGAAATGTTATTTCCTGTTAAAATTGTCATATCTTTTTAAACAGATGAAATAAAAGATATATTTTGATGACAAACCTCGATTTTTCCGCAACCCATCTGTGAGTCGCGACTCATAGATTGGGAACCGCTGCTCTAAAGTACCTCAAAAGAAATCTTTTAAATCTGATCATTTAAATAAGACACGTCTCATATCTATGCTTATAGAGAAATTGATAGAGAATGGTTTTGAAGCGAAAAAAAGCAGAAGATGATGCATACACACTAATTGTTAAACAGCTATTGAAATAGCAAAGTCTGGTGCGCTTACTGCTGTTTTTCGCGATGATGTTGACTTGCTCGTATTGCTGACTGCTTTAGCACTTCCAACGATAGAGATATATTTTATTAAGCCAGGAAGAGGACAAATTTCAACCACTCTATATTCATTGCACTGTCTTAACAAAGATGCTGTTTTGAAATATCATATATTTCCCTTCACGATTTATCAGGTTGTGACTCGACATCAGCAATGTTTGGAAAGGGTAAAATGTCGTTAGCAAATTTTTTGAAAAAGAAAAAAGATCATAACATACAAGCTGCCAGCATTTTAAAAAGTGATCGAGTATCCCAATTTTAAAGTTTCCGAGGCAGGAAAAACTATTTTTCTTGCTTTATACGGTGGTAAAGCAGAAATTTCTCTGAACAAGCACTGTTATGTATGTTTCAAGAAAGAAGTTGCTGTTGGTAAAAAAAAAGCTTTTCATCGTTGCTGCCTACCGAAGATGCAACTAGATTGCAGTTTATGTGTTTATCATAATAGTACATGATAAACACGAGTACAACATTCGTACAATACCGGTTGGGCAATAAAATACATCCTCAGAACTGGTGCTGGCAAAATGAGCCTAATTTGTCTCCAATTCCAGCTACCTTGCAGCCCGCACTAAAAAATATTGTATCAATTTTTGTATTTGCTCCAAATGATGTAGAAAAGCATGTGGATGCCGATAATTTGGATTGAAATGTTCTGATATTTGCATAAATTGCTGCGGAGTTTCATGTCATAATGCAAGTAAAATTGAATTTCAAGACCAGGAAGATATTGACACATATTCTGCCTATTGCAAAGAATGAGAAAAGCGTTATTTCTGAATTCAGTGATTATATTCAGTGATGAAGGCAACCAAAAAATACTGAAAGCAGCACAAAAACGGAAGAAAGAAATACAGATATTGACGAATCTGCATCGTGTGTAGAAATTGAAGTTGTGCAAAGAACTACTAAAGAAATTAAACGACAGAAATTGGACTAAACCAGTCACTATAAGTAGAATATGCCTACAGGGAAAACCACAATAAAGAAAACGCGCTAAATGTTTTTCCTCAAGAATAATGTGAAAATAAGCATAAATGTATATTATATATTCTCTTTCTCCATTCAAAAGGTGAGAATCTGCAGCAGATTTTTCGAATTTTTATAATTTTACTTTCAAATATGTTCACATTTTATATTTTTGACAGGGTAGCGTTGGTGTGACAAACAAATGTTAATGACACTTTTTATGGGAAATTAAATTATCTACAACTTTGTAATTGAACTTTTTTTTCTAAATGCCATTGTTCGTGAGATATTCACAAAAAACCGATTTTCAAGCTCTTTAGCGCCCCCTGGCGGCTAAAGCTCACATCGGGTCCATTGGGACTTTTAGTATGTTTAACTACGTAACCTAACTAATACCTACGCAGAAATCCAGCTTTGTTCTAATTTTTTCCCCTATTTTTGCTAAAATGACTGGGCTACATGGAATTGAACCAAATCTTTTGTGTAAGTGTATGGCTATGGCTAGTTGGTCCTCCCTGAATCTGAAAAAAAACGCAAGAAGGGGGCGCTGCAATAGCGAATTTTATGCCATTTTCAATATT